>CM053584.1:88922367-88979526 GCA_028627135.1 Pseudochirops cupreus
CAAAATCGAATATAGTGTTCCAGGGGAAAAGATGGTCATACAGTGAGGTGGAGGACTTTCAAACATTCTTGCTGAAAAAAACAGAACTGAAAAGAAAATCTGACACTCAAATACAAGAAGCATGAGAAGCTAAACATGGAAAAGAAAGCATAAGGAACTTATCAAAGTTGAACTATTTACATGCCAACATGGAAAACTGATAATTGTAACTTATGAAACTTTTCTCAGTATGAGGATAGGTGAAGGGAATACAAATGTATATATACATATACATACACACGTCTACATAGGAGGGTTTATATATGCATATGAACACATATCTGAGTATGTATATATATGAGCACATAGAGGGCACAGGATCAATTGAATAGGAAGAGACAATACTCTTAAAGGTGAAATTCTGAGGTGGGGGAAAATTAGAATGAGAGGAGACGGAGAGACAGAATAGGATTAATCATCTCATATAGAAGAGGCTAGGGATAATTCTTACAATGGAGGGGAAGAACAGGAAGGCAAAAGGGAAAGGGTCAATCTTACTCTCATTAAATTTGGCTTAGGGAAGGAATGACATAAACTCTAAACTGGGCATCTTGCCACACAGGAGAGTAGGATGGGGATGAGAGGTGGGATGACAGAGGGGAGGGCAGGGTGGTGGGGAGGGTTGCTGGAAGTACATACTTCTGTAAAGGGTCAGGGTCAGAGATGGGGTAGAGAATAGAACAAGGGTGGGGGGGTGGGATAGGAAGAAGGAACATATAGTCAGTCTCTCACAATATGCCCACTGTGGAGATGTTCTGTGTAATTACACATATACAGCCTGTATTTAATTGCTTGTCCTTCCAGTGGGGGTGGGTGATGACAGAGGAAAGGAAAGAATCTAGAATTTAAAGTTCTATAATCAAATGTTAAAAAATATATATGTATTGTTTTTATTATTATTATTAACTACATGCAACTGGGAATTAAGATATACAGGCACTGTGGTAGGCAGATCCATCCTGCCCTACTGGAAAGTCAGAGGGGTGAGGAGGAGGACATAGGAGAGAGCAGACTGGGGGAGGGGTTATATAGTGGGATGGCTGTTTTGTGGTGTTGGGTAGAGGAAAGATGGGGAGAAAATGTGTAACTCAAAATCTCATGGAAATGAATGATGTAAACAAGAAAATAAATAAATTTATTTATTTAATAAAAAAGAAAAAAAAAGAAACTGCCCTGTGATATCTTGCTTTTTGTCCTGCCATATGCAAATCTGAGGGATTGTTGTCAATGTTTAAAACTATTAGTCTTCTTAGAGAATAGGTATTTAACAAACACAGTACTGAGAAGGAGCATGGTACAGCTAATGCAGGAGTTCTTGAGGATTCATGAATTTGAATGGGAAACAATTTTAATTTTATTTTTGCTCATCTCTAATTGAAATTGAGCATTTCCCCCAATTATAAATGAGGACAATAAATAGTTACTTGGAGAAGGGGTTCATAAATTTCCTTAGACTGCCAAAGGAGTCCATGACACTGAAAAGATTAAGAGCTCCTGGTTTAGTGGGATTTGTGTTCAAGCTGTGAAATTTAGTTCAAGCCTTGGTTCTACCACTTACTAGTCATATACAGTGGGTTAAGTCACATAAACCTCTGCTCCAACTTATATTGAAACATGAATGAGATCATTTAGTGGTTGATAATGGAAAGATGCTTGATTTGACATCAGCACACTTGAATTCAAATTCTCCTGATACTACTGGCAAATTGGCAAATTGTTTTACTTTTTTCATCTGTATATAGGGTTTGATGAAGGGATGAATTTTGGGGGTGATGAGGCTTTCTTTAAGACTTTTGATTGCATGTCATCAGGTGGGAATGAAATTATTGACTTGGTCCATTGTAGATCAATTGGGAATGAATGAATTGGCTTGGACTTTCATAAGTTGGAGCCATGCACTCTTGTGCTTAGCCTATGGAAGGAAGTCTTCATTAACAACTCAGCCCCTTTGTGCCCCTTCCTTCTTTCTTGATCCCAGGTTCATTGGCCAGCTTCAGGAGAGTAGACTTTGGTCCCAGGCATGAAAGACGCCTTGGGTGGGGTGAAAGGGATGGAAAGCAATAAGCATATAGATAGCACCTACTGTATACCAAGCACTGTGCTAAGCACATTTACAAATAATATCTTATTTGATCCTCACAACAGCTCTACAAAGTAGGTACTATTATTATTCTCATTTTATAGTTAAGGAAACTGAGGCAATCAGTGGTTAAGTGACTTGCCTAGGATCACACAGCCAGTATGTGTCTAGGACAAAATTTGAATTCAGGTCTTCCTGATTCTAGTCCCAATGCCCTATCCACAATACCACAACTACTTGCTGCATGTACCTTAGTATAGTCCTCCAGACAGACCAGCCATAATCTCCATATTCTTGACCCTCAAAATAGCATCATCTTGGTTCAGAAGTTTGCAAATGCCTGGACAGTGTTGGTATATTGAGAGTACTTGTGCACTGAGTCCCTGGACTTAGTTTCAAAGAGCAATGGCAGCTTTACATGGCATTAGCATACTTTCAGCCATGTCTGTAGAGTCATGTAGTGTGTGTGGCCATTCAGACATTGCCAACTAATGAGAGCTCCTGAAACCCAGCCTTCTAGAGAGAGAAGGGAAGCTCATGTCCATTACAAGCCTTGGAGTTATCTCTTTACAAATCAAATTCAAGAGTTTAGTTATTCAGACTTCTAGAAAGACAAGGAGAGTGTCTGGACAGTGTCATCCTTTGAAGAAAAAAGGATAGAGTATGTGGCCCAGAGCAGTAGCAAATGGCTAAAGCATGATAAAGCAGATAAAAAGACTATCCAGGCTTTACCCTCTGTAAGTACCATAAATTATTTGAAGAAGATAGGTCTAATGAGAAGGGGCTTGCCTCTCTAGCACCCTAAGGGCATTTCGCTTCTGAGAGAGTCCAAGCCTTCAAGGTAGTATCATAAGGTTAGATACTTGTATGGGTCTCTAGAATGAAAGTAGAACTCTAGTATATCAAAGAGATGGCTATGTAGCAACTCCAAGTTTATTTGGTTTTATTTTGGGTTTTTTTCCACTTTCAAGGGTAACCCAAATCACAAGGTGGTTCTGTGAGCCTAGGAGTATTGAAGGGGGTGGACTATATCAGACCCTGGGAAAAAGTGAACTTTTAAGATGTGGAAGTAGAATTACATTAACTGTTATGGGCTACTGTAATCATTTATTTTCTTGTTTTTTGTGCAGCGAAATAAAACATGCCCTATACTCCGTACCCAATATTCATTGTTCCCTTGAGTGTTTATACAGGAGCTGGAAACTCTTGTATCCATTTCTATGGAAACCCAGACATAAGCTATACAATACATAGTCTGAGATTTCCTAGAGTCAATTCCGTTTTGAGGAAAAATATACCAAAGATTTATAACTTTGGAGTAACCTTAAGATTGTCCCTGGTCTGGATAATCCCAGAGCTTGGAGTTCTGGTCCATGAGGTACATGTAAAATGGAGTAAGCAGCACATTATAGTGAAGGCACTAATTTTGAGCAGCAGTTTCCTCAATTGTAAAATCAGGGGCTCTAAATCTACAAACCTATTGATTTCCCACTGATTGGTGAGTCCCTGGCCAGGATTGCCATTACTCGGGGAGACCCAGCTTTATTGTCAGCTTCATTCATTTTCCCACTTGTTCTACTTCCCCACCAGCTACCTTCTCCCCATAGTATGGGAAGATCCCCTTTCTCTTTATGCCAGAATCCTACTTTCAAGCTCTCTTTTATATTTTGTCTTCACCTTTTACAACGTAAGCCCCTTGAAAGTAGAGCTTGTTTGGTTTTCTTGTATCTATATCCCTAGAGCTTGACACACAGTGTTTAATACATGTTTTATCTCTTTGCCTGTCTGTCTATCTATAATCTATTTTCATCATGATCTCATTTCATTAACTAGAAAATAGGGTTAGTTAATACTTGTACAACTTTAATCATTTACACACACTTGGCAAGGCAGCACGGTGTAGTATAAACCATGACTTGGAGTCAAGAAGCCTGGGCTCAAGTCCAAGTTTCAGAATATGCTATCTCAGCTGACCGTGGGCAAAATACTTAACCTCTGGAGATAGCAACTTTCTCACCTGTAAAATATGGGCACAATATCTTCATACTTAACTACTTTGTGGAGTTAATCAAATAATGTAACAAAGCGCCCTAGGAATATGAACACTCTTTCTCTGTCTCTTTTTTTCTCTCTTTCTCTCTCTGTATTTTTGTCTGTCTCTGACACTGTCTCTACATATTCCTGTTTCTCTCTCTCTTTCTCTTTCTCTCTCTCTCTCTCTTCCTCTCTCTCTCTCTCCCCCTTCCCTCCCTTTCCCCCCTCCTGGTTGTCCTCCAACAAACCTATTTGACAGTTCCCTCTCAGTATTCTTGACTGTCTGACTTGATTATAATCCATCTCCTCTCTTGTTAGCATTTGTATTCCCTAGGGTTCTTTCCTCTGCTTTCTTTTCTCTCTCTATAGCACTTTTCTTGGAGATCTCTTAAAGCCCCATAAGTTCACATGTCACATCTGTATAGATGACACTCAAATCATTCTATCCAACCCTAATCTCTCTACTTATCTCTAGTTCTGCATTAACATCTGTCTATTGAATATGTCCTGTATGTCCTGTAAATATCTCAAACTCATGGTCCAAAATGAAATTCATTACTTTCTCCTCTTAAACTAAACCACATAACTTCCCTATTTCTGTCAAGAGCACCAGCATTTCCTCTAATAATCCTGGCTTTTGATTTCAGAGGGTTTGAATTGGTCTCCATACCTATGATCTCCCTCTCTTCCTCTATACAGCTGCCAAAATCACTTTCCAGAGGAATTCCCCTGCTCCCCTCGCCTAGCTCCTTATTGCCTAGAGCAGAGGTGTCAACCACTCCCTGCCACCCTCACAGCACTTCTGAATGACCTGAACCATATTAAAATATAATTGAAAAATATTTAACAAAAGAAATACATGTATAATAAAACATAGAAAATGTTAATATGTAGTTTTCTAATCACCATGAAGCCATCAGGGATTCTTATACACCTGTGGCCTTGTTTCTATTTGAGTTTGTGTAACAGCAAGTACCCTAGCATACCCAGGATGGTTGCCAGCACAGGTTCTCTGATCTGCTTTACTAAAAGAAAGCAGCTTTAAAGGGGTCAACAATTTTTAATTAAACACACACACACACACACACACACACACACACACACACATAAACACATACATACACATCATTCACTTAGTTCAGGTGGAAAAGTCAACTCCCTGAACTTCAGAAAATACAAACAGAAATTACAAGCAAACAAAAAAATATAGACAGAGAAAATAACACAATTCAACAGACCAATAGACAGAGCTTCTAGCTGTCTGACCATTACTGATTTACATAGTTAGTTACCAGAGAGGAAAGCCAGGGGTTCAATGGTTATCCATAGTCTCATCTGGCCAAATCACACAACTCTTTCCATAAGTGAGCCCCAAAACAAAACCTCACCTCTGAGTATATATACCCTTCTTCAGGGTCAGAGGGCATCACAACCTTCTTAACCTACTGCCTAATTACAAAGTAACAAAAGATTGTGGCTTTCCTAAAAAGAACAAGCCATTCCTCAATCAAGGCCCTCCTACTGGGCTCTCCTTGATGCCCTTTAAGGGGCAGGGAAAATTTCAAATTCCCTCACCATTACTGTTTGACACTACTACCCTAGAGAATAAAATACAGGCTCTTTAAACTGGCATTTAAGGCCATACATATTCAGAATCCTACCTCCCATTCCAGTCTTATTTCATAATACACTCCTTCATAAACTCTGTATGACTGACTGATTGGAATTCTCCTAATTTAGTATTTAATTTCCTGCTTCCTTGCATCAATACAAATTGTTGTTTAGACCTGGAATTCACTTCTTCCAAAGCTTTGGTGGCATCTCTTCTTTGAGGCCTTCCCCAGTTCAATCTCTCCCTTCCCACTCTCCCCAGTAAATAACTGTACCCATAGTAGTGTTCTTTGTGCCATAAATTATCCTTATGGTATACCGTAGTATATTTGTGCATGCTATATCCACCCCCTCCTCCCATACAATGTAAGTTCCTTGAGGGCAAGGATTGCACTTCATTTTGTGCTTGTATCCCTAGTGCCTAGCACAGTGGGTCTTAATGCTTGATGGTTGACTACAGCTTCTAAAATCAGCTCTGATCCCTCTCTCTCAAATCTCTAGCACTGAGACTTGGAGAAAACCATGACTTTTTTTTCCACTTTATTGCAAACTATGCCTATGGAAGAAGTACTTATTAGTGAAGAGCATTTTGAAAGCCCCCAGATATGTATGCAACCAACTCTTTCGTATTATGGCTTACTTACTCTCTCTCTCTCTCTCTCTCTCTCTCTCTCTCTCTCTCTCTCTCTCTCTGCCCTTGGCTAGTATATTTTAACATGCAGAAAATGATACTTGGGGCCATGAGTCTCCATCACTCATCATTCTATGGAAGTTAAAACAAAAATAGTTATGGGAGGGCTCCCATTACAGGCTCTGAATGGTGGAGTATTTAATGTAGAGTGACCTTATCATGACACTGCTGAGATGAGCTCGAGAGAAAGCCAAATGCAGCATTGGGAGGAGGGTGTTATTAGCTGAGTTAAAGGGAAGCTACTCAAAGTCATTTTGAACTGTATTGGGGAAACTGCCAGCCAGCTAGGGGGAAAATCAAATGGAAAATGGGCTGATAATGAAACACTTGGAGAGTTTACAGGAAACAACATTATCCAGAAATGGAAGAGATGGGGAGAAATTAAAGCAATGCCCATTAACTGAGCTAAGCCAACCATGCTTAGCCATCTGACATTCCACTGGGACAGCTGGAGGGTGGGGATGGGACCATTTTGCCATACTTTGGGCACATGAAGTGGTATGGTGAGGAAGAAAGTATAATCAACTTAACTGTCATTAGACCTCAGTTCAAATCCTCCCCTGACAGTTACAGGGTATGAAATTTGGGACAAGTCACACTTTGTGAGCCTGTGTTTCTTCATCTGTAAAATGGGGATACTACTTATTTAGTTTGTCTCATAGGTTTATTGTGAGGAAAACACATTTTTAACTTTGATCTTTGGGAAAGAGGAACTACCAATAGAGGGCCTACCTGGACCCACTTCATATCACAATTCTTAGTCAGAGCTTAATTGATAAGTCCCAAAGAGTTAGTTGTCTGAGGCTCTCAGAAATTAAAGGACTTGCCTAAGGTCACACAGCTAATCCATGTCAGAGATAGGTCATAGACCCAAATTCTCCTGGATTCAACTCCAGGACTGTATTCATTATAATAGACTTCCTCTAACACCATCAGTGTAGTAAAATGTTCTCCTATGGAAATATGAGGCATTTACAGAAGCACAGAATTGTGAAGTTAGAAGGCACCTCAGCAGCCACCTATTGAAGCCTATACTCAAAAGAAATCCCTACCCCAACATAGCCCATGTGCAGTCTTTTAGTCGTCTAGTTAGAGATCTCTAATGTAGAAGGTTTAATAGTATCATAGGCTCAAAGAGAAATGGAAGAGACCTCAGAGACCATCTTGTCCAACTCCCGTGATTCTGGGTAAGGTGTGTCTTCTCTAAGGTCACAATTGTAGTAAGTTCAAGGTATTTTTACATTCTGGCTCACAGGAGCATTACTTTTGCTCTTCTTAAAGAGGGCAGGATATCGGTTACTTCCATACTGCTCCTAAGAATTTAAAGGAAAGAAAATTATTTGTCAGGTGGTGTCCAATTTTAGTCTTTACTCAGCCCACCCTTACCCCTCCCCATCTTCCTCAGAAGACACTGTTAGCCTCCACGGGGCCTGAATACGCCATTGGTTTGCATTCCAAGTCTCACAAAGGAAGTGGGGATAGGAGAGTCTTGTTGCAGCTGAAATCGCTTGTGATTAACTGTAGAGTTGACAGAAGTCCAGAACACCCAATAATCTTGACATTTTGTTGTCAGAATAGACTTATTGGAGGCTGGTATATGGATTTAGGAGATGCAACCACATGCAATCTGCTTGTGTCACATGAAGAATCATTTTTATGATCTATGGCTGGGTTTTAAAAGCACTTAGCCAACATGCTGGGGACCCAGTCAGACTTTGGAGGACAAGCACAGAGATCATGCATACTGGAAAATGTCCCTTGCTGAGCTAGAAAAAAATATGCATTCTGTGTCCAGAAATCTAAGAATATTCCTATGGGGCTCATAGAGAATTTAAAAATCATATTATTAAAAAAAACTGCAATCGAATGGATTTAAATTTTAGGATACATTTTTCATCTATCTCATCAGAATTGAGGTACATTAGAGGGAATACAAAGCTAGAATATAAGAGATCTGGGTTCTAACATCATCATCATCATCATCATCATCATCATCATCATCATATATTTTAGCTTTATATGTTGTAATAAAAATGAACACTTTAACAGGGTATTCCCCCTCTCTGGGCCTCAGTTTCTTCAGCTATGAAATGAGAGGATTGGATAAAAGAATCTTTAGAGGTCTTTCCAGATTTAACATCCTATTAGACTACTAACTGTTTGAATGAGTAATCTGAGATGGATTGTACTTGGGTACTTACATAACATGCTAAGCAAGATCATGTTGAAGAATAAGGCATTAACTCTGCCATACTCCTAGGAAGAGCTGTAGCTACCCTGGGTAAGTGGAGCTTTGTCCTAGGATACCAATACATGGGATGGCATGTTTTTTCCTTAAGGGAGTGGGGCATACATCCTCCCCTAGATGATATTCTTCTCATGGCAACCAGAACACCCACTAGTGCATCACAACAACCCTTGGCTACCAAGATCCTAGATCCATTGCGTCTTTACCTTGCCCTACCTCCCTCTCCCAATTCCTGATGAGGAGCAAGTGTTGAATAGCCCTCTCTCCTAGTGCAACTCTACTGACAAGTAAATTCTCCTTTTTGTAACTGCTGCTTTCATCCTCCTGCCCTCTCTACCCTTCCACAAACAAAGAAATGAAACAAAACACAAACTAGTTTTGCTCCAGATAAAGGAAAAATATCATAGTTATGACTGAACTCTTGGGAGTGCTCCTATTGATCACAGTGTAGTAATAAATCAGTGAAAGACTAGAAAAGATTAGAAAAGTTCATGCTAAGCTTTCTACCCAGGTAGTAACTCACCCAGATGATCTTGCTGAAAATGAGCCTGTGTGGGTCCAGTCACCTAGCTACTCCAGAAATTCCCCCTTGTTTCAACCTTTCTCTAAGGTTCTCCTTGAAGCAAGGCAAGGGAGGAAAGAAAGCAGCCTGCTTGCATATTTCCACGTATCTATAAATGGATTTGAAAGACCCAGAGAAAGAAAAAAATATCTCTGTCTCTGTGGTAACCTAGGCTGACATGACAGATAATTAGCAGGGTGACCTCTTTCCCTGAGATGGGAGGCTCACCAATAATGAAGGACTTTCAGTCTCCAGTCCTTTTTATATCTGGCCCCTTCATGAATTCCATTCCCTGGAATATCTCTGCCAGTCAATAGTGACTTGAATCTCAAAACCTTCAATGTCACCTTTTCTTTGAAAATCCTTCTGACAATGATGCTGAATAGCAGTGACTTTGCCATTTGCACTACAGATTTCAGGGTGTAAAGAGGCAGAGGCAAGGGAGAGATTAGCTGAAACCCAGAAGAACTAGCTTCTCCAAGAGATGCTCCTTGAATAGGCATGTTGCTTATATACCTCCTTTCCTTAATGTATAATTATTCATTATTCCCATTCCATTCTGTCTAAAAGAATCATGCTGTGTGTGCAATGACAGATTTGGAAGCCCTCCTGTTTGAACCTCATGCAGAGGGAATTATCTCTTGATGACTTTCCAGTCTGACATCCTCATGGGATCAAAGGGTTTTGAACTAAGAGGAGATTATTGAGCTCTATATTATTGATATATTGATATATTGATATTGAGCTCCAATTATTGATAATTGGAGATTATTGAGCTCTATATCACTACCCCCCAACCATACAGAAGAGGAACCAGGGAAGCTAAATGACCTGCCCAAGACTAAACACCTAATTAGTAGCACAGATATCTGACTCCCAAGGCAATATCTTTCCACTGTATCATTCTGATACTCACTGAGGATAAAAATTTGAAAGCAGTTATTACTATTAGTAATTATAACAACAACATAATAGACTCAGAAGCTATTTTCCCAACCCCACCTAGGGCTAGTAAGTCTGGTCCCCAGAAGGTGGCTGTTATTTCTTCCCTCAGGACTCTATGGGGTTCCCCTTCTCCACCTATCTGTAACACTCTCACCAGTACATATAGAGTAGAGGAGAAAGTTTAGGATCAAGCTTAGAGAGTTCACGTAATAGAATGTGTAACTCACAGTTTCTGGAATCATTTTCTCCCCTCTATGTGGTTACTCACAAATTTCCCTTTCAGAATGGTATGGCCATCTTCCAAGCTGCTTAAAGTTGCCTTTCCTCAGTTAGCCTAGGTTATACTCAGCTTCCTATGCAAATACTGCCATTAGCCTTTGCTATTTGGGGATGCTGCTAGGGTAATGATTGAAGTCCAAATCTCTGATGTTCTCAAGTGCATGAAGTTCCTCTCTGACTTTATGAGGTGAGGGAAGAGACAGAAATTTTCTTTCCTTCCTCCCCAAACAATTCCCTTTCAGGGGCTTGCTGAACTATTCTCTCCTCTTAGCTGATCAGTCTTAGGTTCCAAAGGACTTTCTATTTTATAGAAGACTCACAGGGCATGACAGGGCATTCATTAGTTTAATGTCATTGATTGGTTGATTGATTGGAGGTGTCTAGGCCCTGTTTATACCTGGTTCATATACCTGATTGATTCAGTAAATGCATCTTCACCTGATAAAAGTATCAGAATGTAGAATCTTGTTAGTTACTTCAATAAGGGTGGAATGTTTGATTGATTGATTTAATTAATCCCCACACTTTTACAATAATGACAATATATTATACATATATAAAATACATTCAAGTATAGTCAGAGCACTAGAGTACTTCATAACTATGTGAAAACCTCATTTTTATTTAAAATATGCTCCCAACATAATAATGATGAGAAACATTTATGTCAAAAATGTTATTTTTTAAAGAGACAGTTTATGCCCATTTGGCTTCTACCTAACCTTAAATCTAGTATCATATCTCCTAAATAGAAGTATATATGGCTTCTAAATTAATGATAAAGTCAAACCAAAACACCATATTATTAATATGATGCATGTGGATGACATTAAGTTGTGTGATTCTACTGAAAAATATATCAAATGATGCCATTATTTTGCATAATCTTTATTCAATAAAGCCAAAATGTGATTTGTACTTAACAAGTGTAAAAGTCTTAATATACCAAGTTAAGATAGGCACTGAGGTTGTATTGAACCAGTGGATAAAGGAAGTATTTGAAAATACCTTGGTCTACTACTGGAATGACACACTGAACATAACGCTATCAGGGAAAAAGCTGTGGCTGAATACATTAACGAATTTGCTGGTACCTTGAAATCAAATTTAATGGGAAGAATGCATGTAAAGCAAGTTACACTTATGTGATGTCAGTCTTAATGTACACTTTTAGAACAGTATGATGGAACATATTTGGCAATTATGCGAACCAAAACCTGTACAATATCAAGAAAATACAGGGTTTATTACCCTAAGGCAGCTCAAGAAAAATGAAGGAAAAATAAAAGCAAAGAATTGATAAATGTTTGCAGAGCACACGATAAACAGATCAAAAAACCTAGAGAGATGCTGATGTAAGACAAAGATAACTTGTCTGTAAATAATAGTCAAAACTGAAAACAGGTATGTGCCATTGGATCTGTAGAATGTAAATAAACAAATTACTCTGTATGAAGACAATAAAATGGCTAAGGTACAAGAGTGAAATCAAAGGACACTCCATAGGTAACATCAGAAAGAATTCCACAAGAATGTAATGAAAGAGAAATATCACACTGATAACTGAGTTGTGAAGATCTGTTCATAAAAATGTATGAAATTTATGATGTCAATTAAGGACCAAGTTATCACCACCAGGTTAAAGAAGGGTTATGTTAAATTTTCAAGAACCAATGCATATTATACAAAGATAAGGTAGAAACCGAACAATATATCCCCATAAGCTGCAAAATTGCAACATCTTGCCCAGGACCACAACTAGTAATTGTCAGAGGGTGGATTTGAATTCAGGGCTTCCTTATGCCAGGCCTAGACCTGCATACACTGCAAGACCTAGCATGATTTTATAGAAAGAGCATTAGGTCCAGAATCAGAAGACCTCAGTTCAAATTTTGTGGTTCTAATGTCAGAGGAACAGCATTCAGATCTCATCACTGACCAACTACTTGTGTGACTTTGAGCAAGGCACTTTGACTCTTCAGGTCTCAGGTTTTTGTTTTTTGAGGGGTTTTTTTTTTTACATGTAAAATAAGAGGGTTGGATTAGATGACCTCTGAAGTCAGTTTCAGGTCTATATTTATGATCTCTGTGGAAATAAGAAATAAGAACCTAATACTACAAAAGTTACACTTAGGATACTTTCAAAGATGTAAGTATTAGGATTAAAGTTTATGAAAACAAACATATAGATAATAATACCTAATAGATGAAACATCTTAATACTTTTATTCAAATACAAGAAAGAATTATTTTATCCACCTGGTTAATTGTCTGTAGAACATTAAACATAGAAGAATAGTAGTGGGATAGAGAATTGTTCTTGGATAATTTCTATCTGAATTCCATCAAACAAGATGAGAAGACTAATTTTCTGTAAAAATAATAATAACTGCCATTTATAAAATAACAATAGCTAACATCTGTGCACTTTTTAAGGAGTTACAAAGCATTTTTAGAGATTCTGTTTGCTATCCATAGCACTTTAGAGCAGCTTAGCCTACAGGATAGAGAATAGACCATAGAGTAATGAAAACTCAGTTTCAAAGCCTGTTTCAGACACATATAGGCTATGTGACCCCAGACAAGTCACTTAAACTCTCAATACACAGGCAGTTCCCTAAGAATATAAATTGCAGAGGTGGTGCCCATCTGCATGAGCACAGAGGATTTTCTTATTGGTAGTTGCCTATACCAATGAAATCAATGATCGGAGCGTTTTGGGTTTTTGTTTTCAAGATAGTATTGTGCAACTCAAAAAATGCTTGGAATCCATCATCTCATTAAGGACTCATATGAATCCTATAATGTAAGTCCTTTTTTGCTATTTTAGTCCAGACCTATGATTTCTTCAGGGCAGAAAACCAGTGCAGATATTCCCTCCACGTTTGGCAGGATACAAGTTTTTGAACTTCTGCAACATGCTAGGTAATGTAAGCATTGGGGACAAAAGGAAAAAAAAGGAAGATAGCCCCCACCCTCAAGAAACTTACAGTCTAGCAGAGGAAAACACATAAAAGGAAGCAAAAAGGGAGTGGGGCAAATGCATCTGCCTGGGGGCATGGCAGCCATTAAGAGAATGAAACATGACTGATCTAGGCCTGTCCCCAAAATAGAAAACTCCAAAGGATCTCACCAAGGGGGAAAAAGGGCTGACATGGCAGAGGGCCCCAGGTGCTGAAGGAAAGTCCATGGAGAGGAGGCAGCTGAATCATGATGGCAAAGAGAAGAATCAGAAAGACAGCTAGAAGGGGGTCTTGTGCCTATCCTCAAAATGGTGGACCCAAAAGGAACTTACCCATATATCCCATCCATTACCAAGTCCACTTATGCAGATTGGCACCTTTTCTATAATTTACTGTCTTAGAAAATTACCTGGGGCACTGAGAAGATAAATGAGGGAAGGAAGGAATCAGCATTAATATAGTGCCTACTATGTGCCAGGTGCTGTGCCAAGATCTTTACAGTTATTATCTCATTTGGTATTCACAGCAATCTTGCTGAGGTAAGTGCTATTATAATTCCCATTTTACAGTTGAGGAAACTGAGGCAAACAAGGGTTAAGTGATTTGCCCAGGGTCACACAGTTACTAAGTTACTAAGTGTCTAAGACTAGATTTAAACTCCAGTCTTCCTGACTTCAGGGCCAGTATTCTATCCACTTCACAACTTACCTTACCCCTGGCCATTCAACTACTCCACATGTGAGAGACAGTACACTTGAATTCAGTCCTCCTCAACTCTGAAGCCAATCTTATATCCACTATTTCTCAGGTAGATAAGAAAAGTAATTCTAGTTTTTATAAATTAGGAAACTGAGGCTCCAAGAGGCTAAATTACTTTCCCATGATCACACAGAGAGTATGAAAGGCAGAATTTGAACCTGGGTCTTTCAGATGCTAAATCCAGCATATTATCAAAAGAGGAAAGCCGTTTTCTTCCTTCCCCATTCACATACTTGGATTCTACTGTATGTCTTCCTAAAATAAATTTATTATCAAAGTGGATTGGGTTCATGGAATTATAGAAATGGAAGGAACCCTAAGTCATCTGGTCCAAGCTCTTCATTTTACAAATAAATGACAGAGCCAATTTGACACCTCCTGACTACATATCCAGTGCCTTCTGACTATATATCCAGGGGTCTTTTTTACTTCATAATGATATGCAAGCAGCTGAAAATGGAAGGGAGAAAAATGAAGGAGGGAGAAGAAGAGATGAAGACACTTGCCCATCCCCCTCTAACCCCTTTAGCTATAGTATGTTACCACAGTACTACATATAGCTGACTGAAGCCCAAGCAGCTATTATGATATCCAAACTATAAGGTGAACGCTTTAAATTAATTCATAAACCTGCTGTGCTGGTACCTAATTTTGGGATCCTGAATATCATTGTGAGGCCCCTGCTCTTTCACTTTGATTTCCAGTAAGTTAGGTACAGGAGCAGAATCAAGGTAATTTCCTGAAGGTTCTATCTTGATATTTAAAAAGACTATCAGACTCTTCTCCAGAGGTGGCTGGACTGTACGATGAAATGGATGATTCTCAAGCATTATCAGATTTTTTTTTTCGTGGGGAGGGTATTGCTTTAAAAAGAAAACCAGGAAGCCAATGGAGAAGAGGACATATTTCTCTTCCTAGTGGCAGCAGCACAGCCTCAGGCTTTGGCAGCTGCTGCCAAAATTGAAGTTGAGACTGATACCTTGGGCAATTCCCAGCTCACTTTCTGACTTGTTCAGGCTCCTTACAAAAGTGACAAACTGATGATTGTCACACATCTCACTTCACTTCTAATTACAGTTTACAACTTCCCATTTACCCCACAAAAATAGCAGGGACCCAGCCACTGCTTGTGGTGACTGACAAACATTCACACACAGCAAAGCAGACAAATGACTCAATATGAGAAGCTTAACGAGGGAAAAAATATGAACCTTTCCTTTTCTTTCTCCAGACTGATTCCTATCACCTTGACCCAAAGGAAAAAAAAAACTCTGTCTGTGTAAGACAATTAGAGATTCTTAGAGTTGGAATGGATCCTAGAGGCTGTCTAGTCCAACCTCTCACCAAAAGCAATAACATTTTTCTAAAGCATTCAATGTAACAGATATTTATCTAGTCTCTGAAAGACATTAGGGGATAATGGAGGAAGTTCAAATATGGCTCCTTCCTAGAAAGAATTTATGAATTATGTCTTAAGGGAGATAAGAGCTATGCATAGATATTTGTTGAAGGAATAAATGGATGGATGGATGGATAGATAGATGAATGGATAGATGAAGAGTTGGATAGTTAGATAGATAGATTAAATTCATGCTATAGTAAATGTACACATAAAATGCTATGTTATCTCAAACTCAACATATCAAAAATGGAACTCATTATGTTTTTCCCAAAAACCTTTCTTCTGAACTTCCCCATAACTGTCTAGGCTACCACCATCTTCCCAGTCACCCAGGCTCACAAATTCTATGTTTTCTTGATTCTTCCTTCTCATTCACCTTTACATAGCCAATTTATTTCCAAATCTTGTTGTTCCTACCTCCACAATGTATCTACCTCCACAATGTATCTACCTTCACAATGTATCTGCCTTCACAATGTATCTTGTATATGTTCCCTTCTCTCTACTCACATAACCAAATCCCTAGTTTAAGCTGTTGTAATATTAGTGGAATAGGAAGATCTTCCCCTCCCATTAAGAGGCCTTTGTGACCTGCTTTGAGTTCTGACCCAGCTCATGGCTGTGATACAGCCTGAGTCACATGGAGCCCATTGTGTGGGAGGAGCTTGCCAAATCAAGCAGAGAGTGACACTGAAACAAAGCAGGAGAGGTAGAGTAGAGAGCAGAGGGAGGAACTTGCCTAGGGGGACTTGTTTGTGGCAGGCCTGACAGAAAAAATGCTTGAGATGTTGACACTTCCTGGATTACTGATGAGTACCTTGTTAAATCTTACTTCCTGGTATCCTAATTGTGATGTTCCAAATAAACATTTTGGTTTTACCTTTGAAGAAGACAGTTTATTATATTTTGTGAATTTACTCTGGAAATATGCATGCATGTTCATAGCAGCTACTATGTAACCAATTGGTGTTACAACTCTCATCATCTCTCACCTAGAATATTGGAATATCCCTCCAAATAGACTCCTAGCCTTAAGTCTTCCCCCCATTCTAATGCATCCTACACATAACTGTCAAAGTGATTTTTCTAAACTATAGATCTGATTTTGTCACTCCCTGGTCAATGAACTCCAGTGGTCCCCTCTAACCACCAGGATCAAGTATAAACTTTCCTAGGCATTTCATGCTATTCTTAACCCAGACCCTCTTACGTTTCAAATCTTCTTATATTTGGCTGCCCTTTCATGTATTCTATGATAGAGCAACTCTTTCTGCAGTTCCTCCAACATGATGCACTGTGATTTGTTTTTCTACCTTTGCCCTAGCTATCTCCTATGCCTGGAGTATTCTGCCTCCCGGTCTTTGATTCTTAGTTTCCTTGGCTTTCTTCAAGGCTTGACTCAAATTCTACCTTCTGCAGGAGGACTTTCTCAGTCTCCCTAATATCGACTGTCTTTCTAATTGCCTTCCATCTACTCTCTACATATCTCATATGCACCGAGTTATTTATAGGTTATCTCCCCATTAAGATGTAATCTTCTTGTGTGACAGGAGCTGTTCTCATCTTTCTTTGTGTCCTCAGTGCCTGGTAGGAAGCAAGTTCTTAGTAACTGTGTATTGAAGGTCTGATTACTTATAGGAGTTCAGAGAAAGAAGAGATTTTTTTTTCTAACTGGGTAGATCAGGAGTTTTCATGGAATAGGTGACATTTGAGTTGGGTCTTGAAGGAAGAAAAGGATTTGAACAGATAGGGATTTGGGGATTAGATGTTAATTATATGGGGTTAGTTATAATAAGCTCTTTCCTCTAATGTTTTTCAGCTTTGAGGAAGAGAACCCTTCAGAGGCTACAGCTGTTTCAATGTGGATTGTATTTTCTTTGGCACATCTCAGATATATTCTACTTAGTAGGGCCTGGAATCAATTCTCCTATTAGACATATTGTCAGAGGATGAATTTCTAGATCTTTTCTAGGGACCCACAGTCCGAGAAAGACCAATGTAATCTCTTCATATCTCTCCCTTTCTTAAGTAACACAGAAATGATACCAATTCCTTGTGGCTGACTCCTGCAGAAGGAAACCACTAGGAGATTATCAAAACTCACACATAAAGGGAAAAAAAAATACATTGCCCTATCCTCAAAGGTGTGCTGGAACCAGCTCAAACTGCCTTATAAGAGCTGATTGTTAAATTTTCAGTGTGAGCATTTACACCTTGGAAACTGGTAAATGCTACAAGTCCAGGCTTTATTTATTACTTTGTTGCTATCTAAACTCAAGAAGGGGCAACTAGGTGGTACAGTGGATAGAGCCCCAGACCTGGAATCAGGAAAACCTGAGTTCAAATCTGGCTGCAAACACTTACTAGGTATATGACCCATGACAAGTCACTTAACCCTGTTTGCAAAATGACAGATCATTCCAGTATCTTTACTGAGAAAACCCCAAATGGGGTCATGAAGAATCAGGCATGACTGAAAACAACTAAATAACAACAAATTGGCCTTCATGAATCCAAGTCAGTTACGGCCAGAATCATGTCCTCCGGTTCTGAAAGATATCAAAGATATGATTATTCAGACCAATAAACTTTGAAAGAATTTGGAGAATGGGAAAAGGGCAATAGGTTGGGAGGAGAGAAAATACTGACCTAATTTTTGACTATGCCTATTTGTTATCAAAAGTTTTGGATTGTTCTTTCTTTTTTTTTTCCCCTGCAATTACCTTTTGGGGGATTTAAAGAGTTCTATGGCATAGAGAGACTCACTAGTAAGTGCTAAAAGCAACAAGCCTTTATTTGTCTCATTTTTACTCCCACTAGGGAAGACTTACAGCTTAACTCGAGATACCCTAAGGGCATGCAGAGGCAAGCAAAGATACATCAGGATCACAGTCAACAGAGAGTTAGAGAGATCAGTTGAAGCTCTGTAGGGACAAGCCATATCTTGTCCGTCATATCTTCACTAGGGCAATAGAAAAGATTATGGAGTGTGAGTGAACTGATCTTTTAGGCTTTGGCATGTGGACAAAAGGATATCAATGACCACACTACAAGTCCATTCCGGATCTAGTGCACAGGTCATACCAGTTTTCATTATCCCTCCTAGTTCTCTGTGAGAAGATCTGGGCTGATCCACACAACAAAGCATCCCAGCTGAGAAAGAAAAAGCATAAACTCTTTATAGAGAGGAATTGGGCCTCAATCACACTTGTTTTCCCTCTTGAAATGTTAGAATCATTTGATCAATCAACAAGCATTTATCAAGTACCTACTATGCATCAGGCACAAGGGTTAGACTACATTTGTCACATTAATTTTCAGGTTGTAAGGGATTCTTCTTTAAAGGTATTGTCCTTGGTCAACCAAAGAGGCCATTGAGGTTTATTTTGAGTATGATTTTCTTTGATTCTC
Source organism: Pseudochirops cupreus (assembly GCA_028627135.1). Taxonomy (NCBI): domain Eukaryota; kingdom Metazoa; phylum Chordata; class Mammalia; order Diprotodontia; family Pseudocheiridae; genus Pseudochirops; species Pseudochirops cupreus. The sequence continues at coordinate 88,941,392 of CM053584.1, forward strand.
ATGGGACTTTCTGTTCCAAAACAACTACCTAACAAGAGAAGCACAAAGTTCAAAAGGAATCAGATATTTAAGGATTTTTTTATTATAAATTGGATCAGTAATTTTATTGGCATAAGGAATGACCTGGGAGGTACTTCTTCTATCAATGTAGGTGAGCACTGTCTCTGCCATTTATAGTCTTAGAGAGGTATGGGTTCATTGAGAGGTTGAATGACTTACCCAGAGTCACACAGTCAGTATGTATTAGAGGCAGAATTTATTCACTTCCTGCCAAGATCTTGTTAGCAATAAATTGTCATATAAACATATCCTCACCATCATTACCAATCTATTTCTACTTTCCATTCCCTTACTCTATCCTAAGTACTCTCCTCGGGATGTGCTACTGTTCATTATTATCCCACTTAAAATATGATGCTTAGAATTTAAAATGACATCCTAGATGTATTCTGAACACAGAATATTTTGCTTGTTCTAAACACTGCATGTCAATTAATGCAGCCTAAAATAGTCATGTCACACTAAAAATTCATCTTGAGCTTTTTACCAACCGGATCTTCCAGGTATTTTCCATACACACTGTATTTGACACCAAATAGACTTGGTCATTGCCATGGAAAATAATAAGGGTATTAGGGTAGTGGCTCTATAGCTGAAGGAACTTCAGGAGAAATATAAAGGTCTGGCATAAAACACATGTGTCCCCACAGATCAGTTGAATGTGGTAAGTTGAGATATCCCTTAGACCTGACTTGACACCCTGTTCATTTCTCAGTACTGAACTACAGGATCTTAAACCTTTGACCCCATCTCTTGCTAGTTCCTTCTCATGTATCTTTTTGATTCCTGGTTTTGACCTTTCTTTTCTTTTAGATACTACCTGTCACCTGTGGCCCTTTCAAAATCTTCATTTACTTAGTCTTAACTTTGTTTGTGTCATGAACTCAAAGACTACTTCCACTGTTAAACCATTCCTTGTCTTATTCCCTAGTCCCATTCCATAATTTGGGGACAGTTCAGTCAGCATCATGGACCTTTTCAGCTGTAGTCCTGAGGAAGGAAGGGCCAGGAAAAATTCCTCATAAGCCAGGTTTCTCTATGCCGAATTTGAGCGATTGATTTATATAAACCCTAGAGCAAAAATTTATTTTTCACTTCTAAAAAAGTTTATCTTGATTTCAGTTCATTATTTCAGCCTGTGAGGACCTTCTTCAATCCTTACTCTATAATTCAGTGTATTAATAACTCTTCAAGGAAGGTACTCAAATGAATCTGTGATCTCATTAAGGTGTGTAATCCCTCTAATGGTACAGATTGTAGTGCATTCATGACTGCCCAAACTCTAAGAGTCTTCCCAAGCCACCTAAGAAAATTGCCTCAGGAAAACCATACAACATATTAAGTACTTTCCTTACTTTCTGTTAACTTTGTGAGATACCAATGGAGTATAGACTATCCAACAGTAAGTGTGTATGTGTATACACACACATATATGTACATAGGCATGTATATACATATATGTTTATATCTATAGATTTATGTGTGTATATATACATGAATATACATATATAATATTTTAAAATATTTTAATTTTAAAATGTATATCTTTACTTATACATAAAATGTATATCTTTGCATATATACATATATGACTTTATATATATTTGATCATGTATATCTTTCCATAAAGATACATATATCTTTACATACATATATTTATACACACAGGGAGACACACACACGTATAGAAATTCATCTTACCCAACAGAGATGTAGGAGGGGAAAGGCTATGAGAAGAAGTGGGGGCAGAGGGGGGCGAGTAATGAGAGGGAGGGTAGGTTAAGAGAGGTAGGGGTCAGAGGAAAAACGAATTTTGGATCCAGTGTTTGGAAAACTTTAAATCTATCTAATGCTACAAATATTCAGCCCACCTCTCCTTATCTTCTGTACAAAGATATGAGTGTTTCTGTTAAATTCTTCAATGCAATCTAAGCACACCATATTTATGGAATTCCCTGGATCTTCCAGTTTAGTAGTCCTTTCAATAGAGGAAATTGGTAGGGTATGACTTAGTAAATCTGTGCTAGGTCCTGGTCACCACAAGTTCCTTTTTTTAAGTGCTCATGAAACAAATTATCTTTTCCAATATTCCCCAGCATATAGTTCAATCTAATCAGGGTGGCCTCCTTACTATCCCGAATTACTATGTCTCTTGCTTAAATTATTCCTTTGATATGCCCCCACTCTCTCTCATTAGCCTACACAAATAGTATGTTATCATTCAAGGCCCAGCTCAACTCCTATTTCTTCCAAAAAACTTTCCCTCATTCTCTCCCTTCCCTCTCCCTTCTCTGAATCCATATCACATTTACCATCTGCATTCCATGATTCAGCACTGATTTACATACTATCTGTTACAGTGTGTTATTATTTCCAATACATTTGTTTCTTCTCCTCTCAATTGATTGTAAGCTCCTTAAAGGCAGGAGCTACATTTTCCATTTTTTTCTTTGTCCCCATATTACTATAAGTAAATGATTCTCAGGTGAGACTGTGGTCCCTACAACCTTTAGAACCCCAGTGAAATGACAATAACTGGTGCCTTCAGCATGCACTATTTGGGATATCAATCAGCATCACACTGGTTGAGGTATGTTCTACTCTTTCCCTGCCCCATTCACTTTGGATGGAATCCAAAGAACCTATACAATACAAAATACGATATAATACAATATAACACAACACAATACAATATAATGCAATTCAGAGGGCTTATACATTAGTGGCAGGTAGACAGAATACCTTCTTGACATGAACAGGATACCTCTAGAGGGTCTTATGTGTAAATCTGTTAAGCAGGAGTTCTTAATTTGAGGTTCATATATTTCAAAGGACCTTGAATTTGAAACTTTTATTATTTTGATCGCTACATTTCAACATAATTGATTTCCTTTGTAATTCAGTATATTTGATATTGTGCATTTAAAGACATTATTTTGAGAAGGGATCCAGGAATCCCTTAGAGATCCATGGCACACACACACAAAAAAAAAAGATTAAAAAAACTCTGCCTGCTATAAAAGAAGTATGGGAGAAGTCAAGGGTAGAAGAAAGGCTCAATTTTTTTTAAGTTCACATCCTTTTATATACCTTTCTGCTTCCCCACCCTCAAGATTGCTAATAAAAGGCCATTGTATAGCCCACTGTGGAGTTGTATTTGACTTCCAACAATTACATATATTTTGTAAGTGCTAATAGTTCTGTGGTCACAAAAGGGGGAAGCAGGGAAAAAATACAAAGGAAAGCAAGAGAGAGGAGCCAGTTTGAAGGGATTTTATCTAATTTCATTTTAATTAGATCCTTTTTCTAACTGAGTTTCTAATTTTTCAATTAGCAATTAGCAGCTGCAACTCATTCTGAGCATCACGAGGTGCCAAAGACACTAATTACACCACAGGAGTAGGAGGCTGGAAATGAGAAATAAAATTATCCATGAATGTTATTAGAAGAAAGGAATGATTACTCTCTGTAATAATATACTGATGTGCGCCTAATTAGATTGAAGGATTCAGAGGGAAAAAATGAGATTTAAAAATGGATTACGTTTCAATGCCTTGAGGTCATAATTTTACTATAAATATTGCTTTAGAGCATTTCACTTGAAAACAGAGAAGGGTGGCAAGTCTGATAGTGTTTATGTCAGAGTGTTCAGCAATGACCCGCATCTCTAGTGTAGAACAATCTTCAACATCAATGACTTTGAAAATGCCAGTTCTATTCCTGCAAAGTGTGGCTGAGATTGCAAATACACTTATTCAAAGAGAAAAAAAAACTGAAGCAATACTTAGGCAGAGGGAGAGATGAAATGAAGAGTACAGATTAGGACCTGGAGAGTGGGAAGTGGAGTAGGGATGGTTGTGAAATTCTTGGCTATTCAAATTATAGTTTGGGGGTTGTTGACTCAGCTAGTTTCTTTCCTCTTGAGGCAATGTTTCAAGCAATACAACCAAGACAACCAGGTTTAGTCTACATTCCCAAGGCCTTCTTGTTTGAGAATGTTACCAGTCAAGAATAAAGCAACTTCCTATTAACCATGCATTTCTATCAACCATCGACCATCCCTAGTCTCAGAGAAAACCTAACTTTATTGTTTTGAATGTAGGGAGACAAAGGTACTTCAAATGAATTATCTATGGTTGCATATCCAGTAAGTTATATAGAGAGTTTGTGTGGAAAAGTAACATAGTAGGTAGAGCGCTGAACCTGAGTTCAAATCCTGCCTCAGATATTTACTAGCTGTGTGAACCTAGGTAATTAAGTCACTCAACTATTCCTAGCCTCAGTTTCTTCAACTGTAAAATGATGATAATAAAGCACCTACCTTGTAGCAATGTTTCTAGGATCAAATGAGCATATAGATATAGATATATGTAGATAGATATAGATATGTGCTATATTAATTTTAGCTGTTTGTACTACTACTACTCCTACTGTTACTATTACTACTACTACTACTACTACTACTACTACTACTACTACTACCTACTACCACTACTACTATTATAGAATTTAGAATTAGAAGAAATGTTAGAGATCATCTAGGTCCATTCCCCTAATTTTGCATTTTATTATCTCATCATCACACAAATAGGATCATAGGATTATAGATTTAAAACTAGAAGGTTACCTAGACCAACCTCTTTATGGTTCATATGAAGAAATCGAGACCCAGAGAGGTTAAGCAAGTTATACAAGGTCACACATTAAATAATTGTCAGGGCCAGGATTTGAACCCAGCTTGCTGGATGCGCAACTTATTTTCAACTCTTTCCATGGCAACATCAGGTATTCTTGGTGTTATGGCATAAGTGCCCAATACACTTGCACATCTAGTATCTCATGTAAGCCTCACAGCTATAATCAAACTCCTCATTTAGTCAACTAGCATGTACTAAAGGCATACTATGTGTCAGGCAATGTACTAAGAACTAGGGGGCACAAAGTAAGAGGGGAAACAGTCTCCACTCCCAAGGAGCCCAGTCTAATGTATTTTAGGATGACAATTAATCATATTGCATCCTGAATGCCAACCTGACACTTCATTCAGGTGTACCAGAGTTATATAAATCCAAAAGGAAATGGGAGGGTTCGTTTAATTAAAAATGAAGTGAACTAAAGAGCAAGGCAGGTGAATGAGTAGCAACATATTGTCTGCACCCATATACAAAGGGGTCCAAATATACATTGTAAAGTAAGGACATTATTCTCACTGTCATAAAAAGAAACCCAGATCCTTCAGTGTTAAGCAACTGGCCCAAGGTCACGCAGTCGGTTAAAATCTAGAACCCTTGACTCCAATGCTAGTGTTCACCCTACCAAATGTAGGCAGGTAATGGCTGGGATACATTTTCCTTTCCTTTCCAATCACTCTGATGAAGTCTTATAATGAATGACCACATCCCCTGACAGAACCTGAAAGAATTGATGAGCTCCCATGCCTTTGCCCGCCTATCTGTCTTTATATATCTCACTGCATTTGTCACTAATTATATTTCTCTTTATAATCTGCACTCCCCAGTTAAGTAGTATAATTGATTGTTCCTGAAAAATATCATTAATTCCAAAATGGCCTAGAAGTGTTTTGTCATGCTGTTTCCTTTTTTTTCCCCACCCCTGGTGTTAGAATTATTAAGATGTCTCATGCATCAGAGAAGAGCCAGTACTGGAGGCATAAGACTGTAGTGTCTGTGTGTGTGTCTCTGTCTGTGTCTGTGTGTGTAGCAGGGGGAGGGAGGCATGGAGAAAAGGGAGGCATAATTTTTCTTTCCTTTTAGGAAAATAAAAGAAAACTTCTCATTCATATGAATTTTCTAGGATCTATAGCATCTACAGAAGTCAAGAAAGTGAGACACAAACCACTGCTTTGTAAACTAACCCTCCTTTCTCTGTTATCCCATTCACAGTTAACATGTTGTGAAAACTCCCAACCAAGAAGGAGGAGGATGGGAGGAAAGTAGGGTTTTTGGTCAAAGAGGGTTAATTTGACACCTACTAACCCCTGATAATGGCTCAACAATACTCAATGTTGCAGTCTTCCTCTTTGAGCTATGACAGCATCTTAGAATGGGGGCAGCTAAGTGGTACAGTGGATAGAGTGCTGGGCCTGGAGTCAAGAAGACCTGAGTTCAAATCTAACCACAGACACTTTCTAGCTGTGTGAGTCTGGGCAATTCAGCTTGTTTATCTCAGTTTCCTTATCTGTAAAATGAGCTGGAGAAAGAAATGGCAAACTACTCCAGTGTCTCTGTCAAGAAAATTCCAAATAGGGTCACAAAGAGTTAGATACAACTAAACCACGGAGCGTCTTAGAAAGAATCCTAAGGTGGAAGAGAGCAGATAAAATAGCTCACATTCACATGGTTATTTAAGGTATAAAAATGTTTTCACAAATTTACAAATGTTATTACACACATTTGAAAATATAGAGAATATGTCCATGGTTTCTATTTGTTATGTCTTGAAGCTAGGTAAGTCTTACTCGAAGGGAGATTGCATTACCCAGAAGGCTGTGTGAGCCTAAAACATGGTGGGCATAAAACACATAGACAAAGACTATGTTTGCATGGGAAGGGTAAATAATGTAGGAAGCTTTAAAGTAGAATTACAAGAACCAGGGATGCTGCGGGAATGAAAGCAGGAGAACACAGAGTTTCTTTAGTCAAGAATATACCATGTGTCCATAATGGCCACAGCATCCCAAAAGGCAAAATCATGTCTAAACCATGACTACAGAGCCGAGGCAATGGCTGAAGTTGTTCTTTAGCCTGCCTTGAAAGACTTCAAAATATAGTCACTATATATGCCCCTTTTAGCCTGTAAGTAAAGTATGGCTTTGCCCTCACACTATGCTGAGAGATTATAGGAAGTGAAGGAGAATTATATTGTAATTCCTCTGAGGATATAAAATATTTGAATTTCTTTAGATGTGTATGCTTTATATGTTTTGCTATTTGATTTACTTCATTATTTAGGTTATGTTACCATGAATGATTTTTTTTTTCCTTTTGGATTCATATATCTCTGATAAACCTAGCAATAGAATGACATATTAGGTTGGGGATCAGGATTTGATTGAATTCTTGGCTCCAAAACATTATGTTGAATCAGAAGGGGTGTTACACATAGACAAGGCAACTAAGCCTCAGAAAAGTTAAGTAATTTAGCTATCATACAGTTGAAATATATGTATACATGTATATACTATATGTGCATATATACATACATATGTATATATGTACGTATGTATGCATGTATGTATTATTGCAACTGGGATTTGAACTCAGATCTCATCACTCCAAGTTTAATATTACTGCAATTACAGTATGCTATTTCATGTTGTATGACTGTTAACATTTGAAGATCTAGTTGAATGTTGAAAAATGTGAGCAGCTTTTCCAAACACTTCAACCCTAGATTCTCCCCCATTTGATTGAGCAAAAAAAAAAAAAAATCAGAAAGAATTTTCAGGATCTATAAAATACAGACTCCACTTTGCTCCCAGAGCAGCCTTCCTTTCCCTCTTAAGGTCTCAATCTTTTTATAATCTTTTCCCAATAAGAGTGGTCTCCTGGAACTTGCACTCTGGTTCCATGGTGATATACATGAACTAGGGCAGCAGGTAAGGCACAGAGAGGAGGGAAATCCTCAGGTCAGAGAAAGGGAGTAAGGAAAAGAGGGAGGGAGAGGAAAAGAAAGAGGAAAAAGAGAAGAGAAGAAAAAGGAGGGGGGAGGAGAGGGAAAGGGAGAAAGAAAGGAAGAGTGTGAAGGAAAGAGAAACAAAATAACAAAAGAAAAGGAGAGCAAATAGTATGCTTCCATCTGCATTCAGACTCCAAAGCTCTTTCTGTGGATGTGGATAAAATATCTTCAAATATTTGGTTTCAAGGTAAGCTGTGATCATGGGCTGCAGGGTTGGAACTCTCTTTCTCTCTCTCTCTCTCTCTCTCTCTCTCTCTCTCTCTCTCTCTCTCTCTCTCTCTCTCTTTCTCACAAGTCTGTTCTGCTTTCACTTGGAGGATTTTAGGGGGGAAGACTGGGGTGGGGAGAGACTTGGAGGAGCTGAAGGGCCAGCGTGGAGAGAGAGAGAGAGTGCAGTACTGAACAATAAAGTTAGCAAGAGGTATTTTTTTGGAATGAGGATTTCTTTCAGAATTCTTTACGTAAAGTTGAATTTGTGTAATGCAAAAGAGGAACTATCTGTTTTATTCTTCTCTTGTACACAATATTCTAGCAGAAATGGATTACCATCAGCTTCTCCAATATGCACCACACTTTTCCACCTCAATGCCTTTGCTCATGCAATTCCTTATATCTAAATTCCCTTTCCTTATCTCTTCTTATTCAAATTCTTCCCACTCTTCAAGGCCCAACTCAAATGCCACCTGCTACAAGAAGCCTTCCTTGATTATCTCTACTCAGAAAAGGAACTATTCTATCCCTTTGTTGAATTCTAATTTAATCTTGTTCATATTTTTTTGTATTCACTTACATTCCATTTTGTATTATTTACATACATATCATATGACTTAATAGTTGGCAAGTTCCTTTAGGATGTTTTTTGTCTCTTCGAAAAGGCCTTGCACTTAGTATGCCACTAATAAATATTTCTTGAATTGAATTTGAAATTGATGTTCATCCACATGTGTTCAACATTCTCCCACAACCCCTTTGAATTAAAGGTCTCAGGACTGTCAGCTCATCTGTCTATGACTCCTCTCATTTGCTTTGGGGTACGGATCTGGGCTCTGTTAGGTCATTAGGGATAGTCAGTGTGTCTAAGTGGACAGAGGGAGAGAGAAAGAGGTGTGAGGTATTTTCTCATCCTACTGACTTCTCCAAGCCCTGGGCTGAAGCAGAAGCACAACTCCAAAGGCTTGTGAAATTCTTCAGGGACAGCGTTTTTCTGATGGCAGCTGTCCATGGTAGTCCAGACTTTTGAGCATCTCGCCTGAGCCTTCTCTGTCTCACAGCTCCCTCCCTGAAGCTAACATCCCTTTGTCTCCAGCTGGTTCTTGGCCATTAAGCTGTTCTCATTTGTGATTTTATTTTTCCAGAGTGGGGGGAGTGGCACAGAGCAGGGCTTCTATCCAACCCATCCGGCAAGATCTTCTCTTTCTCTCGTTGTGAGGATTCTCACTGGATCTGTCTTCTCTCTCTCCATCTGGCACTACACACTCTCTTTATGGGACATGCAGGGCTGGGTCCTGGCTTGGTCAGGCAAACAGTAAAATAGCTCAGTTTTAGAGCAATGAACTGGGCCTCCAGGGCATTTCAGTACCCCTGACATTATTTTGGACAGGATGAAATGATAGGGAAGTTTAAAAATGAGAAAAGGAAAAATCAAATTCCACAGTATGAAAGAGCTTTGTCCAGCCAGCACTTTCTAGAGCCATAAATCTGTTTTAAAAATTTAGAAGAAAAAAATTGTGCAAATCACTTTGGTGGGAGCCCATTTCTCCCATGCTTGGCCATTTCCCTGTGTCAGCTTTTCTCTCAATTCCTGGGGAGAGCTGCCAGCATATTAAGGAATCTTTGCAAACAAAACATATTCTGAGCACAAATACAGAGATGCTTCTCGATACAGACTCCAGTGACTGTTTGTCCACTATGCTGGTTGCTGCTGCCAGAAGACCTGCATGTTTATCTATTTCTGCTGACCTGATGTTACTTCTTAAAAGGGTATATCAAAACTCAGATCAAATCCCCATCCCTTTCATTCATGAAATTTATGGGAGATTTGGAAAGAGAAAAGAAGAGTACTCTCCTTAGAATTGTCATTACAGAATATGTATGCACCTCCGTGCCCACCCACAGTCATGGCAAACACATTTGGCCTGATGGGACAACTAAGTGGTATAATGAATAGAGTACTGCAGGATTCTATTCTTCTGCTTTCAAATATTTCCTCAAACACTTACTAGCTGTGTGACCCTGAGCAAATCACTTATCCTCTCTCAACCTCAGTTTCTACACATGTAAAATGAGCACAATAGTAGCAGGGTTAGAAAATCAAATGAGATAATATGTGCAAAGTACTTTGCAAACCTTAAAACTCTACAGAAATGTTATTATTAGTAGTATTATTATTATTATATTTCTGCCAGACCAATAAAGAATGTTACTTCTCAGTCAGGAACAGAGGCTGATACTTGTCTCTACTGCTTAGTCTGGAATGTAGCTGAATGACTACATATTTGTTTATACTATTTTCTGAATAGTAAATGCTTAATCAATGTTTGTTGACTTAAAATAATTATTAACTGTTCCTAGAATACTTTCAGGTAATTAAAGCAATCCAAATGACCTTAGAGTGCTCCCCCAATTTAATATGAGACATCAAAGGAAGGAAATAAGCATTTATTAAGCACCAAGTGCTAGGCACTGGGATAAATGCTTTGCACATATTTTCTAAATTAATCTTCACAACAATTCTTAGAGGTAGGTATTATTATCCCCATTTTGCAGTTGAGAAAACTGAGGCATACAGGTTAAATGACTTGTCCAGAGTCACACTGCTTATAAGTGCCTAAGGCTGCATTTGAACTCAGATCTTCTTGACTCCAGACCCAGTGCTCTATCCTTGGCAGCATCTAGTTGCTTTTAGATGGTGTAACAGATGAACATCATGTGAGCAAGTACCATACCTCTGATTGTCTGTTTAGTCTGCTGATAAAGTTGATTCCTTGAGTATCCCAACTCAAACTCTAATCAGTATTAGTCAGTTCATTATGATTCCACAAGGGTAGTAATTAAATGTTCTCTATATTATACCCCAGAACTGTGATCTGCAGATTGCAAGATCGCTTGTTAATCATAGGAAGTTAGCTAGAGGCCCTCCACCCTTATTTTTCCTTGTCATGGTGAGCAAGCTCACTGTGGCACAGGTGACTCAACTACATGGAAAGTCCCCCAATTTATTTTTGTGATTCCTGTCCATTCTCTCTTGTCCAAAATGAACAGGTGATCATCTTATGACCATCTTGTAACTACTTAGACCCTTTAAAAAAGTGCTATTGGCTCAGAGATCTGCCTCAGTCTCTTTTATTGTAGGTTGGATAGTTTTAATCCTCATACTGCTAGCTAACACTCACAAAGGGGTTTCCAAGCCTAACTATATCACTCTCTGCTCAAAAATCTTCCCTGATTCTATATTAGTTGTAAGCTAAAAATACAAATTCCACAGTCTGATTTTTAAGGAAATACATAATTAACAGGATTTTCAGTCTTATTTTACACTCTACCCCTTTAAAGATTCTACATTCCAGTCACCCTTACCCATCAATCTGCTCTTTCCAAACTCTATGCATTCATAGTGGCTGCCCCCACAATCTACCCACTCCACCTACAGTTCTTGCAGCACATGCTCTCCTCATCTTTGACTATTGAAAGCTTTCTTTTCCTTTAGGTCCTAGATCACATACCATTTTCTCTAGAATCCTTTTTTGATTAACTCCATTAAAGTGATTTCTCCCTCCTCAAATTTTCCTTGAAGACCAACTCAACATTTACTTCGTAACACATTCTAGCTTTTGTACATTTATGCTTATGGTTGCTGTATCCTGTAGTTGATTGTAAACATCTTGTGGGCAGGTCCATGTCATATTCCTCATCCCTATCTCAAACTATGTCTAGCACATTGCTAGGCATGAAATACAGATTAAAAATGAGGACTGGTTTTAATTAATTATATGAAACTATACCCAACTTCTGCTTTAGCTCAGTGGTAAAACCACAAAATTAGCAAGAGTTATGACTATAGAGACAGAGTCCTTATCATTACAGATGGATAAATGTCACAATAACGATTAATGTTTTCCTTTCTGGAACTTTCATTTTGCTTCTGGACAGCCTAAGTCAACTTTATGAATATACTTATGTGTTTCTTTTGACTTCAGATTTTGTCTTGCTTTACCTGTCCCATGAGGGAAGAAGGAGGAGGAGGAGGAGGAGGAAGAGAAGGAGGTTGGTGGGGAGTAGGATTTCCATCTCCTCCTGTGCAGGATGACTTCCATTTCCTGCACTGTCCTCTAATTTCCAGTCTTCAGAGGGAAGAGGAATAGGGAAACAGGGTCTCTCATTCAACCATTTGATCAAGGGATTTCCATCTTGTTCTATGGGCTGTCTCCTGTCTGATCTTCAGATTCCTCTGGAAAGAGGAGTGGTATATTCCACTCAATGAATAATATTCTCACAAATATTTATACCCTACACATCTCAGTGATTTGTAACCCATGTAGGTCATCATTGCAACCCCATTCCCCATTTCTTATTTCATTACTTATTCTCCTCTCCCTTAACTCTCTTATCCTAAAGTACCAATCAGACACCACCCACCTCTTTTACTGTGCCCTCTGGAATACTTCTTCCATAAGCAACTAACTTCCCATCATATAGAATCTTTTCCTCTCCCACTTCTTCCACACTTAGGCTCAGCTTTCTCCTGTGATGACATAGTCTCTTTGGCCACTCTTTTCAGTAATTACTTTGGTGACTGAATGGAGGATGGATTGAAATGGGGAGAGAAACAGGCAGACACATCAGTAGACTATCACAATAGTCCAAGTTTCAGGTGATGGGGATCTGTACCTGGATGGTGGTAATATTACGGGAAAGAAGGAGGTGCATTAGTGAGATATTACAAAGATGAAATTGGAATAGTGGTTAGTGAGATGGGAGAGAAAGTGAAGAGTTAAGCTAGAGCTGCCATGTTACTCTCTAATATGTAATGACACCAGGTTTCTTTTCTTCTAAAAGGATCATAAATGTAAAACTCACCATCATCCCTGTGACTAGATGCATCAGCTATTCTAGGGTCACTGGTAAACTAACTAATGCTCAATCAATTGTGATACCATTGACTTCAAAAGACAATGAATAAAGAGAAAAGAGATTTGCATTGCAAGTGCAATGTGCCTGGCCCAGAGAGAAGTTGTTGAAGAAATGCTCGTTAATTTATTGATTGAAGAAGTGAAAAAAAAAATGGAGTTGGAAAGCATGTTTCAAAAAATAGTCTAGAGTAGAGGCTGCCTGGTTGCAGACCCATAATATTTTAGAAGACTGAACCAGATTAAAATGTAATTGGAAAATATTTAACAAAATAAGTAAAAATACAATAAAACCCAAATAATATTAATATGTGGTTTTCTAAGTCAATATACTGCCAGCAGGGAATTGTATGTGCAGGTTAGTGGTCTTATTTCTATTAGAATTTGACACCTTTGGTCTATACCTAAATGGTAATGACACATCCCATTCCTTTATTTTGATCTAGTTTTGAGGAACTTAAGTATCAAAGCAAGCAGTGTCCACAGGGCATCATCTACCATATTCTCACTTGCCTTTCCTAGACCTTCTCTTTTCCAAGCTAAATAGTTCTTCCAAATAATCTTCATATGTCATTTTTTTTTCAATTGGCCTTCTCTGGATGTATGCCAACTTGCCAATGCATTTCTTATAATATTGGCCCCTGAATGTGACACCAGGATCCAGTACTCCATATGTACCTTGACTCCCCAAAGCAGCTTTCAGTGAAACAGTTGTCTCCTTTTGTCTTGACTCTGCTTCTCTCCCTAATTCATCCTAGTTACTGATAGAACCTGATTTGTAGTAATAGTTCACATGCATACAACATTTAAAGTTGGTAGCACAAGTAAAGCTTTTGCACTTTTAGTTGTTAGGAAAACAAGGGTCAGAGAAGTCACACAATGCTACAAAGACACAAATTAAGTATGGACACTTAGACTTTAACCAATGACAGTCACATTTCCATCCATACTTACTTGTCTTATGTTCCCAAAAAGATTCTAAGCTCTTCAAGAGCAAACCTCATGCCTTATACACTTTTGTATTCCCCCTGGTCTCAAGCTCTATACTTGGCTCATAGTAGGTATTCAATAAATAAAAATACTTTTTAGCCAGGGATCAAGAGCTGGCCCTATGAGGAGCTACCACATGGCTTAGGAAAGAATTTAAGAAATAAGTTCACTGAAAACATCGCCATGCAAAAGCTTAAGTGACGAGATATTTATGTAATAGATATTTGCCTTAAAGGCAAAATCTGTTCCCACCTGCAAAAAAGAAAGTCTCTATTCCCATGATGGTCTTTCTTTGAAAGAGGTTCAAATGAACTAGGTACTATGAATTATAAAAAGATAGAGCACTTTAACGTTTGCAAAGCACCTTACATATATTATCTCATTTGATCCTCACAAAAAGCCAATCAGGTAGGTGTTATTTTTCCCATTTCATAGATCCAGCTATATCATATTTTCCCTTGAAATTAAGCTATCATACCAAATCTAAATAATGTCAAATAAACATCAAATGCTGACTTGCTATCCAGGAAGGAAGCCCTTCAGAAACTGAAACCAGGGGATAGTTTCATGAAAAAAAAAATAGATGCCAAAAGTCATCTCCCAAATTACTTTCCTTTTACTATTTGCCCCCAATCCCAGGGGCTAGTTCTTTACCTCTGTCCCTTCCTACAAACCTTATATGAGTGTCTACTTCAACAAATATTTCACCCATCTTATTTGACAACAAGAAAGAAGGAAAAATATTGCCCATCATGATAAATATCAGTATAATATTCCAATTTTCCAGCATTTGACAGCAATCAAGGGAAGACGAATGTGTTCCCTCTGTGACTAAATCATTTAGAGACCAAGGTATTCTGTCTCATACTCATTAGGAAAAAAAATATTCCAATAATCTCATTATCCCAGTGTGAATAACAGTAAGGTAGCGCCAAGACTAATGACTTCTTCAGTGTTTGCATTCACAGCTATCAGCTAGTGGGTTTATAGGATGTGCCTTGGTAATGGGATCTCCTTTACCATATAATTTGGCTATTTCCCTCATTTCCTAAGCACTGTCTGGCTAGTGCTGCTATGTCTGCAGCAGGGTTTACATCTGCCCCTCTGCTCCCAAAAACCCCCTTTTTACATACTTTATTTTTACTAACTAAAAAAAGAATGGGTAATGGCATGTTAAACTTTATGGAAATTCTTCTGGAGAATAACATAATTTCACGGTGCATTACTCTGAAATGACCTAGTAGTTGAACAATTAATTTTTAAGGTGTAGCATTGACTTCCCCTTGCTGTATTTAACCCACATCCAAAATTGTCAACAATGCCAAGAGTTGGGTTGTACATTGGAATGAGGGCATGGAATTAAAATCTGTTCCTTGTGATCTGTTGTTTCTTTGTTAAAAATGTCAATGTGCTCTCTTTGGTTCAAAGGGCAGGGAAAAGCTAAGGATATCTTGTTTAGCAACAATTCATTAAGTATGTTAGAGGTGGGAAGAGCCCAAGCCAAGAGACCTCATCTTCATTCTTTATCTCTGTCAAATAGTTGCTAGGTTACCCTTCAAAATAACAGTAGCTGACAGTCCAATAGGACTTTACACTTTACAAAGTACTTTGTAAATTATCTTATTTGATCCCCTCAACAACTCTGTAAGAAAGGTAATATAACTAATAATAATTGGAATGGTTTGATTTTTGTTGTGATTATTTATTTCAGTTGTGTACAGCCCTTTGTAACCCCATTTGGGGTTTTCTTGGAAGAGATACTGGCTCGGGTTGTCATTTCCTTCTCTAGCTCATTTTATAGATGAGGAAACTGAGGCAAACAGGGTTAAGTGACTTGTCTAGGGCTCCGCAGCAAGTAGATTCTGAAGCCAGATTTGAACTCAGGAGGATGAGTCTTTGTCACTCCAGGCAGGATATGAGAAGCAAATAAGTCTTCCTTGGAACAAGGAAGATCTAAATCAGTGGTTCTTAACCTTCCTAATGCTGCGACCCTTTAATACTCATATGTGGGCTTATCTGCTTGTGGGTGGACCTGCCTGGACATGGATAGAGGAGCGGTGTCTTTGGTTCCTAAGACCATCAGAAATAGATGTTTTCCGATGGTCTTAGGAGACCCCTGTGATCCCTACAATAGTGTCATTCAACCCCCGAAGGGGTCATAACCCACAGGTTGAGAACCACTTATCTAAGTTCAAGTTTTACCTCTGAAACCTGTTATCTGTGTTACCCTGTCTTATTCTCCATGTCAACTCCTGATCTCACAACTAGGGGACTTAAGCATACAAATACCTTAATTACCTAGTTTCTCATTCTTCTTAGTTCTCGTGACTTACTCCTTCACTTCCTCTCTGCTACACACAAAGACAGTCATACTGTTCATGTTACCAAAACCTACAATTCAATTCAGTTTGATAAACATTCATTAAGTACTTACTACATTCCAGGCACTGTGCTAAGTGCTAGGGATACAAAAAGAGGCAATCTGTGCCATCAAGGAACTTGCAACTTATTGGAGGAGACAATATGATACACACACACACACACACACACACACACACACACACACACACAGCATGTGAACTTTAAGATTAATTGATCTAATTATCTTTTTTCCTTCCATCTTTCCCTCAGCCTCACAACACTCCCCTCCCAACCCTGTTCTTCATCCTCACTCTCTCCAATACCTCTACTCCTTTACTCTTTGCCAGGCCATCACCCAATATTCTCCTCCCTCCATAACTGTTCAATTCTACATGATCTTCTACAATTGAATCTCTTATTCCCTGGTCTAAACATCAATAATGCCTTGCCCACCCTCAAACTTAGATTACTCCTGCCATGTCCACTTTTTGCTCCTATTCTTGTACTGATGAACAGAACTGATGAAAGTAGTGATGCTGACTGGGTCCACAACAAATTTTTGTTGTTTAATCTCAACTGGACCCTCATTGAGGTAAGGCAATCCTTCTACACTTCCCTAATTGCTTCACTATCTCACTCATTACAGAGGTTTTTGCAAACTTTTTCATTTCACCTCTACTCTCTCAGTTAATGACCTTACTTTATACTTCACTGAAAAAAAAAATTAAGGCATTCCCCTAGAGATCCTACTTTCCTGCTCTTGTTCATCTCTAATCATTCCAGTTCTTCCCCCACTATGTCTTTCTTCATCCCTGTTTCACCTGAAGAGATATCTATTCTTTTTGCAAAGGCAAAACCTTCTAAATTCACCCTCAATCCCCTCCCCTCCCATCTTGTCTAACAGAATGCCTCTTCTATCATCCTCACTCTTACCGTAATCTTCAGTCTCTCCCTATCAACTAACTCCATCTCTGCTTTCTACAAACAAACCACTATCTCCTCAAATCATAAAAACAAACCTCACTTGACTATTCCCACTAGCTCTTATTCTATATCTCCTCTTCTCTCCTCACCTAAAATTTTTTGATAAAGACTCCTAAAGTGCCTCCACTTCTCTTTCTAAGCACTTTGCAATCTGACTTTTAACTTCAACCTTCAACTGAAAGTGCTCTCTTCAAAGTTACTAATGGTATCTTTCTTGCTAAATTGGTTTCTTCTTAGTTTTTATAATTCTTGACCTCTCTTCAGCTTTTGCCATTGTTGATCTCCATTCTAGATATCTATTCTGGAGACTCTTCTCTTAAGGTTTTTATGACATTGTTGTCTCTTGCTCCTCATCATACTGGTCTGACCATTCTTTCTAAATCTCTTTTGCTTCATCTTCATCCAGGCGATACCTGCTAACCATGGCCGTCCTCAAAGCTCTTTCTAGGCCCTCTTTTCTTCTTCCTTTATACTATTTCAATCTCATCCGTCCCATATGTTCAATTATAACCATTGTGCAGATGATTCCCATATCTATCTAGCCTAATCTCCCTCCTGAGCTTTAGTCCCCCATCACCCCCTTCTTTTTGCACATATTTAATTGAATATCTCAGACATCAGAAACACAACATATCCAAAATAGGCTTCTTTATCATTCAACCTGGGCCATCTTCTGTTTTCCTTCTATAATTTCTCCCTTTGTGATCTGATCACCTCCCTTGGGCTCAATTGTCATTTCTATTTCAATGAGTCCCAGACTTATTTATCCAGCCTCTCTCCTGAGCTCTAACCTCACATGACAAACCTGCCTTTTAAACAATTCTGACTAGATATCCTAGGCATCTCAAAAGAAACATATTCAGAACAGAACTCATTATATTTCCCCTAAGCCCCTCCATTATTTCCAACTTTCCTGCTACTACTGAGGACCCCACAATCCTCCTAGTTACCTAGGGTCTCAACCTTAGTGTCATCCTCAATTCCTCATTCCAACTCATTCTATATATCCAACCTGTGGTCAAATCTACTTTCAAAATATCTATCTATCACCTTTTCTCTACCTACACAGCCACCACCCCTGTCCAGGCCTCACACTTGTGCTAGTACAATACCCTTTTATTTCGTTTCCCAGAATCATTCCTCTCTATATTCCAATACATCTTCAAAGTGGCCAAAGTGACCTTCCTAACATGTTTCTTCACATGTTACCTTTTTACTCAGTAAATTCCAATGGTTCTTTATTACATCAAAGGTCAAACATAAAGTCTTGCCTTTTGTTGGGCATTTAATGCCATCCATAAGCTGGAATATTTCTATAATTCCAGTCTTCTTACACTTTGCTCCTCCTCATGTACCCCATGATCAGCTAGATCAGCCTACTTGCTGTTTCTTATACACAACACTCCATCTCTTCTTTCTAGGTCTTTGTACTGGTTGTTCCCCATTCTTGGAATGTGTCTCCTTGGCCTCTTAGCTTCCCTGACTTTTCTCAAGATTTAGCTCAAAGTCAACATTCTACATGTAGTCTTCCCTGGTTTCCCAAGTTCCTGGTCCCTGCCTCTCTCAGACTACTCTCCACTCTCTAACTACTGTCCACTAACAATATATGCACTGCATGTACCTAGTTATTCTCCTGATAAAGTGACTTTCCCATCTTATAGGTAGCAAGTTGTGGAACCAGGCTTTTAATTGAGATTCTTTTACACTATAGTGAGGAATCATCTACTGTACCTCATGTGTCACCAAGCAGAAAAGGGGGGATTCCAATATCAGATACATAAACAAGTCCAGAATTTGACAAATAGAGGGCTGCCAGTGATATTAGGGCTTATAACAGGGCAAATTAGGACCAAGAATAACTTTAAAAAGTGTGCTGTGAAACACCACAGGATTTACAATAGAAAGATCTGGGTGATCTCAGATAATGAGAGTAGGTACTAAAAATTATGCAGTGTTGCTGGATCCCTGGGTGCCACCCTCATTCTAGTTTCTAATACTGTTCTCCTTTGTCTCTGATTCTATGGCTGGAACTCTGGCACTTACATAGTAACCTAGGCCACTTCCCTTCTTGTCTCTTTACTCATATACCTTTTTTTGTGCCATTGGTCCCATTTGGAACACTTTGTCTGCCTTCTCTCCTCCCTCCCCTGATTTTTAACCACCTAGCTCAAAGACTGAAACATGGCAGATCACTCCAGCCATAATGATCCCTTTCTTTGATGAACTCCTATAGTACTTTGTTAATTACTCTCTCAGGTTGATTATCACATTCTGCCTAATATTAAATAGTGCTCTGGGCATTTTATGTCCTTCCACAATATTATAAGCTTCTTGAAGGCAAGGACTGTGTTTCATTCATTTTTTTTTTTTACCACACAGTGCTTGCACTTAGTACATATTCAACAAATATTGGTTGAATGAATACTAGAGGAAATGAGACCAGCAACTTAGAACTTTGCTTCTGGGAGAGAAAAAAAACTCTCAAGTAGTTTGGAGATGCATTTCAAAGTTTCCTTAATCATTGATGGAAATGAAAATGTTATTGAATCAGTCAGGTGTAGAGAGAAAGAGAAATGGCCTGCTTTGAGATGTAATGCAAAATCTGCAGAATCTGTAGAAACTGCAGCATCTGGAGGCATCCATTTTCAGGATATTTTTAATTCTTTCCTATTTAAAATTCCAATCTCTCTTCTCCTTTCTTCAGTTCCCAAGCCAGATGCTGCCAGGGTACCTCTCTTTGCTGCCAAATGAAGAAGAGCGTTATCTCCATAAGCTGTAGATCTTGCATAAAGTGCATTAGTCATTGTTAGGATCCACAACCTTGTAAATCAGTCTCCAAAAATATTACTAGCTGTGTGTATGAACATGCACGTGCAAGCATCCTGAACGGTAGGAGAGAGGAGAGAGAAGGGAAACATTGAGAATAGACTGGTACTTTTGAGGATACCAGCATTTGAAGATTGTTAACCTAGGACACACCTCCACAATTCTAACCCTGGATGGGGGGAGCTTGTGGGTAGAGTTATCTCATTTTAATACAGAAGTTTCTTCATTATATTGAGGTGGTTTTTTTGTTGTTGCAATTATAATTTTTATTTGAAATCTAGTATCTCTACTTACAGTTTTTGCTTACACTTTACCCAGTGGTATCTATAGCAAGGGGTAGTGGAAAGATCCCTGCAGTAGGAGTCTACTGAGACCTAAGTTCAAATTCTACCTCAAACATTTGCTACCTTCATGAATGTAATAGCTGGCATTTATATAGTGCCTTATTATTGCAAAACACTTTATACATATTATCTTATTTGATCAGAGGTATGTACTATTATTATCCTAATTTTACAAATGAGGAAACTGAGGCAGACAGAGGTTAAATTACTTGCCCAGAACCACAAAATTAATGTGTTTAAGATCAGATCTGAACTCAGGTCTTCCTGATTCCAGGCATAATGCTTTATCCATGGTATACAAACTAGGCCCAGAATTCTGTCTGACAGAGGATGGTCTTTGAGTGGCTTGGAGCATGAAGTGTAGAGGTAATTCCTTCACCACATACAAAAACAAAAGTATTCATGGCTCTCTTACTGTCTTGTGCATCTATGTCCCCTTTATGTGCTCATTCATACATCATCATCTCAGAAGGAGGGAGCTTTTTCTGCAGAGGCTGCCAGCCATGGACTATCACTGGCATCATGTTTTCTGGTCAGTGGAAACTTGTAGGACAGTTGGGGCAACACTCTTCACCTGGAAATTACTTATTATATAAAACTGACCTATTGCTTGTGTCATACAAATTAGCTCATTTGAAGCCAACAAACAATAAAATGGCTGTTCAGGTTCATGTGGTTCCTGCCTCTACTTATTTAGGTAGTGTCTGTGGAATAAAAAGTTAGGAATACCATCACACTCGTGCTGAAATTAGGAGGATGCCTAACATTTAGGCAGAGCTTTGTCTCTTTGCATTAATTTTAATTTTTGTTTAGATTTTGTTAACCCATGTGCTTCTATATATTTGAGGCAAAATTCAGATTTTCGGAAATGTTTGGGCAAAGAAGAATCACAATAGATTATAACATTTGTTAATAGAAAGGAACTGAGAGATGAGAAAACAGACTATTTCTTAGAACTTTCTCAGTTTAGGGTGTGAGTCTCCTGCTCCAGGGTGTCTGTGGTGTCAACAGTCCTCTTTAAGCTCACCCTCTTCTGCTATAACTCAGTCCTACTTATTCTTTCTCCTTTTTTTGGTCCCTCCTGTCCTGTCAATTCATTCTGGCTCATCTGTTTATATCCCCATTCCTTCCTCTCAACAAGAAGCTGCTCAAAATCTTATCCCAAAGTGGCTTTATTTTATAGACAAGCCACAGGGTGTGACCAAGTTTCATCAGCCAATCCAAAGACAATTTGCTTTGCAATGTCACTCCAACTGATCGAAAACTGTTTTTACACTTAGTCTAAAGCTTATGATTGATTGATTCAAGACAGAAGTATTCTCACTAGGTTAAAGTATGGGGCCTTAGCAGTTTAATGTTTGCTTCAATGGGGAAGGATGATTTCATGGATTTATTCATTTGACCCCTTCTCTTATATTTTGATTGTCCCTGTATGTCAATCTTCCTCTGCTTCTCTCCACCTTCCAGACTGAGGTGTTCCTTTTCTAAAATAACAGAAAGAATAGGCGGCCCAGAGCCATGCCATGATAGCTCTCAAAAAGTGAGATAAATACATATTGCCTTCCTACCAACCAATATTTTCTACTGGGCAAAAGGTAATGAGACAGAAAGAGACAGAAACAGAGACACAGAGAGAGAAACTGAGAGAAAGAGACAGAGAGAAACAGAGGCAGAGAGAGAGATAGAGACCCAGGTAGAGACAGAAGGAGAAGGAGACAGAGATCACAAGGGTAAGATAAGATATAGATTTTGTAGAATGACTCAGTTTTTTAATTGGAAGGGACCTCAGCACCCACATTGATCCAACTTGTGTTTGAAAATGAATCCTCACTGCAATACATCTGTTAGTAGTCATACAATCTCTACATGAAAATCTGGAGTGAGAAGGAGCCTGCTGTATGGAAGTCCATTCTACTTTGGGATTGCTCAGTTGTTTGCAACTTCCAACCATACTCCTAGTTATAATCAAATGAAAGAAGTCTAATCCACCTTCCATAGGACAACCTTTTAAGTATTAAAATATATCTATTAAATGAACTGTGGGACTTCCCTTTCCTAGGTCAAATAATCCCCATTCCTTCAAGCTCATCCTTAAATGGCATGTATTTTAAATATTATACCATGCTGGTTGCATGCTTTTGAATGTTCTCCAGTTTACTTATGTTTTTTCCAAAATGTGGTGCCCAGAACTGAACATGGTGTTTTAGGACTATGTCCAAACATTGATACTGACTCGAACATTTTTGTTGGGACCCTGCTTTTGGGGAAACCAAACATATGGGAGGCATAACTATTTTCAGAGACACATAAGCATTTTTGCGCTCTTCTTGTCCTTTAATTTTATTTCAGAGCTACTAAGGGTCAGAGAAAGTTATGCAGCCTGTATTGGTGGGATAAATCTTTAGCATATGTTATAAGTTGCTGGTTAACAGAGATACTCATTTCCTTTACACATTCTTGCCGGTTAGTAATAAGTAATCTTTACCAGCTATAAATGGCAGGATAGAGGGGAAAAATAGTCAAACTGGTTTATTGCTTTGGCATTGGATGACATATGCCTGATTGATATATTGGAATAAAGCTGAAACTAATCATTTGGGATCTTAAGTCTTCTAATTGAGCCATATTGGTATATGACAAAGATTTCTCACAACAGTAAAGTTGACCAGGTGTCATTAGGTTCACGCCCCTGCTTTGAGGAAGTACCACTATAATCAGGGTTGGCCACAGAGGGAGATAACAATGGGTCTTTCCTACCTCCCCAACTTTTGCCCTTCTCCTGTTTTTCTACTCCTGCTTTTATATTGTCCCTATGGCTAAGTTTTCTTTTTTAGGGTAGTTACACATATTATGGGTCCTTTTTTTCTCCCTTTCCCAACACAGAGCTTACTTGTTCTATGTATTATTTCCTTCAGAGTTTTGCAGAGATAGATTTATTAATCTTTCATAAGCAAATTCCTAGACTTGCATATGATGGGAGGCTCCTATTTTAAAGATTACCTGGGAAAGAAAGTGGCAGAGCCTCTTACTCTCAATAACATTTGACATTTGAATAGTGACACTATAGATTCAAGGTATAATAGTGATCATATAGATTGTAATATTGATTTTATTGAAGCAACAAGAGTAAGAAGAGTTAGGAAGCCAGGTTAAAATGAGTCATGGTAGCACATTGGATGGTAGAAGATGGGGGAAGTGAATGGTTGGAAACAATATAAAACATGGTCTGGTTGGTCTGGGGGCAGCTGTATATAGGGAGCCGTGAGTGTTTGAACTTATTCATTCACAATGTGGAACAGCTTGTCCCCAGGGTTAGCATTTAGAAGCTGAATTGAAATATGCATTGTAATAAGGTAGATAGCAAGAGGATGGCCAGGGTTGTATCTGTATGAGGTAAAACATTGTTTTCTTCTGCACAATTTTCACATTTCCATTGCCATTGCTAAAACATGAATCCTCTAACTGATTGCACTACTCTGAATGAGGCCAAAAGCAGAACCCAGCAGTACTATCACCATTCTAGTCCTGAACATTAATCTCTCAATAAAGCCTACAATCAAAATGTCTATTGCTGCCAGAAATATCATTCTCCTATTGAGAATGGTAGTCCACTAAACTTACAAATATTTTTCAGATGAATTGCTATCCATCTATATCTCTCTCATATTATACTTTTGAGGCTGATTTTTGAACCCAATAGTAAAACTTTTTATTTATTCCTATTAACTATTATCCTATTTAGATGCAGATCAGTTCTATTTTAAATCATTAACAGTATACAATGAGTCATCTATCTCTCCTATTTTTGTGCCATTTACCAATTTGACAATCATTTCAACTAAATCTTTATCCCTTGTTGTAAAAAAACAACAAATGAACAATATAGTAGCAAGGACAGATTCACAAGAGTCTTCCTTTCAAGTTGACATTAATGAAATCAATAACTAGTCTCTGAGTTAGGCCATTCAAACATTTCAAAATCCATCCACCTGCTTTTGTCTAGAGAACATTTCTTCAAGTGTTCCACAAGAATGAAAGATTTTGTTAAATGATTTGCCAAAATCCAGGTAACGAATATCTACAGAATCCCCATGATCTATGGTGGCAAGAAAGGTATTTAGGTTAGTCTAGCATGACCTGTTCTGGATGAAACCATGCTGGCTCTTTGGGATCACTGCTTCCTTTTACGGTTCACTAACCATCCCTTTAATAATATGTTCTAAAATTTTACCACAAATCAAAGCCAAACTCAGAGACCTATAGTTCTCAGGCTCCATTCTCTTTATTTTTTGTAAAATTAGAACATATGCCTTCTTCCAGGCCTGCCATAATTCTTTCATTCTTCACAGTCTTTCAAAGATCACTTAGCAATCATATCTGACCATTATTTTAACACTATAGGATGTAGTTCATCTGAACCCATGACTTAAAGTCATCCAACAGCCATGTTTTGACATTCTTTCCACACTCATCTTGAGGTTCAACTCTGTATTAGCCATTCTTGATATGATCTCTCTGATCTGAAGATCACCCTCCTTTGCAGAGAAAACAGAAGCAAAAGTAAGAATTAAATAGATCTGTCTTTTTCCGTCATCCATTTTCATTATACCATCCACTCCAAATAGAAGTTCTATCTCTTTTGATCACCCTCTTTCTTTTAATATAACTTTTAAAAAATCTTTCTTGTAGGCTTCACCTTTCCCAACCAGTGTTAGGTTATTTTGAGCATTAGCAGTACCAGTATCATTCTTATAGCACCATTCTATGATTTTTTATTTACTCTCTATCATCTATCCTAGTTTTATCTTTTTTTACATAACTTTTTAAAAAATCCATGTTGATCATTGAATTCCCTGTGCAGGCATCTTGTTCTCTTTGTCTGATCAAAGTAATTTCTCTTTATTTCTCCAGCATTTCATTCTTGAGAGAGTTTCCCATCTCTTCTAGGATGAATTCTTGTTTCAGTCCATTGTAGTTATAGAAAAAGGAAACCAGTTAATAATGCTAAAAGAAATAGACCTTTGTTATAGGTACATTTTGCCTCACAAAAGAAAGGTGTTTAACTTGAGATATAAAGGCACAGCATAATGAAAGAAGACAGGGAAAGAATATGAAAGAAAGACAGGGGAGCAGAGCCAAGATGACTGCATATAAGCAGGAAAATTCCAAGAGCTCTCTCCATAACCACCTAAAATACCTATAAAATATGACCCTAAACAAATTTTAGAGCTACAGAACTCACAAAATGATGAAAAGAAACAAATCTTCTGCTGAAGGCAGCCTGGCAGGCAGACAGGAAGTGTCCATCCCAAGATGCTGGGAGCTGAGTCCAACCCCCTACAATTGCCCAGTTTTAGCCCCAGGGTGGCCCCGACCAGAAGCAGTTGGAGTGGACTTCGGGAAAGTGGATCACCAGCAGCTGTGGTGATTTGTAGAATTATCAACTCATAAATGCCAAAGATGAAGTAAAAGGTCAGTGTGGACTTTGTGGAAACAAGGGGGCCAAGAGTGGGGTCTGGCTACGGCCCCCAGGGTGAGAAGGGGAAAAGTGGCAGAGGTGCTGTGGCTGTGCAGCCACCTCCACATGGCTGCTTCAGAGCTCCTGGCCTGCAGATCATAGGGAGACTAAGCAATCATTCAGAGGGTAATTGTTCTTGCTTAACCTGCTTTGATGTGGATGGCTGTCTTGGGAAGAGGGCCTGGGGTGTGGGACCAGTGAGCCAGAGTAGAGAGAGCACCCAACTAGTAGCTCAAGCAGCTGTGAAAACCCTAGCAATTTGGGAAGCAGAGTTCTACTGTGGCAAAGAGTTCAAAAGTCAAGTAATTGAGTGGCAACATGAGCAAGCAAAGGAAGCAAAGCAAGCGCAACCATCAAACCTTAGATTCCTTTTTGGGGGACAAAAAGGATCAAAGCATGGATTGGCAGGAAGACAATGAAGTCAGAACTCCTGCACCAAAAGCTTCCAAGAAATGTATGAATTGGTTACAGGCCATGGGGGAGCTCAAGAAGGATTTTGAAAATCAAGTAAGAAAAGTGAAGGAAAAATTAGGAAGAGAAATGAGAATGATGCAAGAAAATCATGAAAAGACAGCCAACAACCTGACTGAAGAAAATAGCACCTTAAAACATATACTAACTCAAATGGCAAAAAAGTCCCACAAGACCAATGAGGAGAAGAATGCCTTAAAAAGCTGAATTTGCCAGATGGAAAAAGAATTTCAAAAGCTCCCTGAAGAGAATAATTCCTTCAGAATTATATTGGAGCAAATGGAAGCTAATAATTTTATGAGAAATCAAGATACTATTAAACATATCCAAACAAATGGAAAAATAAAAGGCAATGTGAAATATCTCACTGGAAAAACCACTGACCTAGAAAATAGATCCAGGAGAGCCAATCTAAAAATTATTGGACTACCTGAAAGCCATGATCAAAAAAAGAACCTAGAAAGCATCCTTCAAGAAATTCTCAAGGAAAATTGTCCTGATATTTTAGGACCAGAGGGCAAAATAGAAATTGAAAGATTTCACCGATCACTTCTTGAAAAAGATCCTAAAAAGAAAACTCCTAGGAATATTATAGCCAGGTTCCACAGTTCCCAGATCAAGGAGAAAATATTTCAAACACCCAAAAAGAAACAATTTAAATATTGTGGAAACACAATCAGGATAACACAAGATCTAGCAGCTTCTACATTAAGGGATCAAAGGGCTTGGAATATGATATTCCAAAGATCAAAGGAACTAGGATTAAAACCAATAATTACACACACTCACACACACACACACACACACACACACACACACACACACACACATATATATATATGTATGTATGTATGTATATATACACACATATATATATATATGTCTATATAGGAGGGTATATATGCATATGAATACATATGTGTGTGTATATATGTGTACAGGTATACACAGAGAGAGAGCACAGAATCAGTTGAATAGGAAGGGATGATATTTTAAAAAATAACATCTAGAGGTGAGAAAGGAATATAATGAGAGGAGAAATGGAGAGACAGAATAGGGTAAATTATCTCATATAAAAGAGGCAAGGGAAAACTGTTACAATGGAGGGGAAGAATGGAAGGCGAAAGGGAATGGGTCAGCCTTACTCTCATTGAATTTGGCTTAAGGAGGAAATAACATACACACTAAATTGGGTATCTTACCCTACAGGAAAGTAGGGAAGAAGGGGATAAGAGGGGGAATGATAGAAGGGAGGGCAGATTGGAGGGGAGGGTAGTTAGAAGCACACACTTTTGAAAAGGGTCAGGATCACAATAGAAAATAGAACAAGTGGGGGGTGGGGTAGAATGGAGGGAAATATAGTCAGTCTTTCACAATATGTCCGCTATGGAAAAGTTTTGCATAACTACACATATACAACCTACATTGAATTGCTTATCTTCCTAGTAAGGATGGATGATGAGGGAAGAAGGGAAAGAATCTGGAATTCAAAGTTTTAAAATCAAATGTTTAAAAAATATTTTTATTATTATTATTATTAATTATTACATGCAACTTGGAAATAAGATATACAGGCACTGGGGCATGGAGATCCATCTGGCCCTACCAGAAAGTTGGAGGGAGGATGGGGGAGGATATTGGAGAGAGTAAATTGGGGGAGTAGGTATTCAGTGGGATTGCTGGTTTGGATTTGTGAGTAGGGGAAAGACAGGGAGAAAATTTGTAACTCAAAATCTTGTAGAAGTGAATGTTGTAAACTAAAAATACACATGAAATTTAAATTTAAAAAAATATAAGAAACAAGTATATAATTAAGGTACCTAGGTACCAGAGTTCAGATATAGCCTCAGATACCATGTGAATCTGGGCAACTCTTTTAACCTCTCTGACTCAGTTTTCTCATCTGTAAAATTGGGATAACATTGGTACCTAATTGACAATGTTGTTGTGATAATTGTTATAAGCATTGTGCAAACCATACAGCACTACATAAATGCCAGCTGTCATCATAATCATCATCTACTAGGTTGATACTAAAAAAAAACCTCAAGTCTTAGGAGAGATAATCTTTTGGCCCCAGCAACAGGAGCATCAATGATTTTTCAAGAGACAAGTCTCCTTCAGGTCCCCTAGGTCAGTTACAGACAACAGGGTCAGCTTATAATAGAGTAGAATGGTAGGTGTTTCATCTCCATAGAAAGGGACAGAGTCTACTTACCTATTAATGATTGGTTTCCCACCTTTGATGTCTTGGCAAAAATATGCTAATTATTTAGGAAGCTCAAAATGTCCAGATACAGAGGTACAGGGGTTCTAGAAAAAGTCTGAGATTTGAGAGAGAGAGAGAGAGAGAGTACCAGGAAAGAGGAAGGAACATTCCAAAAGTTGTTCCTTAGTTATTTTTCAGTCATTTCCAACACTTCATGAACCCATTTAGGACTTTTTTTTGCAAAGATAGTAGAGTAGTTTGCCATTTCCTTCTCCAACTCATTTGACAGCTGAGGAAACTGAGGCAAACCAGGTTAAGTGACTTGCCCAGGGTCACATAGCTAGCAAATGTCTGAGGCCAGATTTGAACTCAGGAAGATGAGTCTTCCTGATTCTAGGTCCAGTGTTTCACTGAGCTACCTAGCTATCCTTCATATCAAAAGTAGAAATGGCTATATCCAGAAAGGATAAGCCAAAAAAGCTGGAGTTTTGTAGGTTTTTTCCTTTTCTAGACTACCAGTATCCTCATAGAATATTAAGCCATGAAAGAGTCTCCATCTTATTTCTGAACCTTTTGAAATTTACTTGACCAAAATTGAGGGCTCCTTGTAGACGACACCTGCATTTGCCATTTTTCTCTCTCACATGATTAGAAGATGACGTGATCACTTTCCCTCTACCCCAGCAGCTGATTTGTTCTTATTGATAAGAATCAGTTTTAAAACGTCTGCTTTCTTCCTTGGTTCTCTGCTTTTGGCTGTTCAGAATGCCACCCAACATGTCTCTGCCACACTTTCTTGCTTCTGCTTTCTAGACTGTCTCTCATTAATGTACATTTCTACACATTCAACCCTGCTTTTAAATACTCTCCTTTTAAACAAGAACTACTTTTCCAGAGCCATATTCTAGTCATGGAGGAGAGAGGGGTAAGAGAGGAACTAAGTATTTATATAGAATGTACTATGTGCTATGCATTATGCAAAAGGTTTTCTACTTACTATTTCATTTGATCCTCACAACAACACTGGGATGTAAGTACTATTATAATTTCCATTTTACAATTGAGGAAATTGAGGCAAATGGAGGTTAAGTGACTTGCCTATGGTCAGACAACTGGTAAGTGATTGAGGCTTAATGTGAACCAGGTCTTTCTGACTCCAAGCCCAGTGCTCTAGTCACTGTGCCACCTAGTTGTCTCATGGTTTCCATCCCACAAAGCTTCAGTGGTGAAATTTGACGTTAAATTTGTCTCCTTGTATTAGGGTATTTGGCTCATCTTGATTGTTACCCATATTTTTTTTTCATTTGTGAAAGGACATTTGAAGCCATCGGTTTCATTATAGGTCATTATCATTATTATTATTATTAAACTTTTGTTATTAAGCTTTTTGATTATTAGCTGGTAGGTATACATATATCGTCTCCTTTCCACTTACTTTTTAAGTTTAAAACCCTTTGGATCTGATTTGCAAGGTTGAAGGCAAATTAATTTGAATCTACTCTTTTTAGGTATACTCCATTTCCATTGAAGAGCCCATGATTTCTGTATTTTAAATCATATTCCATCAATCCAAAAGCCTGTCCTTAAATAGTATCTGCTTAACCAACTGTTCACTTCCAGTTTAACCTTTCTCTTTTGAAAGGTTTGTTTTCATTTCACACAACAATGAAAATCCTACCTATGGCCCTATGGTCTTCAGTTTTTTGATTAACACTAACAATCCATAACAATATTTTCTTGATTCCTTCTAGTAGTATCACTTATGCATGTGTAAATCACTGAAAGTAGATTTGACACATCTTGAGAGATTCTCTGTCATATTCTAGTAACATATTCAGGGAACACAGGCACCTCTGTTGTTAATTTTCTTTTTTTTTTAATTCTTTTCTTTTTAAATTTTGAGTCCCGAATTCTCTTTCTCCCTCCCACCACTCTCTTATGCATTGAGAAGGCAAGCAAAATGATATCAATTATACATGTGAAATCATGCAAAACATTTTCATTTTAGACATATTGCAAAAAAAAAAAGCAAACTACAGAAAGTGAGAAAGTTATACTTCAATTTGCACTCAGAGTTCATTAGTTCTCTCTCTGGAGATGAATACCATTTTTTTCATCATGAGTCCTATGGAATTGTGTTGGATCATTGTACGGATCAGAGTAGCTAGGTCTTTCATAGTTGATCATCATTACAACATTGGTGTTGCTGTACAGGATGATCTCCTGGCTCTCTTCACTTCACTTTGTATCAGTTTACATAAGTCTTCCCATGTTTGTTTGTTGTTGTTTTTTCCCCTTAAAACTACTCCCCTAATAATTTCATATAGCACAGTAGTACTCTATCTCAAATATATGTCACAACTTGTTCAACCATTCCCAAATTGATGAATATCCTCTCAATATCCAATTCTTTGCCACCATAAAAATAAGTGGTGTAAACATTTTTGTATATGTGAGTCTTTTTTTCTTTGATCTCTTTGGGATACAGGCATAGTAGTGGTATTGTTGGGTGATAGGATATGTGCAGTTTCATAGCTGTTTGAGCATAGTTACAAATTCTTCTTCAAAATGGTTGGACTAGTTCAGAACTTCACCAACAGTATACTAATGTAACTATTTTCCCTCAATTCCTCTAGGATTTGTCATTCCTTTTAGGTGTGAAATGGTACCCCCAGAGTTGTTTTAATTTGCATTTCTGTAATTAATAGTGACTTAGAATATTTTTATATGACTATAGCTAATGATTTCTTCTTTTGAAAATTGCCTACTCAAATTATTTGAGCGTTTATCAATAGAGGAAGGGCTCTTATTTTTCTAAATGTATTTATAAACATAAATATATATTATGTATTTATAAATATCTTATGAACATTTTTATAAATTTATAAAATTTTATAAATATATAAAATTATATGTAAATATAATTCCCTATATATTTCAGAAATCAGACCTTTATCAGAGAAATTTGCTGGAAAAATTTTTGATATTCTTTTGTCGTCTATGGTACTTTTTCACGAAATGTAGTTTTCTCAATTCTTTTTTTTAATTAGATCTATTTCTGTTTTTGCTGTCAGAAATCATGATTACTACCCCTGTTTTTTGCTTCATCTGAAGCATATTCAATTCTGCTCCAGTCCTTTCTTTTAACTCTATATGTGTGTCTTTCTGTTTCAGGTGTGTCTCTTGTAAACAACATATTATTGGATTCTGTTTTCTAATCCATTCTGCTATCTGCTTCCATTTTATTGGTAAGTTCATCTCATGTGATTTCACAATTATGGTTACTAATTGTATATTCCCTCTATTCTGTTTTCTTCTCTTTATCCATCTCTCTATCTCTATTTCTCTCCTCCTTTCATTATCTGTCTTTCTCTCTCTCTCTTTCTCTCCTCTTATTATCTCTCTCTTTTTCTCCATCCCTCTCTTTTTTCTTCTTTCCCTCCCTTTCCCTCTTTCTCCCTCAAAAGTCAGTTTTGCTTCTGAGTACTGCCTCCCTTAATCTATCCTATTATTGCCCCCTGCCCCAATCCATATCTATTATCCCTTTCCCCTCCTATTTCTCTATTGGTAAGACAGGTTTCTATATCCAACTGCGTGTGTATACACATATGTGTATATATTTTTCCTCTTTGAATCAATTCCAATTAGAGTGAGGTTGAGGCGTTTCCTACCCCACCCACATTTCTCCTTCTACTGCAAAAGGTCTTCCACACATGCCTCTTTTACGTGAAAAAAAAATTCCTCATTCTACCTCTCTCTTTAAAGCATCTCTTAAATGCTTCTCCTAAAGTGTCTTTTCTCCTTTTCATTTTGTTTTTGGAAATCATGCCAACAAAATTGACTCACACTCATGGCCTTTATCTTTGTTACTTGTCCTTCATGCTAGAAGAAGACAAAAATGGTATCACTATGTTGGAGTCAAGATACAGCGTGTCTGACTGTGGCTGATTAAACCAATATGAGCTCAGAAGGCTCTACTGCAGTTCAAGCATAAATGTGGAGTAGAGATGTCTCTAAATTTGAACATTTCATGTTTCTTTCGAACTACTACAATTCTTCTTTGCTCATAGAGCACAGTACCTTTTTGATGAGGGCATGCTATGCTGGGTGGTCCTGTGCCAGTGTCTCCCATGTCTCATAACTGATTCCAAAGTTCTTCAGAGAGACCTTTAAAGTGACATTGTGTCTCTTCTTCTTTTATCTTTTTTTGTCTTTTTGGAGGGGGGAAAGGCAGGAAAATTGGGGTTAAGTGACTTGCCCAAGTTCACATAGCTAGTAAGTGTTAAGTTTCTGAGGCCAGATTTGAACTCAGGCCCTCCTGACTCCAGGGTCCATGCTCTATTTGTTGTGCCACCTAGCTGCACCTATATCTCTTCTTCAGGCCTACATGTGAGGGATTGCCCCGTATGAGTTCTCTAGAAAATATTCTTTTAGGCAAACAAACATTTGTCATTTGAATTACCTGGCCAGCCCTTCAAAGTCGCGCTCTCTCTAGTAGGGTTTGAATGCTTGGCAGTTCAGCTCAAGAAAGGACCTTGGTGTCTGGTATCTTATCTTGAAAGGTGATCTTCAAAATCTTCCTGAGACAATTAAAATGGAAGCAATCCAATTTCCTGTCCTGTGACTGGTGTATTGTCCAGATTTCACATGCGTATGGGATGAGGTCAACAATGAGGTCAGAACAATGGCTCTGTAGACCTTCAGTCTGGTAAGCAACTTGATATCCTTTCTCTCCCATACTTTTCTTCAGAGTCTCCCAAATAGTAAGGTACCTCTGGCGATGTGTATCTTACTCTCATCATCCATGTGTACATCCCTGAAAAGAATACTGCCAAGGTAAATGAACTTGTCCATAGCATCCAAAATTTCTCCATTTGCTGTAACCAGTGGTTCCACATGTGGATGGTGCAGTATTGTTGATAGAAAACCTCTGCTTTCATGGTGTTAATTGTCAGGCAAAATTAGCATAAGCAGCAGAGAATCAATCAATCTTTTGCATTTCAGTCTGAGAGGCTGTATTGAGTGCACAATCATATGTGAACAAAAAGTCATACACCAACTCTTACTCCACTTTAGTCTTGACTTATAGCCTTTTAAAGTTAAATAATATACAGTCAATGTGATAACTGACCACGATGCCATTTTTGTCCTTGTTGAAAACATCTGACAACATAATGGAAAATGTCATGCTTAAAGTATGGGAGCAAGCACACAGCCCTACTTCATTCCACTGGTGACTGGGAAAGCACGAGAGAATCATCTTTTAGGCAGAACCTGTGTGAGCATGCCATTGTGGAATTGATATACAATGCTGATGTATTTCTCTGGGCAGCCAAATCTTGGTATAATCTTCCACAAGCCCTCATGACTGACAATATCAAAGGCTTTGGTCAGATTGACAAACATTGTTATAGAACTTCTATTCTGCTCTTGGCATTTCTCCTGGAGTTAGCAAGCAGCAAACACTATGTTGACTGTTCCTTGACCCTTTATGAATCCCCAATGGCTCTCAGATAGATGACCATCTTTCAGGTGAAGGATAAGTCTATTAAGAAGTACTCTGACAAGAATTTTGCCAGCAATGCCTAAGAGAAGGGACTGCACTCTTCCCTCCCCTTCCAACATCCCTCCCCCCATCATGATTGTCACAAGACAGCCTATTTTCTTTTCCTTTATAGAGATGAACAATGCTTGAATTCCTGGGGTATAACTTCCTCTTTCCATATAATCTGGAAGATTTAAGTCAGTTTTTGTATGAGCAGAGGACACTCCTTCCCCTCCCACAACACACACACCTTGTAATAGAAGAGAACCAGCACCAGGCACCTTGCCATATATCAGAAGACTAATGGTATTTAAAACTTCTTCAGTTGGGAGATAATCAATGGAGAAATTGGCATAAACCTGAGGTATATGGTCAATGGCTTCAGCATTTTTGATGATGACCTTTGAGAACACTATAGAAGTGTTCAGCCCATCTCTCCAGGATCATGTCCAATGCTCTATGTGGTTCCATCAGAACTTAGTAGCTAAAGTACACTGTAGGTCTTTGGTCCATAAATAGCCTTCAAGGCATCATAAAAGCACTTTGGATTGTTACTATTAACATAAAAAATATTCATCTGTCTTCTTACCGAGCCAAGAATCCTGCATCTCTCTAAGCTTTGCTTGTACTTTACTTTTGATAGAATTAAACACTGCCTTCTTAGAGATAGATAAATTATCCTGCTGGTAAACCCTTTGGAGTTATCATTTTTTTGTTTAGCAGCTTTTGAATTTCCCCATCATTCTCTTCAAACCAATCTTGATGCTTGCAAGTTTCCTGGTTCATATAAGTAAATGAGGTGCCATACACCAAATCTCTAAAAGCTGCCCACTACAATTCCATTCCCCTGTTGCCAATCACATGTTGGCTCAATTTTCCCTCACAGTTCAGCAGCAAACTGTTCATAGAGAAGCACTTTAATCTGTGGACATTAAGTCTTCTGGTAGTCATCTTGCCTTAGGGCTTTGGTTGAATGCAAATGTTTAGTTTGGAAAGAATAAGGCTATGATTGGTCCAGCATTCTGCAGCACATGTTGTCTTCATCACTCTCACGTCCTATCTCTTCTCCTTACAATGACATAGTATATTAAATGCCAATGCTTGCTGTGAGGGTACATCCATGAAGTTTTATTGCATTTAGTAAATGGAAGGCAGCGCTGGTGATAAAAAAGTTAAGAGATGTACAAGTCTTCAGTAGTAAGTGACCATTGCTGTTGCTGTTTCCAACTCAAAGACTCCCTGCTATATCTGATAGTCTATGACTACTCTGGTGTTCAAAGCACCCAGAATTACAAGCATGTCCTTTTTCAACACATTGATGATGAGGGTCTCCAGGTCTTCATAAAATTTTTCTTTGACCTCATCAGGGTTCACCAAGGTGGGAACATACACATTGATGATGGTGGAATCATGCATTCCCTGTAAGTGGCAATCACATTGTCATGAGCCAGTTGTTCTTTCCTTTTGGGGAGACATACAGGCTTGTTGACTAGATTAGTTTTGATTACAAAACCAACACCAGCTTCATGGCACTCGCCATCACTGTGGCCACTCCAGAAAACCATGTATACAGCTCTGACTTTGGTAACTAGACTTCATTTGCCAGCCTTGTTTCACTCAGGGATGCTATTTGGATATGATTCCCTCTGAGTTATCTCACAAGAGTGGTTCATCTTTCAGGTCTATTGATGTTGTGTTGTCCATAAATGTGTGCATATTTCATGTATAACTCATGAGTGGAATCATCTTTGCAAAAGTTTTTGTACCTTTTTTTTTTGTTTTGTTTTGAGTGAAGGGTAGGATCCTTGCCAACTGGGATAAGCAGGTCAAAATTAGGCTAGGTGAAACAGACAATTTTAAGGCCATCTTTTCTAGCCCCTTCCTTATACCAGAAGGTGAGTAGTATAGTCCTTTAAAAATACTGCTCAGACAACCAGGGGGCTACTAAATCCCTTGCTGCTTTAGTCCAGACAGAAGATGACCCTATGGCCTGGATCACCTATGTACAGAGTTGTGACTACAGGTCCTAATGTATTTGCACCTGATGCTTAGTTACTTTCCCATTGCCACAGGATTTTCAAGTGGGTAAAATAGGTGATGTCTTTGACTTATGCATAAATTGGATTTAAGTGAAGCAGAGTTGTATAAAGTCATCACCCTCACTCTCTCTTCCAGAGTCATCAGATTTCAGTGGCAAAATAAAAGTCAAGATGACTAGTAATGGTTTCAGATACAGTGAATGACCGTGGCATCTTCAATGCCTAACAAATCTCTAAATGCTCCACAGCTCCTCCTTTAGTCACCCACATAGTCATTGGAACAAATTGTGCCCATTCCACCAGAGGAAGTCTTCACATGCTTAGGGTAGACATTTCCCTAACTCACCAACAGGTTTGAGGCCTCTTGGTTGTTCTCAGCCTGGTTTAGCCCACCTGCCAAAATGGTTTGCCAGGGTGTGGTCATTGGACGTGTGTAGATCCTTGGAGACAGAGGTGAGAGTTGGGTGACAGATGGACACTGAAAATAGAAAGCAGCCCTGAAAGGAGCTCAGCAACCCTAACACCAGAGGTACTAGTTTTTACTGAATATCTGTATATCCCATACACCTCATATACTGTCTATGTAGATTCCTTCTTACTGCCCTAATAATGATAACATTCTCATGGGTTACATGTATCATCTTTCCATACAAGAGGAATATGAACAGTTTAAACATAGTAAGTCATTCTCTTTCATGTTAACCTTTTTATGCTTCTCTTGAGTCTTGTGTTTAAATGTCAGATTTCTGGCCTTTTCATTAGGAATGCTTGAAAGTCCTCGATTTCATTAAATACCCATTTTTCCCCTGGAGGATTATACTCAGATTTGCTGAATAGGTTATTCTTGTTTATAATTCTAACTCTTTTGCCATCTAGAATATCATATTCCAAATCCACCACTCCTTTAATATGGAAGCTGCTAATTCTTGTGTGATCCTGCCTCTGGCTCCGTGATATTTGAATTATTTCTTTCTGGGTGCTTGCAATATTTTTCCTTGACCTGTGAGCTCTGCAATATTCTGGCTGTAATATTCTGGGAGTTTTGATTTGGTAATCTTTTTCAGGAGATGATTGGTGTATTTTTCCAGTTTCTATTTTAACTTCTGGATCTAAGACATTGGGCTAGTTTTCCTTTATAATTTATTGAAATATGATGTGTAGCCTCTTTTTTGTTCATGCATTTCAGGTGGTCCAATGAACTTTTCTTAATCTATTTTTAAGGTCAATTATTTTTCTGATGAGACATTACAGTTTTTCTTCAATTTTTCATGCTTTTGACTTTGTGAATTTTTTCTTGATGTCTTATGGAGTCATTAGCTTCCACTTGCCCAATTCTAAATTTTAAGGAATTATTTTCTTCAGTGTGCTTTTGTACCTCTTTCTCCATTTGGCCAATTCTGCTTTTTAAAGAGATTTTTTTCTTCAGTGAATTTTTGCCCCTCCTTTTCCATTTGGCTTAATTTTTGTATAAAGTTCTTTTCTTCAATGAATTTCTTTGCCTCCTACCATTAAAAAAAAATTCTGGGCTTTTTTTTTTTAGGAGGGAAGGCAAGAAAATTGGGTTCAAGTGACTTGCCCAAGGTCACACAGCTAGTAAGTGCCAAATACCAAAGACCAGATTTGAACTCAGATTCTACTGACTACAGGGCTAGTACTCTATTCACTATACCACCCAGCTGCCCCAAATTCTGGTTTTGTTTTTTTTTTTAATACGTGAGTCCTCAAATACCTATTATTTTTATTGACTTTTTTTAAAATTTAATTTGTTTATTTACTTTTAGTTTACAAGATTCAGTTCCATAATCTCTTGAGTTTCAAATTTTCTCCCCTCCCTCTCCCTGCCCCCATGGTGGCATGCAATCAAGTATTGGATCTGCAAATATTTTCAAATTAGACACTAGTCTGGTTGTATAGAAGGGTTGTAACCAGTGGAGTGAACAATGGGAAAAAAGAAAGAGAATCAA
>CM053584.1:88986198-89009475 GCA_028627135.1 Pseudochirops cupreus
ATTCCAGAGATCAAGGGAGCTAGGATTAAAACCAAGAATCTCCTACCCAGCAAAATTGAATATAGTGTTCCAAGGGAAAATATGGTCATTCAGTGAGGTAGAAGACTTTCAAACATTCTTGCTGAAAAAAACAGAACTGAAAAGAAAGTTTGACACTCAAATACAAGAAGCATGAGAAGATAAACATGGAGAAGAAATCATGAGGAATTTATCAAAGTTGAACTATTTACATGCCAACAGGGAAAAGTGATAATTGTAACATATGAAACTTTTCTCAGTATGAGGATAGGTGAAGGGAATATAAATGTATATATACATATACATACACATATGTCTATACAGGAGGGTTTATATATGCATACAAACACATATCTGAGTATGTGTATATATGAATACATAGAGGGCACAAGATCAATTGAATAGGAAGGGACAATATTATAAAAGGTGAAATTCTGAGGTGGGAAAGGATTAGAATTAGAGGAGACATCTTAAAACTGACTGTTCACATCCTTTGACCATTTATCAATTGGAGATTTACTTGTGTTCTTATAAATTTGACTCAATGAAGAAAACTCTTAAAGAGAAATAGAAAGAACTTGCAAAATGGCAACAGACCCTGAGTAGAAAAGACAAAAACAAAAAGAATTCAACAAATAATTCCATAAGCTTTTTTTAAAGCCCCTACTATGTGAAAGAAACTCCACCCACTGCTGGGGGCAGGAAGAGAAAAATAAAATAACCATGGAGCTTTCTTTCTACTGGCTAAATAAAACATATATACATGTAAGTTCAGAATATATATGAAGTCAAGTGAATAATTTCATGAAATACTAATAATGTGTCAGGGTGATCATAAAAGGTCTTATATGACATTTCATAGCTGACCTGTTCTTTGAAGAAATTGGCAGTTTGGCACAGGGGGTAGAGTCCCAGGCCTGGAGTCAAAGAAGACTCATCTTTCTGAGTACAAATCTGGCCTCAGATACTTACTAGCTATGTGATCTTGAACAAGCCACTTAACCCATTTGTCCTAGTTTCCTAATCTGTAAAATGAGCTAGAGAAGGAAATGTCAAACCATTCCAGTTTCTTTACCAAGAAAACCCCTAATGGAGTCACAAAGAGTTGGACATGACCAAAATCACTGAACAACAATAGAGATTTGACAGTGCATCTCAGATGTAGGTATCAAGCACAGATGGGAGATATGGAATTCTGTGCAAAGAACAGCTAACAGGCTAGTTTGTCTAGAGTGCAAAGGGCAGAAATATAAAAATACCAGAAAAGTAGGTGGGAGGTAGCATGTAGAAAGCTTTAAATATCAAGTAAAGATATTTGATTTTTTTTTCTTAGTAGCTGTGTAGAGTGATTGAAGATTTTTCAGTGAGTGGGGCAAGGGTTATACATTCATACCTGTTTGGGGAATATCATTTTGGCAGCTGAGTAAAGGATGGATGAAAGAGGAGAGGTGAGATACAAACAGACCAATGGGGAGACTATGGTAATAGCCCAGACAAAAAATATTGAGGACTTGAATTAAGGTAGTGTTTGTTAAAATGGAATAAAGGAGGCAGATGCAAAATATGATGTGGAGGCAGAATCAATATTTACAACTTACTATATTTGGAGAAGTGAGGGAGAAGGAAGAGTCAGGATTGATTCCATGACTGTGAACCTAGATAACTTGAAAAATGGTGATATCATCCTTAGAAATAGGGAGGTGTGGAGGATGGGTGACTTTGGGGGAACAATCAATCCATTTTGGTTATGTGGAGTTTTAAATTTCTATGGGAAATGAAGGTACAGACTTCAGCAATCATTTCACAATATGAGACTGAAGTTCAGGAGAGAAATTGCAGCCCAATATTTCTATTTGAAGATGATTTGCACAAAGATCATACTTAAATCCATGGGAGCTGATAAAGTCATTTGGGGAGAGTTGTACAAAAAAGAAAATAGGACCCAGGACAGAGCCCTTTGGTAGAATCCTGCTTAGTGGATACGAGAGATCTAGCAAAGGAGACTGAGAAGGATTGGTCATAGAGATAAAAGAAGAACCAGAAGATAGTAGTAAGGGAAGAGAAAACATCCCTATGAGAAAATCACTGGAGACATTTATGACCTGAGCAGAACAGAATCTTCAGAGAAGATGAAAGACACTGGCAAAGACCACTGAATTAAAAAAAGATATTAGAGAAAGTACTGAAGGGGAAGATTGCTAGCTTGAGACCCAACATCAAGATCTATGCCAGATAGAAAGAAAAAGAGCAAGAAATATAGGTAGAATACCTCAGAGAACTAAATTTTAGGTCCAAATTCTGACTCTCCAGTTTCTCCATCTATAAAATTAAGATAATGATAAATGTTCACTACCTGCATTGCCTGGTGCGTTCCTCTGGAGAATCTCCATTCGAGGAAGTACCCAAACCATCTATTCTCCACTTCAAACCTGGTTCAGCCCATGATTCCCAGAACTTCTCCACTTTGCCCCAGAATGGGTCCTTCTCCCTCCCTTTTAGCTTGCTTTTATGTTTTCTCCTCTTATTAGAGTATAAGCAGGCAGAACTTGTCTGTCTTTCTTCTTTTTTTATTTGTATTGCCGGCACTTAGCACAATGTTTAACTTATATTAAGCATTTAATAAATTTTCTATCTCTTATCTCTATCTCCCCCTCACAGGGTTGTTGTAAGAAGAGTGTTTTGTGAGACTTAAAGGGATAAACATAAATTGCTTACTATTGTTGTTATAATCATCATTATTATTGTTTTGCTTATTATTATTTGACCCATTGGCTTCTATGGGGCATCAAAGTATTATGGTGGTGAGATCAACATCCTCCTAATAATAAATAACACTTCCTAGTAGGATGCTGAGTAAGACAAGTTGTCCTAGAGATCATTCCTGCTCCTGATCCTCTTTTCCCTTGACCATTCTTTAACCAGACTTGGCTCACACTGGCTTATCCATTTCTGAAAAAGAAAAAACAAAAAACAAAAATAAAAAACTCCTCTGCATTGGACTCCAATATCTGTTGACTCATCATTTGGTTATATCTTGTCCTATCCTGCCACCTGTTAATTAATGAGTGATCCCTATATTCCAGAGACAAGGTGTTGCCATAGAGATAGATTTGTACCTCTCCCTCTGAATTACACATGGTTATGTTTAAAACAGCTACTGAATGGCTCCTCCTTTTATCCCTCCTTTGAGGAAGAAACTCTGAAAATTTGCATAACATGCCACAGATGCCCTGAGGAAAGAGGTAAGATGGGAAGTTAAATGGAAAGAGATTACAAGCTCTATTTTTCACCTAGAACACCAAAAAGATCCAGGAGAAGTGGTAATTGACTAGAATGGATATCTTCCACCTGTTGGAAGAAGGGATCCAATTCACATTGTCAGTCAGGTATTAGAAATGGAGACTGCTGAGTAGGGCGAGAAAATTTCTCATAGATATTTAGACAGGGCCTTTGTGTGTATGGTAGGATTTTTGTGTGTAGGTATAAAAGAACATAAACTTTCAAATAGTGTAGGGTTAAAAAGCTATAAAGCTGAAAAGCTATAAAACTGAGGAACTTATGCCATTGGTTCTATGTTTGATATAGTTAGGTCATAGACGTAATAAGCACAAACTTCCAGAAGCAGAACACAAGGACCACAGAAAGAAGGACCTACAAAGCCTTCTGGGAAAGGAGAATAGTGCCAGTACTGAACACAGTATTTCAGAGGTTATTGAGAATGGTGACATCTTACAGAAATGAAGTTTCAGCAGTGATAAATCAGGAAGAGAAAAATCTGACCTTCACCCTTCATTAAACCCCGTCTAGCACATCACTAGTAGTCACAGGGACTACAAAATCTCTGGTGCAGAGAGCAGAGAAATCCAACAGAAAGGAAGGAAAAGTTTTCTTGATTCTTGATGGGTTCAACAATGAAACATTTACTGTGTAAATAAAATATGTTCAGTGTATGATGCCTTGTAGTCCCAAGTGTATATAAAGGGTAAAAGTGCTACCATTAGGTGAATGTCAGATCTAAGAGTGCCCAAGTTTCAGTTAAATGGGAGAGGGACAGATGCACCAATGAAATAAGTGTATTTATGTCCATCATGTGTACCTAGGCCCATCATGTCAGAAGGTAGCTATTGATATGAAGGTTTCATCTACTTGTCCTCCCTTTTATTATGTTAATACAAACTTCCAGATTAAAACCTAAATGAACTCTAAATTTTGGACTTTGGGCTTTTGACCCCC
Organism: Pseudochirops cupreus; assembly: GCA_028627135.1. NCBI lineage: Eukaryota > Metazoa > Chordata > Mammalia > Diprotodontia > Pseudocheiridae > Pseudochirops > Pseudochirops cupreus. The sequence continues at coordinate 88,990,450 of CM053584.1, forward strand.
AACCCGTTTACTTTTTACACGTGTTCTGGAAGAATTCATGAAATTATGCACATACATAACACTGTGGCACGAAAGGAATGAAGAGTGTGATGCTCTCATATGATCCTTAAAACCTCATGATATGGAAAACACAAGATTTATCAATCTCATTTTAGAGATGAAGAGATGGAGACAGAGAGGTTATATGACATCCACAAGACCAATAACACTATAGCAAGTTGATATTTAAGCCTGGGTCTTCTGTCTAAGCCAAAAGTCAAAGGAATCCCAATAGGAAGCAATTTTAAGGTCACAATCCAACATGCACTTAAGCAAGTCTTTCTTCTTCAAATGATCATTCCAGGCTTTCCCCGAAGACATCTAGTGAATGGAAAAATGACACCTCTTGAAGCAGCTTGTCACAAAAGTAGGTAACTAATTATAAGGACACTTTTCTATACATTGAATCCAAATTTGACTCATTGCAACTTCCATCCAATACTCTCAGTTCTGCCCTCCTGAGCTAAGCAATACATTCAATCTTTCTTCCATGTAAAAGTCTTTCAAATGCCTAAATGACCATAGCATCAGGGATATTGGGCTGAAAGGACTGCCAAAGTCACCTAGTCCAAGCTCCTTTTTTATAAATGAAGAAACCAAGACTCAAAGAGATTAAGTGACTTTCTCAAGATCACATAGGTAGTGTCAGAAGTGGGATTTGAACCCAGGTCAGTCAATCGTTCAACTATAGCACAATTAGGTGTCCATTATATGCCAGGTACTGTGGTAAGTTCTGGTAATACAAAAAAGCATACCACCACCACCACCACCATCCACCAAAAAAAAGCAGTCTCTGCTCTCAAGGAGTCCACCTAATGGGGGATACAACATGTAAACAAGTATGTAGTAACGAAATATACACAGGATAAATTGGAAATAATCAACAGAGGGAAGGCCCAAATAATAATGGGGATCAGGAAAGGATTCTTATAGAAGGTAGGAGTTTAGCTGGGATTTAAAAGAAGTCAGGGAAGCCAAGAGGTTTTAAAAATAAGGAGAGAATTCTAGGCATGGGGGACAGTCAGTAAAAATGCTCAGAGTACCACACCACCAAGGGCAGGTAGCCTATTCCCTTTAATCTTCTCCAGGCCCAAAATACTCAGTTTCTTAAACTGATAGTTATATGGCATCTAGTTCTCTCACTATCCTGGATGTTCTCCTCTATATCAATTCAAATTTGTGAAATGCTTTTCTTAATACAATATTCTAAATGTGATTTAGACATTATTCTTCAATTAATACACTCGTATCAGGTTTGCTTTGGGGACTGCAGTGTCACACTGCTAATTCATGTCAAGCTTAAAATCTACTAAAACCCTCATATCTTCTTCCATGTGAACTGTTGTCTAGACAAGTTTCCCCATCTTATACTTGTGCAATTGAGTTTTTGTTCCCAAGATTGGACTTCAGATTTATCTTTATTAAATTTCATTTTATTAGATAGGCTCATTGTTCTAGCCTGTCAGGATCATTTTGGATCCTCATTCTGTAGCCCATCATGTTAGCAACTTCTCACAGCTTTGCAACCTAGCCGCCCCCTCCATATTGTCTGCAGGAACTACTTGGGGGGATGTAAGACACCACACCAGCACACGACTAGAATTTGGGATACCCTGTTCTGGGATAATAACCAAACTAATGTACCATTTCCTTATAAATACCTATCTGCTTATAATTCTCTTTTCCTATTCAAGACTTTGGAGAATGACAGGAATAGGAACCAGGTTGGCTATTAAATTGGATATTAACTTTGACCTAGAAGGATGGATTGAGGATTAAAGTGATTTGGAGGATAAAGAGAGTTTTGTTTAAATAGTAGGACTTATAGATTGCAAAGTACCTTATATATACTGTAACATTTGCTTCAAGAACGCTTCCTACAGAGATTATTATGGATACTACTACTTGAAAGAGTGACTGAAATCCTGGGGAATTATAGTTTAAACAGTCATTTTGGAGAGAATTCACTGGTGTGGTGAAAGGCTGGGAGGAACAATGGGAGTGGACTAAGAGGACTTCCTTCCTGGTGAACTAAGTTAATGATTGCACATATTCTGCAGATAAGGAAACTGAGGCTAAATGAGAAAAAGTGATTTGCCTGTGGTCACATGGCTATTAAGAGTTGGAGGTAAAATTTAAACCTTGGTCTTTCTAACATGAAGTTTAACACTCTGCCTACTATAACATACCAACTCCCTTGTAACAAAGTCATACTTGTCCTGCTATCCTAACTTTTTGACAGTTTCTTGGGATTTCTGGAAAAAGAGGAAGAGGATAAATGCACAATACTACTATAATACATACACACATACATATGTGTGTGTGTATATACATATGTATATATATATATATAATGTGTGTATGAATAGGTATAAATATATATGTATAAATATATGTATGTATACTATATAATATAATATTATATTATTTATATATATAACATATATAATATGCTATAATAGTATCATGAAGGTACTATTTGAAAATAGAATTACTAGGGTCAGGCACAAAGGAAAGGGGCAGCAGCGAACGTGTTCTGGACCCAGGAAGGCTCCTTTGGAAGAAAAGCAATTGAGGATTATATAGTCATTCGTCATTTGAATAGTATCTACTAAGGTTCTTTCCAATTGGGCTGGACAAGTTTTCCTAAAGCCCTGCCATGTAGGTTAGTTTCCCCCACCCAATCCTCCACTATTAAAAAAAAAACAACACCCAGGCAGAGAAGCTATCCCTAAGACTTAATTAGTCCAGAGGACAAGAACTTTTAACATTAAAGCAGTTTTATAGCCACATAAAGATAAAAAAAAGTTCTGGGTGTCCTAATTATCTTACCCATTTGAGCTAACATATCCTGCTGACCAGAGTTATTTCCATCTGATGGTAGGGAGTGAGGGTGGTGCCACATCACAGGAACCTATGCTGTATCTTTGCTGAGTATCATTTCCGTCTTATTGTTAAATACACCTTTTGGTAAGTGTTAAATGACCTACAAGTGGGCCATTACTTTCCAGTTCTAAGCCTGAATCAGTCTTGGTCCTCAACATCACTCACTGGTTACAGTAACGATAGTTACAATGGTGATAAAGAAGGGCTACAATGATCATGAGTCATTTGTAGGCACTGTCCCGTTTGAAGATGTCTGTAGTTACTTATAAGGTGGCTAGGATTTGGTAGGTCTAAGGATTTGGGAATTCATTTCTTGCCCTGATACCGTAGAAACCCAGTTTCTCACATTTAAAGTCTTTAGATGGTTTCCTTAGGCCATTGTCAACCAGTGGAAAAGAAAAGAAGAATTGTTTGATAGTCTCCAGGCTCAACCCTTCCTACTGGCTGGTAGAAGTATAAATTAGCATTGATTTACTAGTGCTGGTTTTATTTGATTGCCATATCATGCCAGGTAGCTTTTTGCTATTTGACATACCTGGAGATGTGACTGAACAAGTAATCTCAGAAGGAGCTAAGGATTTTTGTAAACTGAAAGGTCTTTATCAGCCCCACAGGAGCCAAAAAGCCGATGTGGTCCCAGGCTGCATCAATATAATGATGTGTCTGTCCCTCCCACCTACCCTCCCCCCACCAAAAAAAGTTCCAGGGTATTCGGTCCTAGGCCACAACTGTATTCTTGTGTTCAGTTCTAGTCAATTTAACTTAGGATAAGCTGGGGCAGGAGCATAAGAAGGTAAACAGGATGGTGGAAGAATTGAAAATCATACCCTACCGGTTGAAGGAACTGAATGTATTTATCTTGGAGAAGAGAAGACTTAAGTGGAACATGATAGCTGGCTGTAAATATTGAAGGACTGTGACAGAGAAGATGTCTGGCCCAGAAGAAAGAGCAGAAACTGTATGTAAATTGTAGAGGACCAGATTTCAACTCAGCACACAAGAAAAAAAATCTTGGTAATTAAAGCCACTTCAAAGTAGAGTGAGTTGCCTTCTGAGACTGGAGATCTTCAGGTGGAGGTGATGGTCCCACTATATTGAGGGTTAAAGAGGAACACTAGCAGAGTACAGATTGGACCAGATGGTTACTCAAAACACAATGTTGAGGGGGTAGAGAGGAATCCTATTCAAATACAGACTGGACTAGATGATTTCTGAGATCCCTAAGACGTTGAAAGTTTTAGTGCCAATTAATGAATCTGCTGTAACTTCACTGACACGAATTAATGATGATGATGGTGATGGTGATAATGCTGATGCTTGATGAGCCAGAAAAGGGAAATGGACAAGTATTTAATGAATAAGACTGAATGACGCCAGTCAGTAAGCTCAGCCATGTTTCCATCATTGGCAATATCTACATGAGAGCTTTTCTCTTTCATTTGATTTGGGTCCCACTGTTTTCAGAGTGGATGGCCCTGACTTTTTAGAATGCTTGAGAGGGTTTGCACTTTCCCATACTGAATGGAAAAAAGCCAACACCATAGATGTTGGTCATTTAACTTAAGTACGTGAACATTCTCTGGGCAGAGAGGCCCTATGAGAAGAGGGGAGCTATAAAAATATTATTTGTAACTGTTATATGGACAAAGAAAAGTCTCAGTGCATGAACCAGGAAAATAGTCATGTAGTTTTGTCCTGTGAAAAGCATTTGGACACAGCCATTTACCTTTTGTGTCTGGAACAAAAGCTGGGATGGCCTTTTGGAGGCAAAGGGCAAGAAACCCAGCTTCTCCACAATAATAATGTGGCTTTCTAATTGCCATCAAGGGGAACAATCAGCAGCCACAGTCAAGAGGCTAAAGACCTCTTATGGACCACAGAGATTTCATCTCTTGCTTCCCCCTCAGAAAGGCAATAATCTATAGGTTAGGGGTGAGGTGACTGAATAAGATGGACCCTCCCCCTTCCCCAAAGTTGCCTGTGAACTGTGAAGATAAATACTGTCTCTGCATCAGCATCAATGGCTGCTTAGCTATGCCTCCCAGAAATTTTTAAGCTGAAGCCTCTGCTTATCCTAATACTTTGGAATCTTTGGGCAGAGTACTGGCCTCTATGACAGCAAGTTCCTACTCCATTCCACTTTGTCAATATTCCAATGGTGTTCCAGTTATCTCAAGGAATTTTTCAGAAAGAAAAATCAAGATCAAATTTGCTTTAAACCAATTGAGTCTATTTTAATGCCATTAGTATATTTTCATGCCTAAAAAGCTAGGTGGTGAGGAGTATAGAATGCTGGGCCTGAAGTTAGGAATATTGGAGCTCAAATTCAGCCTTGGACACTTACTGGCTGTGTAAACCTGTGAGGAGGTTTGGGGATGCTGGGACCGGAGAATGCCAAGGCAGAGTTGCCTGGAATGAATTCACAACTCAAGCTTTCTCTTAGTCAAGTGGCAATAAGTCTATTGCAACACCTTAATGAAAGCAGGCAAGGGTCTTTAGGGAACCTTTGAGATAGTGAGGATGCTACTGGAGTTTATATGGAAAAGGGACAAGGGAAAGGATGCCAAGAATTCTAATTAGGTAATCTAGGGGTCCAAGTGCCTTTTGGGAGCTATGGATGGGAAAATGTATGGAGTTTTGCAAAGAAAACTTTGTTGATATCAGACATTGAGGGAGTTGTCAGAAACATAGACCTTGGGGATCTGGATGAGGGAGAGTCCTTGGGCTAGCCAGGGGCAAAAATCCTAGAGCCAGCCAACCCTGTGTCTGTTCTGATAAGAGAACATGTTCTACAACAAGAGAAAATTTTCTCACAGGGCAGCGTCTACTGAGAAATTGGGAGGCTTCCAGAGACATGATCTTAGGGTGGGGGACCAAGAACCTCATACCTGGAAAAGTCAGTTAATCTCTGTTTACCTCAGTTTTCTCATCTGTAAAATGGGATAATAGTAGCACCTACATCCTAGTGTTGATGGGAGGATCAAATGAGATAAAAATTATAAAGTACTTAGCACAGTATCTGGTATATAGTAAGTCATATATAAATGTTTATTATTTATAAATCTTTATTATTGCTATTATTATTATCATTTTAAGAGGGGACTTTAAAAAATCTCAACTGAAATATCAACCTGTCCAAAAAAATTGGGAATAGCTGTCCTATCAAATGATTCCTATCATAGTAATTCTGGAGCAAAAAGAGAACCAGGTAAGCAATAGAGACTGAAAGGATCTTGTAAGCATTGTAGAGAATAAGAGGGTCCCAAAGAGGAAAGGATAAATCACTTTGACTACTTCCAGTGAACTATTAAAATTATCCTAACTTCTTCTAAGTCCCTTCCTTAACATCAGAAAACTCACTGATAATTTCGGTCTTATTTGCTCCCCTTTGGACTCTTACGATTTCCATGTCTTTTGCATGATAATGGGTAATCTTGATAATACTATAATTTCCCATCTCACCAGAAATGTACCCCCAAAATATACCGGTGTGATTACTAAGTAGATCTGGGCATTTTGTGCTTCATCCTTCTTGCTGTAACTAGAGAATTCTTTTTCATCCTTATAATAACTGAAACATTTGAACAATTATTGTCCTACAGTGGAGCTACTCTTGGAGCAATTGTGCTTTGTACCACTCCATCCCCTCTGGGAACAGGATCATTTTTAAAATAATGACTTCTCCAGCAGTTTATTACCAGCCTGGAGTCATTTTCACACCTCAGAAGTGAGGGCTTAATGAGCAGAGAAATTAAAGAGAAAAACTCGGCTTGTGTCTTCTTAAATGGCGAGGGCATTTTGGCAGCTAGGTAGAGAATGTGCTTCCAAGGAAGAGTTTGCATCACATTCACCTTGTTCTCCAAATAACCTTTATGTAATGAATCTCAAAGGTTTTCTTTTTCTCCCTGCTTTTTCAGATTGTGTGAAATGTCTGTTAGGAAGGCCAGGTGCTAAATAATGGAGTTGTATGGCAGGAGCTATATACAGTGCTGAGCCGTTCAGTTGGCAATCAGCAAGTATTTGGTGGTTGATTGACTGATGTCTTTTGGAATGGTTCAGGTGATTTGGTGTATTTTGTAACAGTGAAGATAGAATAGAATTTGGGTCTGTAAGTCTTGACTAAACGATATATAGTGAAGACCACAAGGTAAGTGAAAGAATTAGTTATGTAGTGCATATGAACATATGTAGCAACTTGTAGTATGTTGGGTTAAGGAGAGTGAATACTTGGATCTAGAGACAAATATTTAGGGCCATTATTGACAGAATATTTCCTGTCTCAAGGGATTAGGATATTTGTAAACTGGCAAATCCATTAGCTGGACCTAGAGAGTTTATGTCTTGAAGCAAATCCACTTCAAACCACTTGAATCTTTTGGGGATCCATTCATAGCCAAGAAAGTTCAATGAGAAGTGAGGATGTCGTCAAATTATGTTAGGTACCCAGCTCCTTATGATGGTGCAGTAAAATCAGTCTATATTAGCAGCTGTTGAGGCAGCATCTGCCTTGTCTGATGTAGTGTTTTGCTTGGTTGGAACAGAAACTCTTTTGACACTTTGATTGATTTTTTTCTTACTGATAATTCAGCTAAGAAGAGAGCTGAACTTAGGTTTTAAAAAAGAAGAATTGTAAGGGAAGTATGTGAACAAATGAAATGGCTTAGTTTTGTACATAGTGGTGGTGGGGGTGGAGTGTCGTTGTGTAAACAGAGATAATGCATTAGTGCAGCAATTGGATAACCATGAGACCTATAGCTGGTTGAGATATCTTCATCATCATTAGAGTCTACTATTGATGCTAATAATAGCAATCCAGGCCAGTGATGTGTCCAAACTCAGCACTGTGTGTAATGTGGAGCCTGATTTATTGCCATTAGAGGCTGAGAAATGCACTGCTCCCCTTTTCTCCTCCCTACTCCCAATACACAAAATGTCTCATAGAAATGAGGCTATTTGCCTTGGAAAAGCAAATGGAATTAAACCAGTGTTTACTGCTTCATAAAGGAGGTGTGGACAAATTACCCAACTAGACCATATTGGTTAGAATTGTTAGTTAAAAGTGACAATCTGATCTGTAATTTATGCAGCACTTTGGAAATTTAAGCTATGAGCCTCCAAGCTCTAAATCCTACATTGTAAAGCCTCCTTTGTATTTCTGACTCTTTTTTTTTTGGTTCTGGGAACCATTTAGCCATTGACTTTAACTGCTAATACAGTTCCATCAAATACCAAGTATAAATCAAAATTACTGGATCATTCAGAATCTGTCATAGAAGTTGTTTATATATTTTTCTGCCATTATTTCTATATAGTTGCAAGGGAAACTGGTAAATTATGATATATCGTGCACGTCTTGTTACCATCTTTCCAGAGCCTCTTGCAAATAAGATGTAATCCATGACAAATTATTTTCCTAGTTATACAAAACATAAATAATGATAATAAAAAAGGAATCAAACTGATGAGAGATGCTTCTTGCTTTATATTTAACTGCTTCAAACAGGTCTATAAGACCCAGAAGGTTTTTAAAGGAACCTTCCAGCAGTGGTCTGTGAAATCTTAGGATCTAACCTGGCCCCTTTCATCCTGTACTTAGGTACAGTGAGATTGGTACTTTGCACTATGTGCATTTTGTTTGTGATTAGGTTGGCAGGCATAATATCCCATACAGAGAAATGATGTACATTTTGTAGAGCATTGATATATAACACATGTGGAATCAAACCACACCAAATAGTACCCATGCAACTGAAGGATTTGGTAGGTCCAGACCACTAGAGTTCATGAAGATAGCTATTTATCAACTGGTATTCCCATTGCATGTCAGATTTAAAGATAGAAGGGCTCGCTTAACCCATAGCCCTCATTTAATATATGAGAAAACTAGGAGCCAGGGAAGTTAAATGATATGCCCAAACTACACAACTACAAGCATAGAAGAAGTTGGAGTCAATATGGCACAGTGGATGGAGTGATGGATTTCAAGTCAGGCAAAACTGGGTTTGAGCTAGACAGCCAATACATGCAATGTATGTGGGCAATCACTTAACCTCTCTGAACCTCATCTCTAAAATGCAGGTATTATTTGTGCTAGCTGCTAGATATGGTGGTTGTTGGGCTCAAGCAAGATAATGTATGTAAACCTTTTATATGCTATAAAAATGTTAGCTAGTATTATTAAAGGGCAGCTAGATGACACAGTATATAGAGTTGGGCCTTGAGCCAGGAAGACTCATCTTCTTGAGTTCAAATCTGGCCTCAGATACTAACTAGCTCTGTGACCCTAGATAAGCCACTCAACCTTGTTTGCCTCAGTTAATTTGTCAGATGAGCTGGAGAAAGAAATGGCAAACCACTTCTATATCTTTGCGAAGAAAACCTAAATGAGGTCACAAGGAGTCAGACACAAATGAAAACAGTTGAACAACAATAAAGTTATTATTAGTAAGAAAAAACTTAATTTTGGATACACAGATGAGTAGACATGCAAATAAGTGGCATCATTGTCATAGTGAAAACAGTTAAGCTCCGATATTTATAAATAAATCTTTGATTATCTATGATACCCTGACATACTTTCCTACCTTTGCCTTTACCTGCTAGGCCTCTTTAGAACTGTTACTAAGAATAGTTTTTCTCAAACTAGGCCCTATAGAATGTTACAAAGCAGTCCGCAGGGTTCTGCTAAACAACAACAACAACAACAACAAAAAGTTGTCATGGTAGACAGGTACCGACAGCAAAGTGCTCTGGTCTCCTGTGTGTCAATCAAACAGAGTTTGGGCAAAAATTAGTCTTGGAACTGAAACCTTGGCTTCTTTAGTGTTCAGAATCAGTAGTGTTTGACACATGGTTAATTGATTGTTGGTCTCTGTCAGCAGAATGTGTGACTTTACCAGTGTCTTCTATTGGTTGTTCCAATCAGGTTCATATACATATATACATATGTGTGTATACATACAAACATACACATATATTATATTTGTATGTATGTGTGTGTGTGTATGTGTGTACCAAAGTCCATGTTGAAAGATAGGCAAAATTAGTCATCTTAAAGAGATAAAAACAAAAGTATTAAGTAATTAAAACTGATTATGAAATATCCATGAAGCTAATTTGGGAATAAAAGCAGAAATATGTGAAAAAGGCAAACATAATGAGTGTCATCTCCAGTGGAGGTCATTTCTGATACTGATATGTAGAATGTATTATTTCACTAAAATTAATTTTAAAAATTATAGAATCACAAAATCTTAGATCTGAAAGGGACTACACTGGCATCTAATCTATAATTGTCCCCAAATCTCCTTTACAACATACCCAGGCAGATTGTCATCCAATCCTTGCCTGAATATGTCCATTGAAAGGAAATCTACCATCTCTCAAGGCAACCGCATTTCACTTTTGAATAATTCAAATTGTTAGGAAATTTTTCATGACCTAAAGCCTAAATTTATCTTGCTGAAAATTCTACTCTAGGTACTATGTCTTGGGGGAAAATAGGAAAAGTCGAATGCCCTTCCATGGAATAACCTTTCCAGTGTTTGAGTATGTCTGTATCTCCTTTCTGGGCAGCTAGGTGACTCAGGAGATAGACTGCTAGACCTGGAGTCAGGAAGACCCATCTTAATGAATTCAAATATGGTCTCAGATATTTACTAGCTGTGTGACCCTGGGTGAGTCACTTAACCCTGTTTGTTTCTGTTTTCTTATCTGTAAAATGAGCTGGAAAAGAAACTACTCTAATACGTTTGCCAAAAAAAATCCCAAATAGGTTTACAAAAAATTAGGCATGATTGACCACAAAAATGAATATCTCCTTCCTAAAGTTATCTAGAGGGGTTAGTGGGTAATGCACTGGGCCTGGAGTCAGGAACACCTGAGTTCGAATCTGATCTGAGACACATACTAGCTGTTTGAACCTGGGCAAGTCACTTAACCTCTGTCTTAATCCACTAGAGAAGGAAATGGCAAACCACTCTAGTATCTGTGCCAGGAAAATCCCACAGACAGATGATCCACAGGGTCATAGAGAGATGGATGTGACCGAATTTCTGAAAAACAGCAAACACCTCCCTGTAAGTCTTCCCTTGGCTAGAATCCCTGTTTCTCTTAACCACTTCTCATGTGATATGAACTTAAAGGACTTTATCATTCTTGTCCTCTTTCCCTGTGTGCACTCCAGCTTACGAATACTCTTCCTAAACTATGGTAACCAGAACTGAACACAATACTCCAGAGATGGCCTGACCAGGGGTCATAGTGCAACAGAACCAGAAAACCCCCTCTCATTCACCTGAAAGAGGGCATGATGTTCCTTGATTCAGTTTACATTCACATTAGCTTTTTTGTCTGACATAGTATATTTTTTCATGTATGTTAGGTATATAGCAGGGGTCCCCTGGAGTCAGTTTCAACTGGCTGGCAAGAATCTATCCTTACATTTCAGAATTTGGCAGCTACAAATTTCGACTTGATTCATTATTTTGTTGATTGTCTAAGAAAATTATGTATAAAATGTTAATAATGCAGATTAAAAGTGTGTGTACACCTCTTTTATTTTTATTTGCTGAGATCTTGGTTATTAAACATTTACCATTGCTCTATGAACTTTTTTAAATCTAAGCAGGTATGCAGTAGAAAGCTTAGGGAATGAAATCATCAGCAGATTAGAGATCAGATTACTATAGGAAAAGAAAGGAGAACAGCAGGGAAGGAAGAAGAAAAGGAAGGAGGGAGGGAGGGAGGGAGAGAGGAAAAGAAGAAGGGAGGAAAGGAAGGAAAAGAAGGAGGGAGGGAGGAAGGAAGGAAGGAAGGAATGAAGGAGGGAGGGAAGGAAGGAAGGAAGGAAGGAAGGAAAGAAGGAAGGAAGGAAGGATTTCGTATAGCACTTAAAGTTCTTTAAAGTACTTTACATCCATTACCTTATTTGAACTGGCCTGAAGACTCCTAAAATCCCCATGTCTTTTTCAGATAAATCTACTACCTAGCCATAACTCCCCCCACGACCATTGTACTTATAAAATTGATTGAACAATTCTTAAATGGTTTTGTGGTTCCTAAAAAAATTGCAAAGACATTTACAATAAAGCAAAGCAAATTAAAAAAAACAACATTCTAGTAAAAAAGAAGATTAGGTGAAACAACCTCAAAAACACCAATTTATGTTGGTAAAGGAGAAGCTAAAAATGTGAAGTGTTTCATAAGGTGAGATATCATAGCCAATATTGTTCACAAAAATAAAACACCTTAATAGAAATCAATCGTACCTTTCACACTTAAGAGACTTGTTTGTAAAACTGTTAGAATGGTAGTTAAATTGAAAGTATAAAATTATTTTAAAATTAGTAATATGTAGCTATTTATATGCATTTGTATATGCATGTCTATGTATATATCTGTGTATATACATTTTACTGTAAATGGCCCACTAAGTTTTATTGAAATTGAAAGTTTTCACTGTTTGGGGAAAAAAAACCTTTTACAACCACTGGCCTACAGAATAATTAAATAGAGTATAAAATGAGATGATTTACAAAGAGCTTTAGGTTTGTTGTCTCCTAAATCCCCATAACAACCTTAGTGAGGTGATGAGAATAATAGCATTTATATAACACTTAAAATTTTACAAAACACTTTACAAATATTTCATTTTATCCTCACAACAACCCTAAGAGGCAGGTGCTATTACTATCTCCATTTTATAGATGAGGAAACTGAGGCAGGCTAAAGTGATTGGACCCACATAGCTAGTGATTTAGGCTACATTTGAATGCATCTTGTTGTTTCTAGGTCTAGCCCCCTATCCACTGCACCTGAACTTCATTATGATTGTTTTTAGCTCACACTTCTATAATACTTTACAGTTTACAAAGAATTTTCCTCATGACTATGTGCAGGGAGGTAGTGGAAATACATTGTTTCCCATTTCATGGATAAAGAAATAAAGGTTCAGAGAAGTTAAGTGCCTTGTCCATGATGGTACAACTAATAAATGATGGATCTAAGTATATGTAATGTGATTACAGGATGGTAAATTTAGAGACCATTTAATTCAACTCCTTCATTTTATGGATGAGGAAACTTGGGTTTATTGAATTTAAGAGACCACCAGCATTGCACACAAATGAAGATCATCAACAAGCATTCATTAGACACGTACCATGGGCCAGATACTGTGCTAAGTACTAGATATACAAAAAAAAATAGGAAATCCGTGGTCCTTTCCCTAAAGAAAGAAACATTCTGTGGGAGATAATATGTAAATTGTTATGCATATTCAAGATATATACAAGTTAGATGAAAAGTACTCTCAAAAGGAGGAGAGACCTAGAAAATTCTCTTTTTTATAATTAATTTATTTTTAGTTTTCAACATTTATTTCCATAAGATTTTGAATTTTAAATTTTCTCCCCCCTCCTTCTCCTCTCACCTCCCCAAGACAGTGTGCAATCTCATATAGGCTCTACACATACATTCATATTAAACATATTTTCACACTAGTCATGATGTAAAGAAGGATTAGAGCCAATGGAAACAATCATGAGAAAAAAAAAGAAACAAAATAACAAAAGAAAAAGTGAGCAAATAGTGTGCTTCATCTGCATTCAGACTCCAAAGTTCTTCCTCTGGATGTGGGTAGCATTTTCCATCATGAGTCTTTTGGAGTTGTTTTATATTGTTGCATTGCTGAGAAGAGCTAAGGCTGTCAACGTCAGTCATCACACAATGAGGCTGTTACTGTATATAGTGTTCTCCTGGTTCTACTCATTTCACTCAGCATCAGTTCATATAAGTCTTTTCAGGTTTTTCTGAAGACTACCTACTCATCATTTCTTATAGCACAATAGTATTCCATTGCATTCATATACCACAACTTGTTCAGTCATTCCTCAATTGATGAATATTCATTCAATTTCCAATTCTTTGCCTCCACAAAAAAAAAGCTGCTATAAATATATTTTATACGTGGGTCCTTTTCTTGTTTTTCTGAATGGTAACTGTTTATTATCTCTTTGGGATACAGAGGTAGAAGTGGTATTGCTGGGTCAAATGGTATGCACAGTTTTATAACCCTTTGGGCATAGTTCAAAATTGCTTTCCAGAGTGGTTAGATCAGTTCACAAATCCATCAACAATGCATTAGTGTTCCAATTTTCTCATTTCTTCTCCAACATTTGTCATGTTAGCCAATCTGATAGGTGTGATGTGGTACCTCAAAGTTGTTTTGATTTGCATTTCTCTAATCAATAGTGATCTAGAGAATTTTGAAAAAGCCTCTTGCAGAAGGTGGGATTTTAACAGAGTTTTGAAAAAGCCAAGGAAACCAGGAGGTAGAGCTGAGAAAAGAGATCATTACAGACAATAAAAAGTCATAAATTTGAGAGATGGTGTATCCTCAACAATAATAAGCAAGTTAGGGGAAAGGGAAGACCATTGGGGGAGGGGGGGTGAGTGGAGGCAATGAATTGTTTTAAACGTGCTGACTTTGAAATGTCTACAGGACATTGAATTAGACATGTCCTATAATATGTGATGTGAGACTGGAGGTTTGAAGAGATAATAGACAAATCTGGCTAGATAAATCTAAGAGTTATGGCATAGAGACACTAACTAGAAAACAGAAGAACTGATGAAGTCACCAAATAATAAAAGAGAGGGAAAAGAGAAGAGAATCCAGGACAGACTCCTAGTTGACATCTATGGTTAGTGGGCATGCTCTGGATAAAGATCAAGTGAAGGAGACTGAGAAGAAATGGACAGATTGAAGAACCAGGAGAATGCACTTCCATGAAGACCTATAGAGAAGAAACTACAAAAGAGAAAAGGAAGAGCAATAGCAGCAAAGAAGTCAAGAATAGGAAGGACCGAGAAAAGACAAGTACATGTGGTGATATAAGAGAATTTTGGTAACTTTGGAGGGAGTTATTTCAATCTCTTGGTAAGAAGCCAAGTAGATCTGGAATTCCGATCTAAGTACTCTAACTGTGAATCCACTTTTGTTTTAGGGATAATGTAGACATTTGATTAGTATTTGTTTATTAAAGACATAAAACTATATCATCAACTGGATTTAGAGAATCTGTAAAATCCTTTGTTGATGCTGATCATGACACAGAGGCAATTCTGAGCTCTCAAAAGCTTTTTCAGTGGAGTCTAAGCTCTTCTACATTGTACTATATTGGAAAAACTTCTCATATAGTCTCTGTGATAGACTAAGTCAGAGGTGGGGACTCTATGGTCTTCAGGCCATGTGTGGACCTCTAGGTCCTCAAGTTCAGCCTGAATCCAAATTTGATAGAAGAAATCTCCTTAATATAAAGATTTGTTCTGTAAAACTTGGATTCAGTCAAAAGACCAGTCCTGAGGACCTAGAAGGCCACATACAGCCTTCGAGGCTGTAGGTTCCCCATGCCTGGACTAAGTCTTTATTAAGAGAACCAGATTAACAAGATACAGAGAATATTGTCACTAACATCTTGCCCATTTGGCAATGATTTTGTTGACCACAATGTCTTATGAAACACAGAAATACAAAGTGAATCTCCGTCCTGTATAGTCCCTGCTACCCTTTCTGAGAAAGTAGGGGAACTAAGAAAGTCTCAAGAAGCATATGGGTTTTTTGACCTTCTATAAACTGTACCTTAGCAATTGGTACGCTAAATATGAGATCCTTGTTCAGTGACCAATGAATGGACAAACTACCAGAGGAATCAAATCATATCGTCCATGAAATAGCAGTGCTATGCAGTTGCTTGGAAGGGTGGCTCCAAGGTTCTACCTGGAGAAACAGATAAAGGAATCTGCCCTGTTGTCCAGATTAGTGGTTGTTTCATGGGAGTCATTATATCTAAATGACTTTAGCCATGTTTTCAGAGATACTTCTAGGGACCTGTAAATTTTCATTTCTTCCAAGGTCATGTGATCAAAGGAAAGGTGTTTACTCCTCTCCTGTCCTGCATTTTGGTCTGTGAGTGACCACAAGCTCTCTTTTCTGCCCTGGAACTGCATGAAGAGTTCCCTCTCTCCACTGCTACCACAAACTCTGCCTCACCAGCACTCCTCCTTGCCCCAGGAGCACCACCCAGGACTATGACCCAGATCCAAGCATGGGCAAAGCAAGAGAATCTGGCCTCAGTGCCAGCAAAGAGATCCCTGAAATCCCTCTTTGATCAGCTGCTCAATCCCACCACCACCTACTGGTCAAAAGCTCTGGAAGCAGCTGTTTCTGCAACCACCACCATCATCATCACCACTGACTGCTCAGGGCTGAGGCCAGATCAAGCTCCTCTCCCCTCTTGGTCCAACTGATCTTTCCTATTGACCTTCTAAGTTGTCTTTGGTGTTTGTGGGTTGAGAAGCCTGGAAACTGCCACAGCTGTCAGTGATTCAGTATCCTGAGGCCTGCTCCAGGTTTGCTAGGGCCCAGTCTGTGCCAACATGGCCCATGCTGGACCACACTCCTCTCCCAGTCTGGTGCAACAGATGTTAGTACTGCACGTTGATCTATTCCCCTACCTTATCGTCATTCTTCCATGTGTTGCTTCTTCCACTAGAATGTAAGCTCTTTGAGGGAAAGGACTATCTCTACTTTTGTATTTATATCTCCAGGGAAATCATAGCTTGGCATATAGTAAGCACTTAGTAAATGTTTTTTTAAATTCATTTAATCAACCATTCAGCTGATTTTATCATACATTCAGAGGCAACGTGAAACATCATTGCATGGAATATTTGTTTATCTTTCATACCGTATTACTCATTATAACCATTAGCAAAGATTTTACCATGAAAATAATTTCTGACTTACCAAGATTTAATATAAAATCTTCTGACTCCAAATTTAGTGGGTTTTTTTTTCATTTTTACCATAACAGACTTAAGATGTTTTGTTAATTTGCCCACCCTTCTCCCACTTCTTCCCCATTTTCTCCTGCTTTGCCTCCATATTTGGAAGATCTGTGTGACATTGGCAGAAGGCATGAAATGGAAGCAACAAAACGAAACATCCATCTTGTGCCACAATGTTCATTAATCATAAACCAGCACACTGAAATAAAAGATTCATAAATGGGCATTCATCAAGTCATGCCTTTGTTTGTACAGATACATACAAACACACAGCTGATAAATGACACATGCCACCGAAAACTATAGCCATCAGTAAGGACAATCGAAATTATATAATAATAACAGGATATATTCTTACTAAATCTGAATATTTGGTCAGAAGGTACTCTTTCAAGAAAGGCTTCTAAGACCTTTTTGGGTCTCATAAATATAGATTGTCATCAGGATATCCACCTAAGTATTAATCAGTGGCAGCTATGGGTGGATGTTAGCTCTCCAAAGCCACAGAGTAAATCAGGAAACCAATTGGGAACTATAAACATTTAACACATATGCACATGCACGAATACACACACATACAATTCTTAGCAATTAGGAATACTTTGCTCATTTATAGCATCACATTTTCCAGGAACACAGCTTAGTATAAGACATATTTCAAGAGCATTTCAACAGAACATAATGATCAGGACATTTCAATGGAGCAGATAGCAGAGTACTTTGTACTGGCAGATGGTTCACTCTGGGATCACTGCAATTATCTCCTTACTCTACACACAAGGGTAGTCAAAGACGCAACAGTCAATTATTCAAAATATTTTAGAAATGGCAGTGGGTTTCTTAGATACCAAACAAACAAAGTTTGCATCTTCCCTTACACGTAAAACATTCAAAGCAAGTCCCTAGAAATTTAAGGCAGTTGGTTGGACTGGAATCCTTCTCACTGAGGGAAAGAAAGTAGAACATGTGTATAAAATTTGAATCACTGGTAAGTCCACAAGTGTAACCCCTGACTTTAGAAGAATTCAACCAATGATTGTGTCCATTCTTAGTAGACCTACACACTATTATATTTAGAGATACTTGGGACTGCTTATACTTTATTGGTACATTTGTAAAATTTGGTTCGATTCAGCAAACACTTACTAAGTTTGTACTATTTTCCAAATGCTGTGACACAGTCCTTTGTCCATCTTAGTATAAAATTACATAGCTCTTAACACCTTGTGGCCGCTCTGAATTAATCTATACTCTAGGTCTCTTTGATTTCTGTGGGTAGCAATGTGCAATGGGTAGATATGTGCAATTTTATTTCCAAGAATCAGACCAAGACTGTAACCCAAAGATCGCAATGAAGTATGAGTACGTGGATCCCTGCATCCTTTTGCATGGATGTACAAATATTTTTAGTACTTTATAAGGTATTAATATACACTATAATTAGATTACCTCTCCTGGATCACTCACCACCTTGTCATGGTAGAAGGGCTTGCATAGCTAATTACATAGCCAATAGAATTCTGACAAAAAGATGATCTACTGGAGAAGGAAATGGTAAATCATTCCAATTTCTTTCCAACTTCCATCATGGTCCATGGGGTCATATAAAATTGGGCATGACTGAAAGACTAAACAAAAGCATAGTCAGGTTGATCCAGAACTGAATTTATTCAGAGTGTGAGAAAGGGAGTGAGGGAAATTTCACAGTTGGGTCAGCATTCAACCCACATAGCCAATCTGTTGTCAGGTCTTGTTATTCTGACCCCTTCTCTCCACTTACCCTCATCACTTCACATTTGGACTATTGCAATAGTCTCTTGGTTGCTCTCCCTGCCTTTTCTCTTCCCGCCCTAGTCTATCCTCCACTCAGATGTGAAAGTGATTTTTTTTACTAAAGTGCTAGTCTGATCATATCATCACTTTATTCTATAATCTCCAGTGGCTCAATATTACCTCCTCTACCAAATATAAGGTCCTCTGTTTTGTATTTAAAGCCCTTCACTGCCTGGTTCTTATGTCCTTTCCAATCTTCTTATACCTTATTCCATTTCTCTCTGGGCTCCATTTCTGACCATTCAGTTTTCTGTCTCCTCTATGACCCAGCAGCCTTCTCATTCTACATGAACATCCCATCCTTTGCTCTCATTGAATTTGGCTTAGGCAGGGAATGACATACACTCTAAAATGGGTATCTTGCCCTACAGGAGAGTAGGGGAGATGGGGATGAGAGGGGGAGTGATGGGGGGCGGA
>CM053584.1:89009975-89078330 GCA_028627135.1 Pseudochirops cupreus
TTTCAAAATCTTTCTTCAGCTGATCTCTAGCTTTTTGGCAATCTTCATGTTTCTTGGAAGCTTTTGGGGTGGGAGTTCTGACTGCATTGTCTTCCTCCCTTTCCCTGCTTTGTTCCTTTTTTTCCCCAAAGAAGGAATCTAGGGTTTGGTTGCTGTTCTTACTTTGCTTCCTATGCTTATTCATGGTCACCATTCAATGGTTTTTTGTTTTGTTTTGTTTTTTTAGTTCTGTGGAACTCTGCTTCCAGAGGGGAAAGCTCTGTCCCAAATTGCTGGGGTTTTCCCAGCTGCCAGGGCTTTTAGGAGGCTACTGAGTCCCTTCTCAGCTCCAGCTCACTAAAAAAAAAACCTCAGGACCACCACCAAGACCGCAATCTGGATCCAGGCCGCTCAACGCGAGAGCACTTGGCCTCTGAACGATGGCTTGCCCTACTGCAGTCTGCAGGCCGGGAGCTCTGAAGCGGCAATGTGGAGATGGGTGCAGAACCTCTGCTTTCTGCTCTTAGCCCTGGAGGCGGCTTGGCCAGACCCACTTTTCTTCCCTGGTTTTTAGCCAAACTCCACTAACCTGAGTCCTTTTTCCTTATGGCTGGATAATTCTGGATCCTGCCACAGCTGTTGCAGACCCACTCACCTGAATCTCCAGCTGCAGCAGGGCTCAGCTCGTCCAGCTGCCCCGGGGTAAAAGCTGCCCATTTCAGGCAGGGCTGGTTTCTGCACTCAGAGTTGAAATGGTTGCTTTGAGACAAGCTGCCTTCAGCAGGGAATATATCTGTGTGCATTTTAGAGCCCTAGAATTTGTTTAGAGTCACATTTTTTGGGTATCTGATGTGGCTGTGTTGGAGCTGCGATTTCTTGCTGCTCCTACACCACCATCTTGGCTCTGCCCTAAAAATGAATGTTAAAAATCGTTTTTACATGCAACTGGGGAATAAGATACACAGGTAATAGGGTATAGAAATTTATCTTCCCCTATAGGAAAATTGAAGGGAAAGGGGATAAGAGAAGGAGGGTGAGAGAAGGGAGGGAAGATTGGGGGAAGATGTAATCAGAATGCATGCCATCTTTGGGTGCGGGACACTATCTCTGGGTGGGGGAGGTATGAGATGGGGAGAACATTACGAACTCAAAATCTTGTGGAAATGAATGTTGAAAACTAAAAATTAATTAATTAATTAATTAATTTTAAAAAGGCAAAAGAAAGGATCTAGTTGTCTAGGAAATCCTTCTCTAACTAGGAAGCTCAGATTTTGGAAGGACATTGTCCCTGAACTTTTGTATCAGGCTAAGTGGGAGAGTTCTTAAAAGCTCCTTCATGATATTCTAACTCTGCTATGTCTTAGATCAAGAAAGACCACTCTCAAATATCGGGTCTCTGACTTGTGCTTATAAAGAAAAAAAAAAAAAAGAAATGCAAAAGGTAGCCTGTGACCTAAGGTTCAGGTACTCCCTAAAGACTCAAGCAACTACATAAAGTTCACTGCGAGCTTCAGTTGAAAGACTATACCATTAGCAACTCCTAGGAAGGGAGAAGAAGGAAGACATAACTCTACATCTGTTGCACTTGAGGATTTATCCAGAAAGATGGTAGAAAAGTAAAAGATAACTACACACACACACACACACACACACACACACACACACACACACACACACCCTTGATGAAGGCTAATTTGAAAATTATCTTTTCCTGAGTCCCAATCTCTGAAATCCATTCACCAGAAAGTACCAAAGGCATGCCTATTCCCTCTAAATTAGTGATTCTTAGCTCTTGGTCCAATATATATTTGTATATGTATATGTATGTATGTATATATGTATGTATATATGTATATATATACATATATATGTATATATTAAATTTCAATATATATGTATATATTAAACTGTGTTTCATTATAATTTGTTTCTTTTATAATTTTATGCATTTTATTTTATGCATTTAAAAACATTATCCTGAAAAAGTTTCTCTAGGTTTCTCCAATATGTCAGTGGGGTCCCTTATGTAGAAAAGGGTAAGAACCTGTGCTCCAAAGAAAGATGCCATCAAAAGTCCCATATAAAGCCTCATCTTCTGGTTAACTCCTTCAACTGGCCAGAGAACTACCTTAATCAATGCATACTTTACAGAATACCTGGCATTTCTCTTGTGGATGAGAAACCATCCAAATGTACCTTATGAGATGTACCATCCAATGTAAGAACATGCCTCAGCTTCATAATCCCATTGCCTTTGGCTGCCTCAGGGAACTCCTTTATCATAACATGATTGTAAACATGCATACTGTGTACCCACTAGAAATAATGACAAAGACCTTGATGGCAGTAGGAATGACAAGTCTGAGGGTGACCTCTCTGAAGAATCATCATTGACTATCCTTCTTTCAGTAGTTATTTTACCCTTCCCTTTTTGCCCCTGCTCTCCAATGCTCTCCTATAAGGTATTTTGTTTTGGGCTTTGAAATTCATTTTGAGTGAATTAAAAGGTATCCTGATAGAAGACCTATTTTTTTATGCTGCTGACACTGCTATTAAATTAAATGCTATTATTGGGACACATCTCAATGTAGCTATTGGGCTCAGATATTCAATGTTTGCATTAGTATTTAGGAAAAACTTTGGTGACTGAATGGAGCAGATCCTGGGACCAGGGCTGATGAAGATGGTCAGTTAGCAAGCATTAGTTAAGTTCCTGATATGTATAAGGCAATGTGATAAGCTCAGAGGATAAAAAGAATGGCAGAAGACAGTTTCTTTCAAGAATTCACAGTCTAATGGGCAAAGACACATAACTTCACAGATTTAGACCCTTGTATATCCTCTCTTTGGCAAGTATGGAGGAAGATATTGAAGAATGGTGCCTGAAAGAGAAATGTGGCTTGGACTAAAAGCAGAAGCAAAGAGACCAATTTAAAATGATCTGGAGGTTAGTTGTAAAGGTCTGAACATCATGTTAAGTGAAGTGAAGCTCAGTTCTGTAAAAAGACTGGACATGTAAGCCCAGTCCGAATTATAAGAGCCTGATTTCAATTCACATAAATATTGAACACACCCCACATTTCCTTGAGCCAGAGAGCTGGGAACATAGTAGGTGCTTAATAAATATTATATTGCCATAGAGGCATACATTCTTAACCTACCATGACCTTAATGATAGAAATTGTATGTAAATATGTTCTTAGATTCCACTAGAGGGCACAGTTCTATTCAAGACATTGAGGGCTTTCATGAGGACAACAAATCAAGTGGAACTAACTTGATGTCATGTTGCTGTTCTTTCTATATGTGATTTGTAGCCAAGATCACATGTCACTTTTTGATTCAGGGAATACATGATTACTTATGACCAGTACTTGTTCTTGTTAGAAGTGGTCAGAGCAGAGCACCTATAGCAATTAAGAAAATTTACAGGGAGAGGTGCAAAACCTTGATAGACTGCCATGTAGAAAGGAGCTCAGATATATTCTTCATAGTGTTAGAAGGCTAAACTGAAACGGCTGAGCATAACTTTCTCAGGTGACAGATTGCAGTTTATAATAACTTTCTAACAATTAAAGCTTAGTTGGGTAAGCGGCTGTGTGATGTAGTGAGCTCCCCAGCACTAAAAGTATGCAATTGAAAGCTGGATGAACACCTGATAGGTTTGAGGATTATACCATGGAACATCTACTTCCTTTAACTCTTGATTCTGTTACTGTCACAGCTATGTGTCATTAGTGGAGAACCCTCATGCAACAGCTATTTCTATGTTACTGTCTTTTTGTTTGGGGCAATGGTTTTATTAAATTACCTGGGTGGTTGAAGTTGAGGAGGATTGGCCACAGTGTTCCATTCTATTAGTTTATGTTAGAGACGAAACTAATCCATGGCAGGAGATTATCTGAAATATACAAGTCTGAGGCATGCATTCATATTTACAATATGGATTTCCCTTTTGTGCATCAGCTGGGAAAATGGGTTTATTTTCACTTTCTGTTTAGATGGAAATGTATGACCTTAGACCTACAGCAAAAATCTTGAATGTGGTCTAGTGAATTGCCCTATTTTCTGCCTTAAAACTCCATTAGTTTGAGAAATTCTCTGGTTCCACTGCAAAATTGCTCAGATGGCTCTGGTACAGGATCACGTAATGTTGTGTTATTTAATGACTTCAAAGGCATCAGGCACTCAGTTTTCTTGCCAACTCACTAACCCTCTTCCTTGTAATGGTATTGATAAAAGGTATAGCAGATGCACAACAGCTGGCTTGTGAACTTCACCATCTCAGCCATTTCTTGGCACCATCATCAAAGTCTTTCTCTGAATACTGATCTTAATTGATGAGAGTTCCACAATCCTAGGGTTTTAAAGTGTTCAATACATTTCCCTACTTAGATAATTTCAACTTGCACAATTCTATATGAGTCATGGATGGTTAGATACTTATAGTTTAGCATTCCTTTATTTTTTATGAGTATAACTTACAGGCTATTCTTTCCTAATTAGTTAGCTTACAAAGAGATATTTCTTTGCAAGTTTTATCCTAGAGTATAATTTTTATGGTTGAGTTGTAAAACCTTTGAAAATAGGAGTTTATAATAGAAAGTGACAAATCCTAGCTGCAGTTCAACCAACTGTCTTTAATAAATACATGTTCTTTTGCTCCCTGCAAACCCTGACATTTCTTTCAATGACCCAAGGTCAATTTAAAAAAATATATATTGTATCAAAGAACCCTGGAAAGCAGATATTAATGAAGGGAATGTAACTCTGAGTAACAATTCTATAAGTTACTCCTGACTACCAACAGGCTTCCTTAATAATACCAATTATCTTCATTAACAACTCTCCTAAGTCTGAGGCTTCAGTTGGTCGTTCAGGACCATGGATAGCAACATGCCCTGTTCTCCATCAAAAGGTTAACTTTTTTGACTACACCTGGCAAAATGGGATATTGAGAGTTTCGCATGACAATCACATACATTTATCTTAATTCTCGGGTGCCATCTGCTTTGTATGTGCCTTCAGGATTTCAAAACTCAATGAAGACTGATGATGACATTATCTAGGAGACACAAAGCCTTCAGGCAGCTAGGGAATAATGGCATCTCTCAGATAGGTATAACCTAGCTTTAACAATCAATCATATTATTGGTTTCATTGACAATGTCTTTCTCTGAGCACTAACTCCTATTCTTTCTTTGCATTATAAAATAATTATCCAGTTATTGGGGTGCCTGGGCAGAACAATATTAAGTGAGAGGTGTATTCTGCTGGGATACAGTAGGGAGATATAGTTATCAATGAGTAGAAGTTACAGGGAGAGTAATAGATTTCAGTTCAGAATAAGGGAGGACTAGATAACATCTCTCTTTGTATAGATTGAGGCAGACAAATCTTTTGATCCTGAGAGTTCTAAGTAGTAGTATACAAAGCTAATCAGGTATCTCCAAAAGTTCAGCCATAATATAATGAGATCCTGGGAATGGAAAAACCACCAGTTACCTAACAATGGGTGAATGAGTTAAGTCAGAAAATGGAGCAGGTAAAATATCCTGTGCCAGTCATAGTGGGACCAGGTGTATGAAAAGCCTCTTCACTTCCAACCTGGGAGAGATATAGACATCCATGCAAAGGGAGGAGGGAGGGAAGCAAAGAGGTAAAGAGAGAGAGAGAGAGAGAGAGAGAGAGAGAGAGAGAGAGAGAGAGAGAGAGAGAGAGGGAGAGGAAGGAAGGAGGAAGAGGGAGAGGGAGAGGGAATGTGTGTTCATCTAACACTAGGTAGGTGGATATGTCAAAAATCAAAGGAAACTAGCATAAACTCAGGTTTAATGACAACAGAATGAGAAGATGATTCAAATGATCATGATGCCCAGTTATGATTATGGAAGCAACAAGAAAACAAAACATACACTGTGCAGTCAATTCAGAAAAAAATGGGGCTTGTTGTTGCTCAGTTGTTTCAGTCATGTCCAATTCTTTCTGATCCTATTTGGGGTTTTCTTGACAAATATACTATAATGGTCTGCCATTTCTTTTTCCAGCTCATTTGCAGATAAGGAGACTGAGGCAAACAATGTGACTTGCCCTGGGTCACACAGGTGTCTGAGGTCAAATTTGAACTCAGGCCTTCCTTACTCCAGGCTCAGAACCCTATCCACTATGTCACACAGCTACCTGAAAAATGAGATGTGTGATGTTAAAGAGCTGGAAGGTCTTCTGCTGTGAAACTAATTTTACTATGTGGCTATTACAATTTTTCTCCTAAAAATGGTAAAGTTATTGTGAAGCTCAAATAGGCATCAAGCTCACCAATCCAAAAGCTTGATAGAGGAATGAAAAAAAATTAATATCCTGCAGAATTCTGTGTGTAGTAAATAAAACTTCAAAATTCACCAAAAAGAAAAAAGTAATCAGTATAAGAAAATGCTGACTATGTAAGAGATGAGAATGGGCATCATTATAACTAAACTCCTTTTGCCTTTTATTTCTCCCAATAAATCTAAGTGGTCCATGAAACAGGTAAGTAGAGTAGTTGAGAATATAATCAACAAATTTCAGGAGTAGAAAAGTCCTCCAACACACTCTAGTTCAACCTGAACCTCAATGTCTATTCCCTTTACAACGTCTATAACAAGCAGTCACCCAGCTTCCACTTGAAGTAAATGGATGGAGAATTTATTTCCTCCACAGGTGCCCCATTCCACATGTTAAACTGATCTAACTTGTTAGGATATTGTTTTTTTTTTTTAACACGGAATTGAAATCCCTTATAATTGACAGTGATTTCTCCTAGTTCTCTTCTCTGGTTCTTCCTTCCACATAATAGCCTGTCAACCACCATTATGGCCCCACCTCAGTATTTTTTTGTCTAAGCTAAATGTGCACAGTTTCTTCAGCTGAACCTCCAGCGGCATGGTTTTCTAATTTCTTCAGCATTCAGATTGTTCTCTTCTGGATGCAATAAACTTCTCCTTAAAATATATTCTTCTGAACTAGACACAATACTTCAAAGATGCTCTGACCAGGGCACAGAATTTTAGGGTAATCAATTCCATTGCTCCCCCTCTTAATAAAACCTATAATAGTAGTAGTTTTTTGTCAGTCAGTAGTTATTTATTCAGCAACGATGTCATGTCTTAGCATTGTGCTAAGTATACTAAAAATACAAACAAAGGCAAAAGATAGTCCTCCCTCTCTAGGAGCCTACAGTCTAATGGGGAAGACAACTTGTAAGCAACCATGTGTGAACAAACTACATAGAGGATAAATCAGGGATAATCAACAGAAGGAAGGGAGGATGGGAAAAATTTCTGTAGAAAGTGAGATATTAGCTGGAACTAGAAGGAAGCCAGAGAAACAAGGAATAGAAATGACAAAGAAAGAGCATCCCAGGAATGAGGGACATCCATTGAAAATGACCAGAGTTGAGAGATGGAGAGTCTTGTTCAAGGGGCAAGAAGGAAATCAATATCATTAGATTATAAAGTAAAATGGAGTAGGATATAAGGTTTAAGAAGACTGGAAATGTGTGTTTGTGTGGAGCAATCATTAATTCATATGGAGTTTATAAAGCTCCCCAGATCATTTTGAAATTGATTGTTCTTCAGCTGTTTCCAAAATTATCCACTTTTTGGCTAATTTTTTTAAAGCCAAGAATAGGACTTTATATTAATCACTAACAAATAACTTCTTATTAGGCATAATCTGTTATTCTAATTTGCCAAGATCTTTTGGGATCTTGACTATTATCCAGTGTGTCAATTATCCCTTCCAATTCCATGCCATCTGCAAATTTAATATCTGACATCTATTCCTCTATCTAAGACATTGATTAAAAATATTGAAGAGTGAGGGCTAAGGATGGAACCCTGAGGCAAGCTACTGTACACCTTCCCTCCAGATTGGAATAGATTTGTTAATCACTCCTCTCTGAATCTAGTCATTCAACTGATTCTGATACACCTCCCTGTGCTATCATCTCATGTACACCACTGTATCTTGACCACAAAGATATTAGAAGAGACTTTGTCAAATGCCTTGCTGAAATGCAGGAATATATTTTGTCTTTCCTGATTTAACATTCTAGTAGCCACATCAATGGAGGACACCTCAAGCTCAGCACATCTAAGATGAAAGCTCCTGGAGAGTAGCAATTGTTTCATTCGTTGCATTTCTATGAGCAGGTCTTAGCACAATGTCTAGCACACAGTAGGTATTTAATAAATATTTGTTATTTATTGTTAAACTCAATAATATCTGATTCCCCTCCCTACTTTCCTATACCTGTTAACAGAACCACTATTCCTCCAATTATCCAAGCTTAAAACCACAAACATTACTCTTGGGTAAGGGCAAATCAAGTCAAAAAAACACATTTATTAATCACCTACTGTGTGCCAGGAGTTATGCTATGCACTTGAGAAAGAAGGAAAGGCAAAACACAGTCACTGATCTCAAGTAATTTACAATGTAATGGGGGGAGGAGAGGCAATATACAACAATTATGTATAAATGAGAAATATAGAGGATATACATAGGAAGTAATCTCAAAGTGAAGGCATGACTATGGAGGGGGACTAAGACAGACTTCTTGTAGAAGGTAGGGCTTTAGCAGAGACATGGAGGAAGCCAGGGAAGTTGAGAGGCAGAGATTGAGAGGAAGAGCATTCTAGGCATGTTGGACAGCTAGTGAAATTTTCTGGAGTTGGGGAAAAACAAGTGTTTTGTTCAGGGAACAGCAAGGAAGACAATATCACTGGATTGCAGAATATGTAATGGGAGTAAAATATAAGAAGATTGGAAACGTAAGAAGTGGTCAGGTTATGAAGGGTTTTAAAATCCAAACAGAGAATTTCATATCTGATCCTAAAGGTAATTATTGAGTCAATAAAGTAGAGTTTATTGACTAGGGAAGTGGCACGGTCAGATAGCCTTTAGGAAGATCCCTTTAGTACAGTGGTTCTCAATCTTCCTAATGCCTGACCCTTTAATACTCGTATGTGGGTGTATCTGCATGTGGACAGACCCGCCTGAAGACAGATAGAGGAGCGGTGTCTTGGTCCTAAGACCATCAGAAATATGTGTTTTCTGGTGGTCTTAGGCAACCCCTGTGACCCCTGTGAAAGGGTCGTTCAACCCCCAAAGGGGTTGCAACCCACAGGTTGAGAACTGCTGCTTTAGTAGCTGAGTGAATGATACTTGTTGACAGGTAGAGAACAGGAAGAGTCTTGATGCAAGAAGACCAACCAGAAAGTCTTTTGCAATTGTTCAGGGATGAGGTGATGGAGGCTTTCAATAGGGTGATGGGAGTGTCAGAGAAGAGAAGGTAGAATTGTCAAGAGCTGATAACAGATTGGACATGGGGAATGAGGGAAAATGAGTCAGGGATTCCATCTAGATTGCAAACCTCAAAATCACTGGCCTTCGAAGACCTGAATCCAAATTCTAACTCTAATATGCTCACTACCTATATGACGTTGGGCAACTCACTTATTGAAAATCACTTTTTGAGGCAAAATCTGAGTTTCCCTTTTGATAAAATGAAAGGTGTGGATCAGGTGGCCTGGTAGGTAGCTCCATATCTAAGATCCTATGATTCAACTTCTCTTTCTCCACATTATAGAGTAAGTCATGAAGTCCTACCTTTTCTCTCTTCACTGTGCCCCTTATTTCTGCCCCCTGCTTTCCATTTTCACTGGTACCACCCCAGTTCATACCCTCATTATCTCTCACCTGTGCTATCTTAATGGCAACCTAATTGGTCTGAAAAGCAGCATGGCACAATATATAAAGAGTTGCCTTTGGAGTCAAAGAAGATCTGGGTTTAAATGCTACTTCCGCCACACACTGACTGTGTGATCCTGAATCAAGCATTTAACCTATCAGTAATCCAGCAACCTCTAAGATTATAATTTGCAAGATAAGGACTCATATATTTGGAAGAGTTTTTTCAATGAATTTCCTATACCCCTGAAATCACAGATGCATTCTCATGAAATCCTAACTGATATTCCTGTCTCTTGGCCTTCCTCCACAACTATGGGTGGGGAACCTGCAGCCTTGAGGCCACAAAAGGATTCATTCTGTAAAACTTGAACTCAGCCAAAAGGCATGCACCCAAGGACCTAGAGGGCCACATGTGCCCTCGAGGCCACAGGTTCCACATCCCTACTAAACTTCATAGCCAGAATAATCTTCCTAATGTACAAGTCTGATCCTATTACTCCCTCATTCCTAAATCTTTAGTGACTCCCTGTTACCTATTGAATGAGGTCTAATTTTATTAGTCTAGTCTATTTTCAATCCCTGGGTATTTTCCAATATTATTTGATCTTAATGACACTGGATATCAAAAGTTACTTTCTAAATTTTGTCACAGAAGTAGCAGAACAAATCCCCAAAGACTAAGAGAAATGAAAGAATGAAAAAAACAAAAACCTAGGTTTTAGAACTATAGGAACCTATAATACTTGGGCTTCATAATAACAACACCTTCAGGGTACTGTAAGTGACAGAAAGCCAAATTGTTATTTTCAGTAAATTTTAACCAGTTCTGATAATTTTATTACCTAGTATAGTTTCCTAAATCAATATTAATTTTAGGTACATCACTTAAAACACCCAGTATTGAAAAATATCCTGCCTTCCCTATTATGACACAAAAATAATCTTTTCCCTCTCTGTCCTCTTGCACTTCCAAAGGAATTCACACATCTTTCTGGAATGGAAGGAAGGCCCAAGAAGATAACCTTAAACTGTCATCTAAAATGAGACCTTTATTTGCAAAGTTATAGTACTTGTAAGTACTATAGACAGATTTGTATTCAATGTATTTGGAATCTTACATGCATTTTTTTTACTCTTGCCTTTGATCCCTCTCCTCTTAAAATATATGCACTTATTCTCTGCTTACCTTAGGATTTCAATTCTGTCTTCCAGATACTATCCTGATAGTCTGAATCATTGGCTGTGTTCTCAATAAAGTACGGAAGATGGATAGCTTTAGCACTTTGCTTCAGCTCTTATAAATCTAATAAACGGACCCATCCATATCGTCTCTCTTGGAATCCTTCACATTGCCCTGGTTGGTTTTTGTTGCAGATAAGAAAAGGGAATGTTTTCCAGGCTTGATATTGATGAGTCTGAAACAGCTACACTAATAATTCTACATCTATACAACTTTATTCTTATTGTTCAACAAGCAATGAGTGGCATTCCCTAAGCGAACAACAATGTGGCTCAAGCAATAAAGAATCAGGTATTGTCAGGTCATTTGGTGTCTAAGTTATGCTGGGCATCACAACTCCCAAGTGCTGCTGAGCGTTGGAAATGTGTTCCTAACAAATGCCACAGAATGTTGGTAGCCACTACTCTCCTCTGACAGGCTGATCTGGAGATTAGATAAACTTCCTGAACTTGTTCAATTTTGGTTTTGAAAAATGGGAAGTCTGCTTTATAAGAATGAGCCTCCTGTGAATAAGCAAGCTTCTAAAATTGGAAGACACAATATGCTTCACCAGAAGAAAGAAATCACAAGAATCAGATCCAGAGTAACATACTTATTTGGGGGAGGATAGAAAGTGTGATTAGACCAAAATTTTACTTGTTATAGTTTTTTAGCATATGTTTTGAAAACCATTTTCTGTCCCTGTCTCCCCACCCAATCCCATCACCATCCTCATCACAGGTTTACCTGTATGACCTTAGGCAAGTCATTTATTGATTAGTCTAGATCTGGAGATTAGATGAGCTTCAAAGGTATGAATATGCAAAGAAAAAAATTTAATGAACTATATTATTTTAGTCTGAGACATATTGAAGAGAAAGAACGGGACAGACAGAAGGAGGCAGGGAAGGAGACAAAGGTTTTGGTCATCAAATATAATAGTAACATTTAAGATCTGAATCATGTTGAAAAACAATACCCAGAACAGATCATTAATTCATGAGTTCAATAGGAACCTTGTCGATATTGCGGGTGAATAGTCCATAGCTTATTGATGTTGATTTTTTATAACCTTCCTTAAAACTTCTAAAGCTTCCAATAAAGCCTTTGATTTTCCTTGGTTACCTTTTGTTTAAAAAAGCAAAAACAATATTAAAACATGCCTCACTAAGATAAGGAAAATCTACCTAAGGTCAATCAATGAACAATCAATCAAAGAGCATTTATTATGTGCCAAACACTGTATTAGGCACTGGAAATACAAAGATACAAAAAGAAAACGATTCCCACTCTGAAGTAATAGATAATAGATTAGATTCTATCTGTGTTAGAATGTAAACTCTAAAGGAGTGTACATTCTGTCAGGATAAATATGTATATAATATTAATATATAGGAAATAATTATGTACATAATAAATACAAAATAAAGTAGTTAAATACAATCCACTGCAGAAGGAAACAGCAAACCACTCCAATATCTTTGCCAAAAAAAAAAAAAGTAAGAATAGTATCTGTGTGATATCGTCTACAGCAGTGGTTCTCAACCTGTGGGTCGCAACCCCTTTTGGGGGTCGACCTACCCTTTCACAGGGGTCACAGGGGTCGCCTAAGACCATCAGAAAACACATATTTCTGATAGTCTTGGGAAGCAAGACACCGGTCTTCTATCTGTCTCCAGGAGGGTCCACTCACGTGCAGACACACCCACACACAAGTGTTAAAGGGTGGCAGCATTAGGAAGGTTGAGAACCACTGGTCTACAGGATCAGGAAAAATCAGACATCACTGAACGGCAGAATAATAACAACAAGAAGTTAAATATAAAACTGTTAGGAAGGTAGGTCACTAGCAGCCTGGCAGATCAAGATAGGTGTTTTGAAGAAAGCAGTGCTCCAGGTATGTCTTAAAGGAAATGAGAGATATGTATGACTCAGAGTTGAAGAGAGAGTACATTCCAGGTATGAGAGAGCCAATGCAGGTGCAAGACGCAGAAATGGAAGCTAGAGTCCCATGAGTGAGGAACAGAGAGAAGGCCACAAATGGAGTCCATATCATTGAGTCAAATCAAAATATCAAGTAATGTAAATTCAGTTAGGAGAACCCAGTCAGCTTCTGTTTGCCTTCTTGGTTTATCACAGGCAACACTAGGGAAATCTCTGATTTTTGTGGAAACTGTTCATTAGAGAATTATGGGAGTTGAAATTTGTTTTGAACACAAGTGTGAGTGAGAGATAGCAAAGGGTTAAGTTTCCACAGGCCCCAGAACAAAGTAATGAACCTTAAGGAAATAACACTAACCTTCTTCTTATTGGTTGCCCCCCAAATTTAGTGTGTAGATATGCATAAGTAAGGGATTGAAGGATGTTTCTTTCTGATTGGGTAGAAGGGTCAAATGAATAATTATGACAATTAAGGATTATCAACTATAACTCTCATTGGCTGTCTGCAAATTTGGTGCATAATGAGGGATTGGAAAACACCATCCTCTGATAGGATACTAATTCATGAATAATTATGGTAATGAAGAATTAAGATTGCTTTGTACTCAGTTAGCTTGAGATTGTGAGCCCACCTCACTGACCAGTGGTGAGACTGGATAGGAGAGTGGGCCGCATTAGGACTAGGACAACAAGCCTGGAGAGCTTCCCGGATTTTCACTCCCTGGCTGACACCCCTTGAGTGAGGAGGGCTCTGTCCTTTCTCATGAGGAAGAATAAAATACTATTTCTGCTTTTCTAACTCAGACTCTGAATTTAAAGATCAGATAGTGGTCTCCATCACACACAACAGGTGAGTTTCCCAGAAGGTCATGAAAACCATGTTGGTGGGAGGAGCTGACCCTCTAAATATTCTGAGGTTTAGTTTTTGTGTTTTTGGGTTTTTTTGCACGAGATCAGTTCTAATGGGTCCAAATGGAGATAACTAAGTCTCTACTGGATCATGCCTCTGACTTTTCTAGGAAGAAAATGACTTTATAAGCCAGTTCATTCCCAGACTGTCCTCCCAGGGACTGAATCTTTATAATGAGATAGACTAGATAGGATGAATTGCATTTTGCTCAAAATGAATTATCATCATAATAACCATGTAGGCCTCCCATCAAGAATCCAACACTAGAATAGGAGTTAAAGGAAGAGTGCAAAAGGAGGAGGGGAGAGAAAAATTTACATATAGAGATAAGCATGGACACTCATTAAGGAAACCGGCCTTCACTTCAAAAAGACATGAACTCAGCAGAGGTCTCATTCCTGTTAAATATGGAGTGTGTGCTTATTTGATGATGAAAATCAGAGGCTGGCTATTTGAATGGAAATGCATTTTAATAGATGTTCGAGGCAGAAGCAGGCCCTCCATTCTCGTCTCTATCACACAGGCACCTTCTTGACCATCATTACCAGGAAGGAAAGAATACAGACCGCACTAATCACCCTGTACTGAATGCTGGAATGGCTCTCCTCCCTCCCCCTCAGTCTTTGTGGTTGTTCATTAACCTTGTGGACTTCTCAGCCAGGAAAGTACAGCAGTCTGAGGGAAATTTCCATATCTGTTAAGAAATGCTGGCTATGTAGCTAACTAGCCAGGTTCCAGACTAGAATGGAAACTGAGAGAAAGCATGTGCAAGGTGAAAGGCTCTCATAGGGATGAAAGCTGCAAACTGTTAAAGATAAATAAACAAAGGAAGAAAAAAAAGAAACAGCAAATTTTTAAACTTAACTTCCAGCAACAAAAAAGAACAGCAACTTAAAAAAAAAAAAAAGCAACCCTCCCCCCAAAATTGGGCATTTATCTCTTTCCTTGAATATATTTTTCTTTTTTTTCAAACTGTTACATGTATTAAGCTAACGCATTTATTTTCTTAGATATAGATAGCAGAAGAATCCGTCCTAATCGCTTAAGTATCCATCTAGTTATAACAGTTAGGATGAGGTTAAAAGCTAAAATATTAACTTTCTATATGTGTTATTTCCTTGAGTCCCTTTGGTAGTTGGTATAGAACTTGAAAATTCATAAAATCCTAAGTATCCTTGAAAGGTTATTTAATTCGCCCCCTGTTAAATTAAAGGGGGGAACCCTCTGGCTGATGAAAAATGCTATTTTTAAGGAGTTCTAGAGAGGTTTGTGCTTCCTATATGTATCTCACCCATGGACCCACAGGTACCCAAGGGATTATAGCTATTATAATCTTCGTAGGATTCAGAATTGAAAAGAACTTCATAATAATAATAATAATAGCTAACATTTTGTCACTTTAAAGTTTATAAAACCCTATAGATTAACAATGATTTAATTTCCACAATTCTCTGGAGTAGGTGCTATTAGCCTCCCCATTTTACAGATACAGAAACTGAGGCTGACAGAGATTAAGTAATTTGCCTAAGGTCATACAGGTAGTAAATGTGTGAGGTGGGATTTAAATTCCTGTCTTCCAAACCCTAAGTTCAGTGTTCTAGACACTACCTAGCTGCCTCTATCATAGAATTTATATGACATTTTAAGGTTGCAAAGCACTTGTCAAACATTTTCCCATTTGATCTTCACAGCACCCCTGTGAGGGAGGTGCCATTATTATAAGACATCTAGTCTGAGACTTTTATTTCAAGGGTGAGGAATTAAGACCTGGAGAAGTGACTTAGCCAAAACTAAACCGGTCCAAGGACAATACCACTAGGAAATCTCACATTTCTGACTTCAGACCCTGTCTTCCTTCCTAAAAAGCAAGCTGCTTTTCTTCACTAATTCACGTTGTGCTCTTTCCACCTTGCACAGAACCAAAGTTTGTAAGGATACTGACCCTGGGTTAGTACAAGCTCATTAACCCTGTCTCCACTGGCTCTATCATTCCATTAATACCTTTTGGCTCGATCCTAGTCAAGAATTTTTTTTTCTTTTTGATCACTTTCATCTCTAATGGGTCATTAAAGTCAGTAAGACTCTTGTAGTTCATTTTGTCCTAAGCCAGATAAATTATGCATTTTTAAGTTAGGAAGAAAGCAAACAGTTCCATCTGATCTTAATGGAGTAGCCAATATCTTTAATTTCCAACCATAAATCCTGCTCATCAGCAAGTGAAGCAGCCTTAGCAAACTCCGCATATACTTATTGACATTCAGGTTCTTTATATTCTAAGATGATGTTCCTGGCATTGACAACTGTCTCTTCACATGTGAGTAAGAGAAAAGGCAGGTACAAAGGACAAACGACCCTTCTTTACTACTCAGGCAAAATTTCCCACTATCTTAAAAATTCGTATCACAATCTCTAGGGAATGTGGGAATGAATAGCAACATTTACAGCTGTCAACCACATCCCTGCTTCACATTTGGACCTTTGTCTTGTGAGCATTATGACTTCATCGTTGAGATTTCACAATCTATTCTCAATGATTTCATAATACTTTTGCTAAGTCTCCAAGTACCATAAAGCCTCTTCCAGGAGTTTTGGTGCATGGTACAAATTTATTTGTGCTTCTAATCCCATCATAATGGTCAAGAAGAAGGCTGCCCCTATAAACAACTTGGTAATGGGACCCTGGGGATGCTAGCCAAGGGTGTTAACTCTACATGGCAATACGGGTCTGCAAAGCCAGGTTGGGATATCAAGGATAGCCATCACCATTTGGAGGAAGGACATCCCCGTGGATACAACATCCTGCAATGAAGCCTCATTCACTCCACCAAGGAAACATTCTGAAAATACTATTCAAAGGAAAGCAGGAGGCAAAATTTCAAGGGCAATTTCTGTCACAAATGAAAATAATCCTCAAATGTGATGACCTCATCACATTTCTCTATCTCCCTTTCCCCATCAAACTACCTTCCCCCTTTGGGTAGCTCTCACAGGGAGATCTGGTTCTGAAGTTCCAGGCTATGTAGATTTGAATACCAAGGGTTGACTTTAAAAAGGTGTAAGACGTTTCCTTCCCATTATCACCTAGTTAAGCTACTCAGACTCTGACAGGCTAACAAGGTGCTAATGGCCTTGGAGTTCCAGCCCAGTTGCCAGCAGGTTGTTTCAAATGGGTCGAGGAGATTGATTTGCATGCAAAATCTCCTCTCTCCCTCATTCTTAGTTCTTTGTACTCAGCCCCTTGATTTCTGCTCCTCAGATATTCCCAGAGTCTGCCTGAGAATGGAATAAAATCACATTGGTTCAGAATTTGAATTACCCCCAGTCTGGTTTTTTAAATGCGCCCCATTATTTCATCAAGCATGTGTGTTAGGGATTGGGGGAGGGAGGGAAGAGAAAATAGCAAAGAGACTTGAGAAAAGAAAGGGAGAGATGATGACAGATGGATGCAAATGTTCCTTTTAAGTGGAGAAGAGCAGCTGATGTTGGAGCATGAAATTAAATTAGTACATCTGTGGCTGGATGCGTGTCATTCAAATCTGATACTCTAAATGGGCATCTGGCTACCTACTGTTTAACCAACTCTCTTTCACAAGGCAACACTTTCCCAGTCACAAGATGGGTATCCACATGGTAAAGTGGTATGTGACTTTTGTGAAATCTATTTATATAAGACTTGAACTTACATAGAGGCTGGGTAGCCCTGAGCAATGGTTGAGGCTCAATTGAGCAATTGTTCACCCTGTAGAAGGGAAGAGGGGAAAGATAATAGAAACTTGGGAGTTTCTTTTTCTAGGAGAGGGATGTTTATGTAGCAGCCTACAGGCCTCTGTTACTAAAAACCCCTGCCCCAACATGGCACCTACAACCCTGAGTGCTAAGGGTTACAAAATGTTTACAACCATATCCATGCAGCAACAAAAACCGGTCTGTTTCTTCTGGACAAGGCTACAGGATTGTGCACCATAAAGAGTTATCCTGTGACTCACTCTGCCCTCCTAAATTCTGAGCAGTTTTCTAGCTTTACATCTCCTTGCCAAGAATGGTTATGGTTCTATGGAATTCCTAGCTCTGTTTTCCTTCTCTCTCTATCCCAACCCCTTCCATCTATTTCACTCTCAACTCATCTAAAAGGAACCATGACTCTGTAAAATAAACATGGCTTTCTAGTCACTGGGCTTGGATTCAAATCCTAGCTCTGATGAAGAGTGCTTGTGTGACCTTGGGCAAATAACTTGAATTCCTCGGACCTCAGTTTCTTTTCCTATAAAATGAGGAGGTTGGACTAGGTGGATTTAAAGATCCCTTCAGAATCTCGACCTATTATCCTATGTATGACCCAGATACCAAGTACTCAAGATCTGGGTCCAAATCTTAGAGTACCAGAAGCAGGGTGGTGTAGTGAGACAAAGAGACATGAGTTCAAATCATACTTCAAAACCGTGTAAGCTGCAGGGCATTGAGCAAGTCACTTAACCTCTCTGTCTCAGTTTCCTCGAATGAAAATGATGACAATAATAGCCCTTAAATATGGAGTTGTTGTGAGAACTGAAAGAGATAAATATGTCAAACACTTTGCAAAGCTTAAAGAGCTATATAAATGTTCGCTATTTTAGCTGCACTTTGATGAGGAGGAGTAAAAAGCAAGGCTTGAGTACCAAGGATGCTTAAGAATGCAGCTGCTCTAAGAGTCTTCAAAAATCATTCAGGAACAACAGTTAATTTGTCGCCAGACCTGAGCTGGTAATTATAAGGCAGAAGGGGAGGGAGCTGTTCCTGAAGAGCAACACTGCCACACAGGGATGGCAGCTAGAGGAGAACAGATTCCAAAGGGCAATAATGTACGGGTGGGAGCTCCATTGCCCCTAGCCCCATAGGCAAGCTATACACTTCAGGATGGGCACTATAAACCCAGACTCCCAAGTCACTTATGGGTCAAATTTAGAGGGTTCTTTTTAATAGGGTACTGATGACACAGTCAGGGAGTCTGAAGCACTGAAATGCAGTATTCTCTGAATTATCTAATAAGAAATGAGGGGCAGGGAACCAGGAAACTTAACTATGTGCCACAGAATAAAAGCAGCCATCAAGGGTGACACCAGCTCCCCTGGGGCAGTTAAACTATAGTATATATTCATCCTGGAGGTTAAAACTAGTCAAATCTGGTTTCACCAGCTCACAGCAATAGACTGACAATCTCCATTGTCCCCTATTGCACCATTGCCCTAAAGTAATTATGGCCCGTGAGTCTTCCAAATGGCCGGTGGGCAAGTCTCACAAACATGTTACAGTAAAAGGATATTCTCCACTGTGGATTTGAATTTGCATTAGAAAGTAATAAAAAATAAAGATTTTAAATGCATAACCGTAATAGAAATGAGAGACAATGGTGTGGTCATGGGGAGAGAGAGAGAGAGGGAGGGAGGGAGGGAGAGAGAGAGAGAGAGAGAGAAAGGAGAGAAAGAAAGAGAGAGAGAAAAGAAGAAGAAGAAGAGAAGAAAAAAGAGAGAGGGAGGGAGGGAAGAAGAGAGGAAGGGAGGGGGAGAGAGAGAGAGAGAAAGAGAGTGAAACAGAGAGAGAGAGAGAAAGAGAGAGAGAGAGAGAGAGAGAGAGAGGAGAGAAGAAGGAGGGAGAGGAGGAGAGAGAGAGAATGTGTCCTTAGTATTAGGATGAGATTCCAGTGCTTGGTTGAGGTATCTCCTTACTCTACTCTTACTATTATTTACAGAGTACATTCTATGTATTAGAATATTTCTCTCTTCCTGCCCTTCTTTGAGCTCAGCAAATGTATACACAAGGTCCCTCCCAAGTGATACAAACTAACATGAATCTCTTTTCTTACTTTGCTCAGACCAAAATAATTGTACTACAGCCTGGTACTTTTCTATACATGACAGTAGGGTTCACCAGTAACTTCAGGGACCTTAAAGAAAGGATAGAAGGAAACAAGCATTTATTAAGTACCCGCTTTGTCCCTGGCATTGCACTAAGTGCTATTTCCACATATATCATTTGACCTTCACAAAGGTGAAGTAGGTACTATTATCATCCCCATTTCACAGTTAAGAAAACTGAGGCAAACAGAAGTTGAGTGCCTTGCCCACAGTCACTCAGATAGTATCTGAGGCAAGAATTAAATTCGAGTCTCTCTGATTCTAGGCCCAATTGTGACAAAAGGAAAGGGAAGCTACATCGAGGGTGGTTAAGTGTGATAATGTTTATGGGATGATCGGGAGAACACTGGATTTATAAGCAGAAGAACTGGATTCAAATTCCAGCTCTGTTTCTTACACACTAAGATGTATGACTATCCAAATATATTGCCCAGTACAGATCCTGGTGGCTGTTATCTACCCACCATCAAGCTATTCTCTTTCCTTTCTCAGTGAATACAAGATCTGACTCACAGTCTCCCTCTCTAACTCAACTTCTGCCATGATACTGAGGGACTTTAACATGAGTTGATGTTCCCTCAATACCCTAATCTCCCAGCTTTTCAGTCTGCTCCCCTCCCAGGACCTACTTCTCCACTCTATTTAAACTTCATAAAGATGGTCATAATCTTCATTTTGTCATCACCTGCACTTCTCCACTTCCATGATCAAAACCTCTGAAATCCCTTTATCCAATCATGACTTTCTATCATTCTATATCTTCCCATGGCTTATTCTTCCCGAATCTCTTCTTTGTCCTCACTGTGACTTGAAACTGCCCTGCCCATCAGTATTCTGTCAGGCTATCGTGTCTCTGACTGTAATCTTTTCCCTTCCTAATTTTGACATTCCTAGTGAAT
Source organism: Pseudochirops cupreus (assembly GCA_028627135.1). Lineage (NCBI taxonomy): Eukaryota > Metazoa > Chordata > Mammalia > Diprotodontia > Pseudocheiridae > Pseudochirops > Pseudochirops cupreus. Next base: position 89,030,544 of record CM053584.1, read on the forward strand.
CAGCTCTATACTATATTTAACTTTATGTGATGCTTTCTATTCTCGAATCCATTCCATTGCTCTGTTATCTAATCACTGCTCTTACCTTGCAACACTTGAACCCTGAATTTTCTCTGTTTTTCATCTGCTACTTATGTTTTGCTGAATGATGCCAAAGGAAGTAATGGAACTATGCTGATTGTATTCCCTTCAAATTTGTTATTTAATCTAACCTGGACCCTCACTTCAGCAGGGCAATTATTTGATTCCTTAATTGATTTTCTATTCCATTCACCACAGAGGCCAGTCCAAATGTTCTCTTCTCTCCTCATGCCAGCCTCTTCAGCTGAAGACTGTGCCCCACACTTGCCGAAAAAATAATGAGGTCATTTGCCAAGATCTCTCTGCTCTCCCCTTCTGCTCATTTGATACTACTCTATTCTTTACTTTCCAACCCTTTCTTATCATCATTCTCCATTTCTTCCTTTATTCAAGTCTCTGATAAAGACGGAGCTATTTTTCTCACCAAGTCCAAACAAGTACTCGTGTTCTCATCTTCTCCCATCTTCCCCAACAGATTGTCCCCATAATCATCCCTTATGTCCCTCTGATATTCAATCTCTTCCTATGTATTCGCTCCTCCTCAGGTGCCTGCCAGTATGAATAAGTCTCCCCACTGTTAAAAAGAAAAAGAAAAAGATAAACAGCACCCTTACTAAATCCCACCATCCTTGCTGACTATCTTATAAGTCAATCTAACGGTTGACTAGATTTCTTTCAAAATTCCTTTTGTTTATCTAAATATTATTTTTCATTCTCTTTTTTATTACAAATAAATACACTAGAAAAGGACTTTTGTGGTCTGTAAAGGGCATGTATAGGAAAGAGGATTGTGTGCTGGAGACAGTACAGTAGGCAGGGAGGTCACAGGTACTTTTCTGGAGTCTGGGACCAAAATCACAGTAATAAGAATAGCTGATACTTACGTAGCTTTTAAAGGCTTACAAAGAACTTTACATACATTATTTCATTTGACACTCATTTTAGAAATGAGGAAATTGAGGCTCAAAAATATTTAAGTGACTCAACCAGAGTCAAATCTATGTTTGTACAAATTTGTTTGTGTATTATCTCCCCCACTAGTTGTGAGCTGCTTGAGGCCAGGAGTCGTCTTTTGCCTTTCTTTGTATCCCCAGCACTTAGCACAGTGCCTGGCAAATAATAAACACTTGATAAATGCTTATTAACTACCTGAAGAGTCACTCACATAGGAAGAAATCAGGACCAGGGTGGGACTTGAATTTAATTCTCTCAGACAACTCTTCATTCAAGACAAAAGTTCAAGAATAAAGATAGCCAAAGTCTCTGAGTCAGTTTAGAATAAACAAACAAACCTGATTTTCAGGAAGTTGGTACTCAAGGAATTTTCATTTGTGGCAGAATTCTTTATATTTAATTGTTGTAAAATACCCCAAAGATAGAGTTTCAGGGTGGTCAATGTTCGCTCTGTGAGTGGCTGTGATTCATCCTGGATATGAATCCATTGCTGGTAAAATGTATAACTTCTCAGAAAAGAAGGAAGGAAAGAGGATAGAATTAAGTTTGAGATTCCAGTGCTCCTCCCAACAGTCAGATGAATACCAAAGCATCTATTGGAGGGGGGAGATAGTAGTCAGCTCTTAAGATGATTTTAATGAGAGATTTCAGCTGGCTCAAGACTATATAGGATGATGGGCAGCAACTCATTGTTTGACTCCCATCCTTACCTTCCCCCATGCTTAATTCACTTCACTTTCCTCCCCCAACAAATGGACATGGGGACACACACTTGTGTACACACACACGCACACACATATTCTATGGATAGTCAAGGAAATTTAGTCCCCATCATCTCCATTAAAGTCACTTGTTAAAAAGAGAGAGAGAGAAAGACACAGAGAAAAAAAAACCTTTCCTGCTATTGTCTCATTAAAATGCCACTTTTGAGTCATTTAAAAAGGGTCAGGTTCGATGTTGGCTCTAAAACCTTTGACAGCTACTATAATTGCCTGGAGGTCGAATACCGGTGATGGCTCTCACAAGTTTAATTTCATAGTTTCTGCCAACCTATTAACATATACACCAGGGCACAAAAATCACAGGAAATTAGAGATGAGGAGAAAACTGGCTCCATTTACCACTGGGAATCTCAGCCACTTCCCTGAGTTGGTATACATTTGTTCCCATAAGCAAGAGGCTATTTTCTCAAAAGGGGGATAGATGCTCAATTTAAGTGAAGATTTCATTCAAGTACAAGAGAGTGGCATGGCCCAGTTTTGTATCTTCTTTGTCTGCCACTGTCACCCCAAATGGCAACTCTATCCATAATTAGATTGGAATTTGATTCAACATACAAAGGTGGAAAAGGGACGCATTTGGGTGAGAATACCTATTTGACTGACTTACTTTTAACAAACCCTTGACCTGTTTGGGTTTGATTCCACTTTAGTATAGCAAGGGATCCTTTTAGAACACAACCTTGAGGATTGCAACCTGCCACCTGCAACTGACCATAGACAAGGCAGCATGGTGTAGCTAATAGTATTCTAGTCAGAAAAAACTGGGTTTGAATCCTGTCTAAGTTGTTTACTAGCTCTGTGAAAGTCATAACCAGAGACTAATTTTTCTCATCTGTACAATCACAGAATTTGACTAAATTGCCTCCAAACTGATTCCTAGTTCTAACTCTTATTTGTGACTATAACAACCATTGAGCCAAAAGCTGTCACATTCTTGTGGTCAGTTAAAGACTTTATTGATCACCATAGTGTAATGAGAATGGGAATTTGAAGATCTTCCCTGTCCCTTAATAGACTTAGGGGGGATTCTGTAAAGCAAAAAAAAGGATATTCTGCCCCCCTCATAGGATGAATGCAATCACATGGAGCCTGTGATGGAGGGAATTTGCTGAAGGGTAGAGCAAAGCCCACAGGAACCTTCCCTGCTGTGAAGATAAACTCTGCCTCCTGATAGGCTAAATATAGTCACATGGAGCCTATGGTGGGAGGAGTTTGCTGAAGGGAAGCAGAGCCCACAGGAAGCTAGCTCAGAGATAGCCAGACAGTGGGGGACAGAGGAGCTCAGGCAAGGAGATAGAGAGGTTTGTGAGTAAATATTGATCTTGTATTGGTTTGTTGGAAGGCTGGAGGATGCTGTGGCTCTCAGAGTTATTATGGCTTCTGAATATCTTTGGCACTATAATAGAAATCAGCTTATTGGTTTTGAGATTTGGTTTTCTGGTGTCTAAATAAATGCTTCAGTTCTGTCCTCTATATGGAGAGTTTGGTATATTTTGTGATCGAATGTCATGCTATAGTTATAGTCATGGTCTTTATCGTGATCATGGGCACTGTAAATATTGCATTCGTGTTACACATAGCCATAGCTAGTGGACATCATTTTGTCAGCTAACCCATAGAACCAAAAGCTTATGGAATCCATGTAACATCTTTAACCAAAGCTGAAATCCAAGCTTAAGGTCCTTTCAAAAGTAAAGAAAAGGCTTCTGACCCCTCTTTAACCCTTCCTTTCTTATGATACACAATCTTTTCCTAGCATCCCTCTGTCCTTCACCTAACTTACCCACAGATCTCTTTTACAGACAAGAGGTAATTCCCATCTTTACATAGTAAGCTATGGAAGAACTAGGATTCGAACTCAGGTCCTCTGATTCCAAATCCAGCTCTTGCTACTGCATTACATTATCACAAGAGCTATTTTCTGACCATCTCTCCTAAGCCTATACTTGATTTGGTGATTTCCTTGAAACCAAGTGCCAGATTTTATAATTATTTCTATTAAATTTCATTGTAATTTATCTGGGCCACTGCTCTGATTTGTTGAGAACTTTGGGGATCTTACTTCTGTTATCCAACATGTTATCCATCCCTCTAAGTTTTGTATGATCTACAGATTTTATTAGCATGCCTTATATGTCTTTATGCAAGTCATTGATAAAACATTGAACAACAATAAGGACAAAGAACTGGGGCACTCCATCCTAGCCATCCATCTAAATTGGCATGAATGAAATTAATCTACTTCTCAATATTACTTGACTCTAGTTATTCAAGTAATTCTGAATGAAAAAAACTGATGGAATTTCTGAGGACCTCTTCTCAGTGGGAGTTGATACTCAAGTGAAGAGTTTTATACAGGTAAGAGTAGAGAGTCTATGAGTTCTCTTCCATATCTGTCATTTTGTGAATATAAGTCTAGTCACCAATTTCCATTTAAGTATGCAGACACTATCTATTTGCATTATGTTGGGGGAGGGGAGGAATATGGATCCAGATTTTCTGTAACAGAGACATAGACTTCATCTGTGATTAATTATTTAGTCTTGGAATCTGCAGCATGGTTTTCTGTTTTCCTTCACAAAACAAAACAACAATAATAACAAACTTTCACTATTTTCTTTGCAGTCCAGAATTTGTATCTGGTCTCTACTTAGATCCAAATGCCTGTTTGTTTTTTAATTTCTCTTCTCCTCACTCAAGACAACTTAGTAATGGCTAAGGCAATATTGTGTTTTTCTAAAAAAGAAACCCATATGCTATATTGACAATCCCCACTCCGACCATAATCTACATATTCACCTAAAAAAACAAATGTGGGCATGCATAATGACCCTCCCTCCTGTCAATAAGCTACCCCAATGTAGAGCAGTACACCTTCTTAAGGCTGAAGTGCCTGTTCTCTTAGGGAAGCCTCTTCTTGGAGGCAGAGGAATGGATTTTTATGACCTCTACCTTCCCATTACCAGGCCAAGCATCTTGGGATCAGGGAGCTAAGAAGGAATTTATAGGCCTTCAAGTCCATCCCCTTCATTTTATAGGTGAGGATACTAAAGTCCAGAGAAATTAAATTATTTCCCAAGGGTCACATGGTCAGTAACTGTCTTAAGTCAGGTCTTTCTGTCTCAAGGTCCAACGCTCCAGGCATTGCACCATCCCATAATCCTTTGGGGTGAAAAGCCAATAGGGCCATCCTCTCTAAATCCCATAGGCAGTGGAAGTTGGCATTTAGCCCTCATCTTTTTTAAACATTTCTCTCTTTAGTGGCTCATTTTAAACCAGCCAGCCAGCACTGTCACTTGACATTCAGATAGTGTGCAGTTCCCTTCATCCTGTCGGCTACAATGATCCTAGATGTTGATTTGGGGTTTTGTATATGGGGGCTGGATTTTTTTCTTTCCTTTCCTCTTCCCTGTTGCCAGGAGGTGATTCTCCTCCTCCCCCCTGCCCCCCCTCCTGCCAACTTCATGATTTGATGCTTTATGGCCATTTCATCAGGGCCATTGTTAGAAGAAGATGGGTCTTCTCACAATGTGCCCTGACAGATGGCTTCCTCCATCTACAGACAAATCAGCCCAAGGAAAGAGGCTTTATTATTTTGTCTGTACCATTATATTCTAAATGTACCTGCTCAGGGCCAGGTCAATCAGCTTTAGTAGGGAAGGGAGGAGGAAGGTAAAGAAAAAAGGTACTGATTTTGCCCTACACACACACACACACACACACACACACACACACACACACATGCACATGCACACGCACATGCACTTATGAATTTAAACATATTCTCTTTTTCTGGAAATAGAATAGAGAAGACCTTAAGTTCAACAACTCATAACCCCTTCTGTTACAAAAATTTTCCAAAGAATCAGAAGTTTATGGAGCTCTCTGGATATTATTTAATATTGTCTGTGTCTTGCCTACATTGCAACATCATAAAATTATTCCTAGAGAGATGGGGACCGTCTTTCATTTTAAAGCATCCTCAGAAAATAAATTATAAAATTTGTTGTTATTCAGTCATTTAGTCATGTCTAAGTCTTCATGACCCCACGGACCATATTTTCCTTGGAGTTTCCTTGGTAATGATACTAGAGTGGTTTGCCATTTCCTTCTCCACTGGATTAAGGCAAGCAGAGATTAAGTGATTTGCCCAAGATCACACAGCTAATAAGTGTCTGAGACCAGATTTGAACTCAGGTCCTCCTGACTCCAGGTCCGGTGCTCTATCCGCTAAACCATCTAACAGCCCCAAATTATAGAATACCGAATGGAAAACAGAACTCAATGGGACATAGTACTGGAAATAACACTAATCTGGGGGTCAGAAGATCTGCTGATTCCAAACTTAAATAATTAATCACAGATGAAGTCTATGTCTCTGTTACAGAAAATCTGGATCCACATTTCTCCCCTCCCCCAACATAATCCAAATAGATAGTGTCTGCATACCTAAATGGAAATTGGTGACTAGACTTATATGCTTGGACAGTCAGGAGACTGTCCATTTTGGTTTTTCTCTTCGTATACCTAGCACCTAGCATGGTGCCTGAAAAATAATAGGCTCTTTTAAAAGTAACTCTTTTAAACAAATAAATGCACCTCCAAAAAGTCCACTTTAGCCCATCACTTTACAGATAAGGACATTGAGGACCAGAAACCTTATGTGATTTGCCCAATATCACACGAATTAGTGGCAGAGCTTGGGATTAAAACTAAAGCCTTTGGAGGCTCAGTACAGGTTTTTCCCCCATTATACCAGCCTTTTCAGCAATACCCCCAACTTCGTAGAATCATACATTTAGGACTGGAAGAAATCTAAGAAATCATGTTGTCCAAACCTATTATTAGACAGGCAAGAAGAAATCTAAAGCCCAAAGAGCTTAATGAGTTTGCTCAAAGTTAAACAGGAAATAACTTGTGGAGGTAGGACTCAAAAACTTGGGCCTTTGACCTCCAAATCCAGCCTTCATTCTACTGTCTCACTTGCTGTCTGGAATCTGGTATGAGGCACATAGGTGGCACAGTGGATGGAGCCCCAAACCTAGTGTTAGGAAGGCCTCCATTCAAATCTAGCCCCAGATACTTAACAGCTGTGCAATCCTGTGCAAGTCACTTTATACTCGCCTCAATTTCCTTATCTATGAAATGGAGATAATAATAGTACCTGCCTCTTTGGATTGCTGTAAGGATAAAATGAGATCTTCTTTGTAAAGTGCTTTGCAAATCTTAAAGGGCTGTATATGTGTTCCTTGTTACTATTATATCTAATGATCTTTCTCTTTACTATATCCAAGTTTCTTAGAGTCGAGAAATTACTCTTCCCAATTTCATTCTTCTGCTTCAAGTTTCCTTTTCCTTGGTCATCTTTGGAAATCCATCATTTACACAAAAACATTTATTAGAATCTTTCCATTTCCAGGACATGTATTAGTCCTCAAGGTGAAAACTCATCCTCCCCTCCACCCAGCTTTTCTTATTTTGAGTCATTCTCAGATAAGCCTTGTATGATATGAAAATCTATTTAAAATGTCTCCTTGAGAGTCCTGTGAGCATTTTGCTTGACATTAGCCCCATCAGATTTATTTAACGAGTTTCAGAGACTGTTTGTCTTATGACTATAATAACAGAAGCTTTGCCAGGGAGGCCATTAAACTTGGAGCTACTCAGTGACCCATGTCTCTCACCGGACTCTATCACCCACCTCTCAGACAAGACAGAATCCAAGGAGCAAAGTCTTTGTTCTTTACGTGATTAGTTGCTTTCTTTTTACTGATCTGATATAGCAAAGGGGAAAAAGCTATATTATCTTTCCATTCCTTTAAGTTATATTGGGAAGTGAATTTTCTTCATATTGGAGAGACATTTCCATTTCACAGACAGGAAAAACTGAGGATGTTGCTGTGTCACAGTTACTGTCTGGAGAAGTATATCGGGCTTGTGTGTAACTTTTATTCTCAGACTTATTCCTTTTTTTCCAGTAGAGTCTTCCCTAACATCAACCTCTAAACTCAGACTATCCAACAATGACAGCTTGATTTTTGAGGGAAGTGAAAGGCAGTGATTTTGGTAAACCCATGAGAAAACATATCAAAAGTACTGGTTGATTGAACCCTGATGGTGGAGACCTCATATCAAACAAACAATCAACAAGGATTTATTAAGTGCCTGGTAAGCTCTTAATAAATGTTATATCTCTTTTCTATGTTCCAGGCACAGTGCTATGCCCAGGGAAGACAAACACAAACATAAATATGAGGAATGAAACAACTTTTACTGACAAAATTCCTGGAGTCAAACACAAGCCCTTACAGTGATGATCTATCCATCCTGACTGCAGCCTTGGGAAAGGGACACTCAACTCTGTATTCCAGCAGCTCACGCGTGTAATGCTTTAAGGTTCACGAGGCATTTACCTCAACATAACCTTGTGAGGTAGGTAGTAGAAACGCACAATTTTACAAATGAAAGAATTAAAGATAAGTGACATGCCTGGGTCCCTCAGCTAATGAGTATCCAAGCTACAGTTGGAACCGAGAACCTCTCATCTAAGGCATGTTCGTTCCAGTTCTCTCTCTCTCTCTCTCTCTGTGTGTCTCTGTGTCTCTGTCTGTCTCTCTGTCTCTCTCTGCCTCTGTCTCTCTCTGTCTCTGTCTCTGTCTCCCTCTCTTTGTCTCTGTCTCTCTGTCTCTGTCTCCCTCTCTTTGTCTCTGTCTCTCTGTCTCTGTCTCCCTCTCTTTGTCTCTGTCTCTCTGTCTCTGTCTCTGTCTGTCTCTCTTTCTCTCTCTGTCTCTCTTTGTCTCTCTCTGTCTCTGTCTCTGTCTCTGTCTCTCTGTTTCTCTCTCTGTCTCTGTCTCTGTCTCTCTTTGTCTCTGTCTCTGTCTCTGTCTCTCTCTCTCTCTGTCTCTCTCTCTCTTTGTCTCTCTCTCTCTCTGACTCTGTCTCTGTCTGTTTCTCTCTCTGTCTCTGTCTCTGTCTCTGTCTCTCTGTCTCTCTCTCTCTGTCTCTCTCTCTCTCTCTCTCTCTCTCTCTGACTCTGTCTCTGTCTCTCCCTCCATTTCCCCTCTAACTTTCTGAAAGAAAGGAAGTTAGGATGTAGAGTATGTAGAGTGGTGGTAATTTTTTTAAAAAATTATTCATGTTTAGCATTGGAATGAATTATGGCAACACCTCATTTATCTGACACTTTAGAGGAATGAGGTGTTCTACATAAATGAATTCCTGAATCTTTCAGCTTTAAGCAACAATGTTTTATTGTTCACTTTCACCCTTTTTATAGACTTTCTTTTTTCTGTAAGACATTAAAGGCTTCCTTCACTTCATAAGAGACTAAGCTGAATAGAATTTAAGCTTTTTTCAACTATAATATAGTTAATATAATTTATGTAACTATATAGCAGCTTATGTGTATATATGCATATATGTGTGTATGTATACACATGCATGCACATACCAGCTGAGGCCTAAAGTGCTATTAAAGAAAAAAGCCTATCACCCTTTCCTTTACTTGCTATCACAATTTTCAAATAGGGAAAACGGACTCTCCGATTCTTGCACTTATTTGCTCTTCAGAAACACCCCAATTATGCTAGAAAAAGTTGTTACATGTATAATTACAAATTATTTAAATGGTTTTGAGCTCAAAGTCTAAATGTTCTTCTCAGCAAGGGGAAAAGTAAACAAGGTAGCCAACACACAAACATCAATCACCTATGAAAAAGTAGTTTATTCCCACGCAGAAAAGGGAATGCTGAGGAATAAAGAATCATGGAAGGATTAGAACAAAATCTAGAATTACTGCTTTGGTCAGTTAGAAGAGTGATATTCAAGCCTAGGTAGGACAGTAACAGTTTTTGCAAGTCTCCTAATTTAGCAGTTCACACCTCACCTTTGCTGAACACAATCTGATCTGTCACCAAATGGGAACTTCCTTTTAGAGGCCTCCTTCTTCAATATCAGTGCTTTCTTTATCGCAAGCCTCATCCTGCTAACCCTAATGCAACTACAACTGGTCCAGGAAAATCTGTCCTTGTCACTAGCACTCAAAGGTCTTCTAGGCCCCGCTGAAGTTCACAGGTTTAAAGCTAGACTGAAGGAAGCAAAAAAAGAGAGAAGGAAGCCTGGGGAGCCTTTGGTACAAGACTGACTAGGAGAATTCACATTCCCTGTGTGAAGCAGGACCATAAGAACCGTGGCCTTGCCACAAACACTTCTTTTCTCCATGTCCCCACACCCCCAAATTAGAGTCATATTTCATCTTCTTAAATATTCATTCCAAGTCAACAACTTTTCTGACTCAGCAACCAACTGGGGGAACTAAACCCATAGTTGAATCATACATATACAGAAGCAGACAAAAGATTTCTGTATCTTCTCCAGATACATACATGCATATACACACATATGCATACATGTATACCTCTGTATACATCTATATATACATATACCTATACACACATATATCAATCACACATACATACATATACATGGTTCCCCAGAGGCAGGCAAAGAAATAGATAGCTTATTCTATGCATATATAGATACATAACCTAATACATACATACGTGTGTGTAATTATATCTTCAGGGACTACTGAAGTAGATTCAGGCTACTAGCCTTGCAAAATTCTTATGTCTATTTTTTTAATTGTATCACTCCCTTTGAGACTGACTTGCCTAACACATATTAACCCTGGAAATTTGAGTCTGTAGAGGGTTGGTTCTACTATTTTCAGAGTTCTAGGAGTGACTCTGTGGGTGACTATCCTCCTCCCTAGCTCATAATTCCCCACCAGTGTTTATTTACTTCTTTAGTAAAGGTATTTAAGCAAATGAATATTAAGAAAAAGATTTATAAAGCATTTTATCCCCAATACTAGACACACTCTCTCTTCTACAAATATACCCAGTCTAGAAAAAAGGAAGAATGGGCAAAATTGAAAGGGGAAGTGGCAGAAAAGAACATATGTGGCCAAAGCAGCTAATGACTCCAGAACCACAGACCTTCAGGGTCATTTCTCACTCCAAAGGGTTCTCAGACGTTCATCATAGGGCATGGGGGAAGCGATGGATGAGCCAGTCAATCAAGGAGCATGTGCCAGGCAATTGTGCTGAATACTCTACTGTTTTGCTGCTCTCGCTTTTTACAGAACACAATAGAAATTGTAAGAAAACTAAGGGGATCAACTGGGTTTATTCTTCCTGTGGTGTGGTATCTTGACTACAGAAGCCAATACACTGCTTTGCTAAGTCAAACAGGGCCCTTGGTGGTTGTGTTGGCTCCTCACCAGCCTTGGTTACTGCTGGACTGGGCCAGATGCTTGGCAGATAAGGCCAGGTAGACAACACAACTTCTGGCTGGCTGCTCCCAAGCTGAGCTGGGAAGTTAGCTTTGCCACTAGACCTTTCCCATGGTTCAGTATCTCTCTTAGACATGCCACTTCACTGGCCTCCTGCATTTGCTTACTTGTCAATGGTCAGTCATAAGCTCTTCCTCCTTCAGCCACAGGATGGGATGAGCGTGCTACAGAACCAGCATGAGAATTAGCTTAGCAGAAACTTTTTTTTTCCTTTGAAAGTGAGGTGGCACAGTGAACACAGAACACTGGGTCTATAGTGAGGATGATCTGAGTTCAAATGTGGACTCAGACACTTAGCATCTGAATGACACCAGGCAAGTCTACTTAACCTCTCTTTGCCTGGATTTCTTCAATGGCAAAATGGGGAAAAAACGGCCCTTACTTTATAGCATTATTGTGAGAATCAAATGAGATTGTATTTGTAGCACTTTTTGCAGTGACCAACACATAGTAGGTGTGAGTGACACATAGTAGGTCCTGTGTAAATGCTTATTCACCCCATTCGTTCCTCACTTCGAAAGTTGTTTTTTCTCTTACTAGCCAGAGTTGTGAGAAGTCTTTTCCCTCCTTTTTGACAAATCCTTCTGGGTTCAAAAGCACTTAGGTAAGATACTTCTTGTTTCTTCACTGGGTGATTACTTTCAATTCAGTCACTTACAACTCCCATAATCCTTAAGCAATATTATGTGAATGAGGGTCTAGGGACAAAGTTGTCAAAGCATTCTTTGGCCTGGAGGCAAGTTCCTAGTCTCTGAGGAGTTCTGTTCATAAGCACTTGAAGGCTCTCAGCCCTTCCAGGAAAGTCTGTTTTGTATCCGAAGACTTCCCTTTAAATGTCTCTGTCTTTCAGCCCCAGTGCACACACCTTCAGCTTCTGCTTACACTCTCCTCACAGTGGGAAATTTGTGATCCCTGAAAATAAACTTGAGAGACATCAGATCATCTGTGGGCATGTCAGATTTTTTCATTTCACATAGTGCATGTGGTTAACACAGGTTTAATAAGGAAGGACAATGTACTTTAAGCATGACCCATATTGTATACAACCATATACCATACATGAGAATGTTGCCCACAATAGTCAAATATATAAGTCCTATGGACATGTAGCAATAGTACAATTAGGGAAGTATATTTTAGCAATTAGTACCAAATATCACTTACCATCATAGATATCAAAACTGCACTCGTGGTAAATATATATATCCACATATATGTATGTATGTAGTACTACAAATACATATGTATATTATAGTTCTATAGCAATAATTAATGGCATAATATAATACATAACAAAACATATTGCAGTAGCCTATATTCCATATAATTCATGAATGAATTCCATCTGGTTTTATAAGTAACCATCTCTCCTATTTCCCCTATTATATTTTAAGTAAGCCTGGTTCCCAGCCAAATAGACTTGGCACTTCTACAGAGACCTCTCGAGTTTCTGGGATGGTTCATGCTAGCTATCACAGTTTCCTACGAATGTACTCTACAACTGGGTTAACATTTTGACTCTGGATTGTCTTGGGATTGCATTCGCCCTCTTTAGCTGAAGAAGAGTTCTTCTTTAGTTTAGATATACCTGGTTGAATTATAACTCTCCAGTGGGCACATATTCCAAATTTCATTCTCATTAGAATGAGTTCTTACCTGCTCTTTTAGCAGCAGTAGCATCATCATCATCATCATCATCATCATTGCTGACATTTATATAATACTTAATATGTGCCACGCATCATGCTAAGAGCTTCACAATTATTATCTCAACAGCTGGGTGGGCTCTTCTTAGTGTCAACTTAGCTGGCTATCCATCATTACTGTCCACTGGCTCTTCAGGTTCTGACTGTCTACCCAGAAATAAAAGCTTTCATGTATTGCCTTTGTAGGCTCCTGTTCATTCTCTGGGGCTAATTTACAAAGATCAACAAATCACATTTGTAAATACAGGCATAGCTTATTGTATCATTGTTGGTGGCACTGGACACATGCACTAAAAACGCCCCATGTTGGCTGCACTGAGATCTCTGCTCTAAGTTCAAGTTCCCTAGTATTTTGAGCGCTGTGTATTTGAAATGCTCAGCCTGTGAGTCTCCCTGAAGGTGGTGAAGTATGGTTCTAAACTTTTTTATTCTTGCCAAAGCTAACATTTCTACAAGCAGTTTTCTTTCAAAGTCTTTACCTTAATCAGAGTAAATTCTGACTGGGAAGTTATATACCATAAAGTCTATTTCCCATAATACCCTAAGAACTATAGTAACTTTCAGGTTCCTGGTTGGGTATCAATGCACATACCAAGTGAAATGGTCATTCTCCACTAAAATATGGCTCATGTTCTTATTGTTTCCATCCAGAGCCCAAAAGACAATGCTTACAAGCTCTAATAATTATCTAATTAGCATTTTTACTCTCCAAATATGCAACAGGAATTAGTGATAATTTAGAAAGGAAAGTAGGAAAAGAGAGGATGAAGGAAGAAGAGATTGAGGGAGAAAAGAACTTATTAAATACCTAATACATGCTAGATGCTATGTTGAGTGTTTGTTATCTCATTTGATGCTCATAGCAACCCTGGGAGATCGTTATCCCCAATTTATAGTTAAGGAAATGGAGAAAGACACAACTTAAATGACTTGTCCAGGGTCATACAACTACTATTTCAGCTCAGACTTCCTGACTCCAGGTCCAGATCTCTATCAACTGTGCTACTTGGTTGTCTTCAAACACATTGAATATTAAGAGAACACTTCTGCCACCACGATATATTTCTCATGTTATCTCAAGACCCAAATGCTGAAATTCATCATGCAACATCCTCATGGCCACCACACAAAATGCATAGGGCAGCATGCTTCAACTGCTTCCTGGCACCCCATCTAAGGTCAGTTACCGTCTGCTACAGCACTCCTTTGTACAGCTCCAACCTTCACCAGTGCCTTAATAGTAAGATTCCCACCAAGAAAAAAAACATGAGCTCCTAAGGATCAGCTCCTCACCTTGCTTCTTGTAGTATCTGTCATATTCCTTATTACGCATGTGTCCTTGTCTCCAGTCATCGAGAGACAACCAAGACAAAGAGGATTGGTTTGGTACAACAAAGCTCCAGATTATATACTGGTACTATGTCTTTGGATAGAAGTCCCAAGCCTGCATTACCATTCGCTTGCTAACTTGTTCGTTGCTTCTTGCAGCCAGTCTTCATGCCTTCTATCAGCAGTGCCTCCCTTCTCATTCATTCGCACTCATGTAGAACTTCTTAGACTTTTCCATCATGAGTCCACCCTGGATACCTGCTCCTCCACCCTTTTGACTTTCTTTTCTGTGTTGTCTCCAACCTAAGATTGTGGGCAAGCTCCTTGAGGGCAAGAATTTCTTTTCTCATATGTATACTCCTGTTGCTTAGCACAGTGCTTGGTGCATAGTCAGCACTTAATAAATGTTTGACTGAAAAGACGTTATTGACATTGCCCTAACTTCAGCATTATAAAGCCTCATGGCAAGCCTGGCATGACATCCATTGTGCCATACTGCCTTTTCCTCTGTGATATGTGTGTGTATGCATTTGTATGCGTGTGTGTATATATGTGCATATATACATACACATATCTATATATGCACACACATCTATATGTATATACACATGTATGTATTATGTATACATACATATTTGTGTGTACATGTATGCGTGTATGTGTGTATATGTTGTATGCATGTGCCATGCACATATGCATCTGTATGTATATGTGTGTATGTATATGTGTATTGTATGTATATATGTATGTGTATGTGTATATATGCATACATGTGTGTATATGTATGTGTGCGTGTGTGTACATACATGTATATATGTATACATACATGCATGTGTATATGTATGTATATGTATGTGTAAGATACAGCTATAGAACTGGAAAGGGCTTCAGAGACTATCTAGTTCCATGAAGAACCCCATCTACAAGATTCAGGAACTCCCCCAGAGAGAGGATCCCCACCAGAAGGTTGGTTAAATGCTCCATAACGAGTTTCCTAATTTGTGGTCACCCCTGTGCCATATACCACAAGCACAACAGGTCTTATCAAAGCCATCGAGTTAGGCACAGATTTATATGTTCACAACTCCCAAGCTTTACATTTTATGGCTTATTGTGGAGGCGTCCTGTTCCCCACCTTCCTTCCACCTAACAAACCAGGACACTGCACAATAGGCCCACCTGTCATAAGGATGGAGTGGGTGGTTAATTCAGGGACAGAAAAGTTGACAAAAGGGAAGTCAGTCTTAGGGGGAAAAAAAAGAGGTTGGCTAATCAACAGCATCTAATTAGGAGGAGGTAAATCACTAATGAGATTACTCAAAGCTCTTTATGTGCTTTGGGAAGGGAAAAGGAACAGTCAAAGGGGAAGCTTTCTCCACAGACTGACAACGCAAGAAGGGTAAGAAAACAGTATTTACTTATTGAATTTGAGGGCACTGCTTGACTGCAAATTTTTTCCAGTGTTTGAAATCTGAATTTTCCCTCATATGTACAGTCAACTCTCAATATGCCCAGCTAATATAAAAAAAGGGAGCAGTGGTGCATATAATCCCAAAGAATAGATAATCAAAAGGTCATATGTATTTAGCTTTAGGAGTCTCCATTCATTCATTCAACAAATCCCTTACTTAATGGTATATAGGTGAAACTGCAGAAAAGCTGGCTCTATAGAAAACTTTGGTTAAATGAATCTCATTTCTTTACTAACTGCTATTATAAAATCTGAGTTGTGTTTCTCCAGGAGGGGAAAAAATAGTTCTTCTCATGAGAGCAAACATAATGTATTAGATAAAGAGCAGGCCTCAAATCCAAGACCTGGGCTTCAAATCCTGCCTTTGGCTCATTGGTTGTAGGACTCTGGACAAATCCTTTTCCCCTTTCAGTGGTCAAGATTCTCAGATTATAAATTGTAAATGAGGTACTGACTTGCATCAATAGGGGAGTTCCCTATACCAATGAAATCCTTATTCTTATCCAGTCCTTACACTTACTTATTCATTCCTCATACTCATCCCTCCGTCTTTTGCCCCATTTCTTACCTAGATTTAAATCACTGAATGGGTGTTGTCCCAGACAAACTTAGACCTGTTAAAGACCTTAGCTTGAAAAGGCCAAGGTCTCCCACTGCTTCTAGGGTCATCTCCAGTCATCTTGATCTATGCCTTGTCACGGGACTCAGATGACCCTGGAGGAAAGAGGGAGGCTAGTGATTCTGCACAGCTCTGCCTCACTTAAATCCAATTCACATGCAAGTCAAGACATCACCCTCCTGATGGCATTGGTTCTCTTCAAGAATGAAGGACAAATAACAACAACTTATCCCTCCAATTTATCATACAAATCATACACTTAGTGTAACCTGACTCACAGAGTGAGTTGTATGAGACTCTCACCTCCCTGGCAGAGACTGATTATTCAATGTCCCATGCCTGTGTGAGAGCCCAGAAGAATTGGTGAGAAGTGGAAAGAAGAGAGGGCCAGCCTCTTCTGACTTGAGCTTTGAGAGAGAAGATGCACCATTCTAATGTCTCTCTGTGTTCCTGAAAAAAGAGAAATTTCTTTTCCCAGAGAAGGACTCTGGGAAGCAGCCAGCATATAAAGGAGCTAGCAATCTCTACAACATCCCTATCCCCAACTCAACTTCAGGGAATTTCCCACTTGGGAGACACCTGAGACTTTCTCTTTGTTGAGCTGAGATATTTCACTCTCAAAGAGAGCTCTTTCACTCTGAATTGTCTGGTATGTGTATACTTTCTCTGATTTCTGTTTTTCTATCAACTTGAATAAATGGATTTACTTGCTATATGTGTCCATTGTAGAACTGGAATTTAGTGGAAAGGAAGTCAAGGCTTGTATATACAGTTGGGGATTCTGCTTTCCAATTAAGCAATAATGATCAGGAGTAAAGTTTGTACCTAAAAATTATGTCCTCTAGATAAACAATATTTGTGATCAGAGAATATTTGTGATCAGAGAGATATCATTCCAGCCTGGTGACCCCATGTCTCTATGCAAAGAATGGAGTGACTGACCTCTGACCTCAGCCTCCTGCTTTCCTTCCCAGCACACTTCAGTGTCCCTTAGAGAAAAGGAAAGGAGGAGATGTTAGACATGTATCTATTCTTGCCTTCATGCAAGCCTCATCTAGACAGATCCATGTGGGAACACATAACCTACACAGACAAAAACAACACAACAATTTATATACACTGTCCCTTACATTTAGAACACAGTGAACTTCATCTAGGCTGGCCTCTTTGTGATTATATATGTATGAAAGATTAATATAATTAATATAATATATTACATATATGGTACCTCACAGGACAAAGAAAAGTACAAAATTGTCCTCAGTTGTGCGCAATTCACTTCTGACTCTAGCGCCAGGGGCAGAGAGGCAAAAAAGGAGACAGAGTACTCTTCTATTCAGACTGCAAAAAAATGTTTAACTTAAATGTTGGTGTTCAACAGAAGAGTACAAAGGATATCACCAGAGTAACATAGGATTATAAAAAAAAGTTGGATTAGTCAGGTAGTAGGAGCAAAGGATAACCACTGGACCACCCATGTGCTACATGTAATATCGAGACACCTACAGCAGAGTTCTTAACCTGGGGTCTATGAAGATCTATATATATCTATATATATCTATATCTATATCTATATCTATATCTATATATATATATACACATACATACACACATGCACATAGATGTATGCACACAGATATATACACACATACATGTACTGTGTGATCCTTATATGTATGCACACATATATGCATATACATATACACGTGTTACATTATGCATGTGTATGAATTTGTGTATACAAATTATTATATGAATAGAATAACTAACATTTATATAGCACCTACATGAGCCAGGTTGTGTGTCAGTTACAATTATTGTCTCATCTGATCCTTTAAGCAATCCCACAAGGTATATATTGTTACTATGCTGCTTAACAGAGCTTATGTGACTTGCCCAGGGTGAGAAAGAGGGATGCACTTGGAGAAAGGGGAAGGGAAAGGTAGAATGGGGAGATTTTCCTCACATAAAAGAGGCAAACAAGGAGAGTTTTTATGATGGAAGGGAAAATAGGGGGAGGGGTGGCAGCAATGTTTGCACTCTCATCAGAATTGGTTCAAAGAGGGAAGAATACATCTATCTATACATATATATTGTCACTTATTCTCTCAGTTGGGTATAGAGAGCTATCTTACCCAACAGTGAAATAGAAAAGAAAAAGGATAAAAGATAGAGGCTGGGGGAAGGTGGTTTAAGGGAGGTAGCGGTGAGAAGCAAAACACACTTTTGAGGAAAGGGAGAGAGGAGGGGGAGAGAGAGAGAGAGAAAGAAAGAAGGATAAGCAGGAGAAAATAAGATGGAGGGAAATACAAAGTAATCATAACTGTGAATGGACTGAACTCACTCATAAATGGAAGCAGATAGCAGAATGGATTAGACACCAGAATCCAACAATATGTGTTTACAAAAGACATACCTGAAACAGAAAGATTCACAGAAAGGTAAAATAAAGGACTGGAGCAGAATCCAACTGTGCTTCAGTGGGCAGAAGTAACAATCATGATCTGAGACAAAGCAAAAGCAAAAAAATAGACCTAATTAAAAGAGAGAATCAGGGAAACTGCATTTTGCTAAAAGGTATCAGAGAGGATGAAGCAATATTTTTTTAAAAGTACAGTAAGTTTCTCTGATAAAGGCCTCATTTATCAAATATATAGGGAACTGAGTCAAATCCATAAAAACAAGAGCCATTTCCCAATTGACAAATGGTCAATGGATATGAGTAGAAGGAGAAATCAGAGCTATCTATAGTCATATGGGAAAAAATGCTTGTAATCACTATTGATCAGAAAAATTCAAATTAAAGCAATTCTGAGTACCACTTCATACCTGTCAGAAATCACAAATGCTGTAAGGGATGGGGGAAAATATATTAATAATTAACATAATTAACACATATACTAATAAACTGTTGGAGTTGTGTACTGGTCAAACCTTCTAGAAAACAATGTGGGACTATGCCCAAAGGGATTATAAAACTATGCATACCCTTTGACCCAGTAATACCAATACTAGGTTTATACCACCACAGAGATCAAAGAAAAAGGAAAAAGATCTATGAGTACAAAAATATTTTAGCAGCTCTTTTTATGGTGGCAAAGTATTGGAAATTAAGCAGAGGCTCAAGAAAAAGAAAAGAAAAGAAAAACCACAGCAAGACCCATATGAACTGATACAAAGGGAATTGAGAAGAACCAGGAGATCATTATAAACAGTCATAGCAATGTTGTAATGATGAGCAACTGTGTAAGACTTAGATACTCTGATCAGTAGAATGATCCAAGACAATTCAAAAGGACGCATGATGAAAGAATGCTATTCACCTCCAGAGAACAGATAAAACTCTGAATGCAAATTGAAATATAATTTTCTCCATTTTTTAAAACTTTTTTGAGATATGGCTAATTTGGAAACATGGTTTGCATTATTTCACATGAATAATTGATATCATTTTGCTTGCCTTCAAAGTCGATTGGGGGAGGGATGGGAGGAAGAGAATTTGAAACTTAAAAAGAAAAGAATGTTAAAAATGAGTAATAAATATGAAAAAATATTAACAGTAATGATCAGAATATTAATCACCAACTGTATTTTTCTCAGAATAACAAAAAATAATATTGAATGCCTTGATAGCCATTGGATATTTTGCACCTGCCAAAATTTTGTAAGGAGAGAGTACATAAGAGAGAGTCTCTTATTTTAGTGATTGTGATATCAGTAAGAAAAAGATTCCAGTTACAAGATGGCATCATTTGATCCCCAAATCCTGAAAGTTTGAAGAGGGCTGTTCCTATGAATGAATGAATGAATGGGTTAGCTGATGAGTTACTTATTTCAGAACACTAAAAGAATTTCTCTTCCACAAGTGGCATACCTACATTTATTATTTTACTTATTTTCCAGCTGGCACCTGTAGTCTATTTTACAGAAGAGAGTATTACATTGAGTTGGTCTTTCTTAAATCAGGAAGAGAAGAAGTCTCAGGGAATGCAGGTGGGTAGCAGCAAGAAGATTGATATGAAACACTGGGAAAGGATAAAGTAAGAGTCGACAAGATAGAGATTCTTGATCCTAAAGAACCCTTAGCACTTCAAAGCCAGAATCGAACCCCAGCTGCCTCCTAGAGAGTCAGGGAGGGGCAAATGAATTAAAAATTTAAAGCTAAAGTGTTAAGAGTCACTGCCAATTGAAGATCAATCAGAAAGGAGGAGGCAAAAGCATCTCTGAAATTCCGGTAACTAGAAGGCGAAGATTCTATTTAGCTTTCTCCCTAGGCATGCTTCTCCTCATTTCATTTATTTCTCTCAGTGGTACTGCCATCCACCCTATCTTCCATGTTGGAAAGCTTGGGGTTATCTTTGAATCTTTCCTCTCCCAAGCTTCCTATCCATATCTAATAAGTTAGTAAGTCCTATCAATTCTGCCTCCATATTATCTGTCAAATCTGGCCCCTTCTCTCTTTCCTTCTGCCATATCCTTAGTAAGTGCACTCACTTGCACTATTGTAATAGACTCCTGAAAGTTGTTTGTTTCCCTCTTCTACACTCTCCCATCTTCAAACCAACCTTTATATTGTTGCCAGAATAATCTCCCCTATGAAGAGATTTGGTTATGTCATTTCTTGTTCAAAAATGTTCAGTTGCCTTCTGGCTAAAGTCCACACTGATCTGGTGATCTTTCCCAGTCCTCCACAATCTGCCACATTTCCAGCTTTAGCCCTCAGTACTTCCTTGTGTGTATTACACTCCAGCCAAAATTAGACTTTTTGTCTGCTCCACTCCCCAAACATGTCCTGGGTCTTCCAAATTTGGGACCTTTACTCACGCCATTCTCTTTGCCTCTTCCTCCTCTTTATCTTCTGAATTCTTGGTCCCACTAAAAGCAGCTAATGGTGTGGTGGATAGAACACTAGGCCTGGAGTCAGGAAAATCTGAATTCCAATGTGACCTCAGATACTTAATAGCTCTATAACCCTGGGCAACTTGGATAATATCTGTTTGCCACATATTTCTTAAAGTTTCCTGTAAAATCAGGGCAATACCAGTATTGACCTCATAGAGTTGTTGCAAGACTGAAATGAGATACTTGTAAAGCTCACAGCACTATGCCTAGCACATGGTAGGTGCTGTATAAAAATGCTTACCTCCTTTCTATGTGTCTCTACATTGGTATAGACCATTCTTCATGGCATAATCCTCCCAAAGTACATCATTTTGAACTTCTAATGAACTTCTAATGTAATATAGTTCATTGTAGCTGTCTTTGGTTTTCTGTTGCTTATCCCTCAGTAAAACTGTAGGCTCAAAGAGAGTGGGAATGGTGTCCTATTAAAATTTTATATCTCCTGCCACAAGTAATACACTGCTCTGCAAACAATAGGTACTTAATTAATGTAACTGATTATATATAACATTAGAGAAATAAATAGAGCTACTACAAAAAACTAATAATATAAATATTCTTTTTTTCTACTTCACTATCCAAAATTCCTTTTCAAGGAAGACTTCATAGAATTAATCAACTAAATAATCACTAAGCCTTTATGAAATACCTATTAACTGATAGGCACTATGGTAGGTCCTGGAGATACAAAGACAAAAATGAAATGATCTCTGTTCTCCAAGAGCTTACAAAGCAACTTTTTATATCTGTATCAGAATAAGGGAAATTATACCTCCTGCTGCCCACCCAATCTCCCAACTGGGATGTGGAAAATTTCAGGTACAAAGAACAATAACCCTCCCTTGATTTCAGGCCTCACATCTCCTTCTGTACCAGTCTTTGGAAGATAAAGAAATGATGCCCTCTACTCAACAATGACATTCTCACACCTGGTTGTACGTTTCACACCCCAGTGTTTCTGAACCACTGTAGAGCATCATCCAAACCCCATTCCATACCCCTTTACCATATGATTCCTCATTCTTGTCTTCCTCAACCCTCCTGCCTTAAAGTTTCAACCTAACTCCAACCAGTCCTTCCACTGCACCCTCTGGAATGCCTTGTCTATAGGCAACAACCTTCCCTTCATCTTAAAACATTTCCTCCCCTCGCTCTTTCCATCTATTAGCATTGTCTCCCTCCTCCATCCTGACTGCTGACCTTCCTAGCTTCCTTTTAAGTGCCAGCTAAAATCCCACCTTCTACAGGAAGCCTTTCCCAGCCCCTCTTAATTCCAATACCTTCCTTCTGTTAACTATTTATTGTTTACCCTCTCAGTATATAAATCCCTTTTTCTGTATACCATATTGCCCCTCCTCCTTTGGATTGAAGCTTCTTGAGAGCAAGGATTGTCTTTTGCCTTTTTTTGTATCCCCAGTGCTTAACCCAGGGTCTGGCACGTAGCAGATACTTAATAAATGTTTATTGATGACTGGTGATCTAAAATTGGAAAGTACTGTATGCGTAATATATCCCAAACACCTCCCCCCTTCCGTTACTGATAAGGAAGCAGGAGTCTAGAGAGATCAGATGGTTTGCCCAAAGTGCCAGCACTGGCCCTTGAACCCAAATCTTCTCTCTATACTTTCACTGGTTTGTCTTTTTTTTCCTTTGAGTTACTTCTTCGTACTTTACATTATATTTGCCTGTGGACAAGTCTTTATCCTTCTAACTCCTGCCCCTCACCAAAGGACATAAACTCCTAGAGGTGCCCTTTCCCCCTTCCTTTGATTCATTCCTTTTGCCTCAGGCCACCTAGACCTCACAGGCAGGAAGAGAGCTCTGATTGTTCACTCTGTTTGGATGAGGTTGGAGTCCCTAATTCTAATCTTTCCCTTAAGAGCCATCAAATTTTAAAGTCTGTCCTTCCTCTGAATCTTAGGGTCCTTACCAATTACCCTATCTTTGGGCCTTAAAGATCCCTGTGCATTGATCTGCTTACATATTCTAAAGACCCTTGGGTCTTGTCATCTAATCACCCACCTACCTGTTGAACCCTTAGGAATTCTGGATCCTTCCATCAGTCCTGCAACTGAACTATCTTCTACATTTTGTCTCTGCCAATTAAAATGAGTTGTTTGAGAGCAGGGTCTGTCTAGATTTCTCTTTTTGTATTTCTAGTGTTTGTCATGGTGCTTGGCACAAAATAATCCCTTAATTACATTTTCATCCATTCATTCATATTTTATCTTAGTGACCTCACTATCTTATACATTGTAGTCACTTAGTAAATGTCTATTGAATGAATGAGTCAATGTTCTTTATTACCCATATCTCATGGTTTCTCCATCTAGGGCAAATGCGTCTCTTAGGATGAGTCAATTTCAGATAATAATTGATTTCAAATGTGTGGGGACCATAGAGAACCTCTAGTTCAACTTTTTTTTTTATTTCACAGATGAGGAAATTGAGGTGAACTTTCTTAAGGTCACACAGGTAGCAGGTGGCAAATCCAGGTCATTTAACTCCAAATCAAGCATTTCATATCCATTATACCAAACCTTATTCTGTGGTAAAAATAAATAAATAAATAAAAAATAAAAAAGATTTTTATGAATTCAGTTCAAATGAGATTTCTGTGTCTGGGGGTTGAAGGTGTGGATCTATACACATTACAGAACATGAATTGCCAGCAGGCTTTCTGTTTACCTGCTGTTGCACAAGAAATCACCATCCTCTAGCAAGAAGAAATTTGCAAGCTGGTCACATTCATCACCAAGGAATGCACTAGATTTTGTGCTACAGTGGTGTTTGGTGGCTTGTTTTAATTAGGGAGTGGGAAATTGATCAGCCTTCATGGACTGAGCATGGTTTCTGACTCGGGCTTGGATTTCCTTCACCACCATTTTCAGGATTAATTTCTACACTTCTGTAGCTGCGTCAGCACTTACTGACTGTGTTCACATAATGCCAAAACAGCGGGTCGATCCAGTCAATTCAGTCAAACATCTAGTCTGTTCAGTTAAAAGAAAAATCAGTCAAACCCATCAGTCAGTGCTATCAAAGTAGTTAGTCCAGTTGAACCCCCGAAGTGGACCCTCCAACATTATACTTCAAGCAGCAAATGGTTTAGAAGCAAAAATCTGGGAGTATTTTACTCAGTCATCATTTTATCTTCATAAAATATTTCGTTATCTCAACATCCCCAAAATGCTTCACTGACTTTTCTGTTGGCGCTCTCCCTATTTACATAGTCATCTCATATTCCACCCCACCATTGCCCTATATCCAACCATGGATGGCATCATTTCATAAATATTTGACATTCCTTTTTATTCTTGTTCATAAATATTTGACATAGATAAAATTTACTACTTTTAGATGCAAAGATTTTAGTCTTCTTCCTTGACACAAACATTTCTCATTCAATCAAGTTTATGGTTTTAGAAACAAAGTCCTTAGCTGTTAAGATTCCAGCACTTACCACAATGCCTGGCTCTTAGTAGGCACTTGATAAATGTTCATTGATTGAGTGAAGATGGCACCCCATCAAACAAAGGGTGGCATTTTGGAAAATGCCACCAAAGCTATTGTTTACCCTCAATGAGGAATGGCCATGAAAAGGGGAAAGCTGAATTAGCTGAAAAGAATGTGACCTGTCAATGGGACTATGAAATTACTGAGAAAGCATTTCCCTGCCTATAAAACTATAAAATTACTGAGAAAATATCTCCACCTCTAGTGAAATAAAGCTAAATTCCACATAATATAGCAGGCAGTATAGCATAGCTTTAGCGTCAGAGAAAATCAGAGAACCAGTGTTCAAGTTCCTAATCTGGTATTTACTTACCTATGTAACTATGACCAAGTGACAACTTCTGTGGCCCTCAGTTCCTCGACTGTAAATAAAGGAGTTGGTCTAGGTCACCTCTAAGATCTCATGAAGTTTCAAATAAATGATCCTATGAGTTTCCTTTGGCTATGACAAGATATCAGTCATTGGATGATTACAGTAGATGTCATCATTGACTACAACAATATCTATAATAATCACATATTTATATTTTGCTTTGAGACTTACAAAATTCTTTACACATATTATTTCATCTTAAATACCCAAGAATCCTGTAATGTAAGTACTTATTAGCATGGTTATTACCTAATGAGGTTACTAATACTTAGAGGGATTAAGTAACTTGCTTAGTGTCCCACAGCTACGAATTAATCAAAAGTATATATTAATTACCATTTGTCAAGTAATGGGTGAAACACTGGGGATTTAAAAAAAGGAAAATCAAGATATATATGTGTATAGATATATATACATACATATATATACTCATACATATGTATATGTGTGTATATTCAACTATAAGTTAGGTAGAAAGGTCCAGAATTTCTAAGAGGAAAATTAGAAGACTGAGCGATCCTTCAGCTGTCAGAATATTGGAGGATAGTGCTAGAATTAGGATGGTGTGGAGTCAGAGCAGGTGGTCAGGTCTAAAGGACCTTAGGAAGGACAAATAGTATGGCCTCGGGATCCTCCATTTCACCAGAAAGAATAGAGTTAATGACTCCCATCTCATCCAAAGTGTCTGAGCAGCCAAGCAGCCAAGATGGATAGCCCAGGATCCAAGAAAAGGGCAAAAGGTGAGGAAATAGAGGTTTGAGGTAAGATTAGAACCCAACACTTTATGATAAGTCTTTTCCACTATTCTATGCTGCCATATTGAAACTCCTCTATTAGCTCAGGCTTATTCAGCGCGGCTAAAGGTACTTTAATTTTTGTTCCTTGAATAACCCTTGTGCACACTCTAGGTATTCTGGGAAACAGAAAAGGGTTAAGTTTCCTTCGAGGGATTAGTAGGAAAAGTCATGCTAGCTAAAGTACACATGTCTCATTTCTCATGTTTTGAATGCATACTCCACTTTACTCCACTTTTCTCCACTTCTCCACATCTCTACAGACCTTTTGAGGCCTAACTCAAGTGATTTTTCTTCTGTCATGCCTTTTCTGAAAACTCCACTCTTCTCTAAACACTTGCATCCTAAACCGTATGCTGTGGCACTTCATTATATACCATATTATGTTTTCCTAGAGACTGCTTAATTCCCCAACCCCAACCCACCCACAAGTCTACTCTCAAGGGCAATGACTACTCTATTTATTTTACAGGCCTCTAGGACTTTCCATGACAGTGGGCACATAGTAGGTTCTCAGAAAATACTAGTTGATTGAATGATGTTTTCTTTGGCTTTTTTTTTCCAGCACAGTTCTTACTGTTCATTTCTGCTATCTCCTCTCCAGCTTCTTGTATTGATTTTCAGGAAATCCATGAAGTCCCTAGATTAGAGACACTACAGGAAGACAAACATCAGACACAAAATAGCTAAAGGACATTTGCTCTTGGAATAATCTTAGAGTAGCTTCATCTGGTCAGATAAATGTTTTTCCTTTAATGGAAAGCAGTAGACTCTAGCTAGCCATGGACATTAGCGTGCAAATCCTCAAATAATCAGAAATACTTTTCCAGCAAACCACAGGTCAGAGCTTGGAGACCATGTCTTTTTTTTAATTCTCTCCCAAGAGTGTTGTGATCATAGTAACTCAGGTACTTCACTTTGGAAGTGCCTGTCCTCGCGCTGCCAGGGATATGGGGCTTCTTACAATAGGACACAATTTCATCCCTGTTCAATCTGTTCTAGCAGCCCATGTCCGGGGTTCAAAGGACACTGTTTACCAGCTGCTTTTTGGTTTGTTGTACCTCTGGAGCAAATCTTCCTCCCCCCACACTGCCTTTATTTTTCTTGACAATTCCAATGTGTATCTGCAAGGCAATACCAGTACAACAGGCATGTAGGATTAGTAAATGAGTAACAGGTAATGTGATGGGCTGCCACAGCTGCTCATAACCATCAAAGTGCAAGCAAAATTAAAAATTAAAACATGAAAATCAGATTGCTTGAAGATTTTGCTTAACTCGGGCCCAAATTGCATAGATATGCTTAGGCAGCATGTGGGAGATGAGTAGGCACTCTCTCTCCACCAATTTCTTCTGGTTTTTATTTTTTTCAGTTCTTAAAAGCTGATTTTAATGTTCAATTCTCCCTGAAAAGAATAAGGTCGATAGCTTGGAAAACATGGCTCTTTTGCACAACCTTTTGCTTTCTTGATTCTTCGGCGCTCTTTCCTGCCTCTGTATGACTTAATCCTAGTTCATCTGCCCCCTCTGTGTTCCCTCTCCATTCATCCTCCCCCAGCATGGATCCCTTTGCTGGTCAGGATACCAATTATGAGGAGTGGGTTCCATATTTTCTTTGCAATTCCCTAAACTGCCTCCATTCTATGTGTGTGTGTTACTTTATATGTTTACTAAGTGGAAGCAGGAATGAGAAATTGAAAAGCAATCCAGTCTTTAAGCAAAGACTGGAATAACCGATCATCAAGTATGTTTTGGGAAAGATCCTTTTCCAGAGATGGGTCGGACCAGAAGGCCTCTGACATCTCATCCATCTCTGAAATTCTGTGATGTCAGTGTTAGGATCATAATTGCTTACTATTAGCCACCATCAGCATTTTTCTTCACTGCTAAAGTCCTGGATTTAGAGAGGCCTGGATTCAAATTCTGAATCCGACATTTACTAGCTGTGTAACCATGGGTGAGTGATTTCATTGCTTTGAGGCTCAGTTTCCTCTCCTGTAAAATGGAGTTAATATTTATAGTGCATATGCAGAGTTGTGACATTCAAATGAGATAATATAAGTGATATGTGGTCCCTGAGAAAGCTTTTTGCAAATTATTATCATCATCATCATCATTTCTGTTGTCCCCCTTACTTAGTGCCAAAAGACTCACAGAGCTTGAAAGATTTACACAGAGGAGATGTTGCTAATGCCATGGCTGAGATTGAGCCTGTGGACTAATGTGGACTAATGACACAAGCAAAAATTATTATCCCCTATCCCTCTTCTTCCCACTCCCCTTCTTCTCCTTCTCTCTCCCTCCATATCTCTCTCCATCTCTCCCGTGTGTGTGTCTCTGTTTCTCCAATGTTTTTCAATCTTTCTCCATCTCTCCTGTGTCTCTGTCCCATGTCTCTCCATCAGTGTCTCTCTGTGTCTCTTTCTCTCCTCTATCTCTCTGTCTATGCCTCTGTCTATCTCTCTCATTGTCTTTTTCTCATCCCAACCTTTCTGACAAACAGCACCTTGTGCTGATTGAAATCCTCAGGGACCATATAGAATGACTTTCTATCTTATTTTTATCTTTGCATCTCTCCTAGCACTCACGTGGCCTTGCCCACAGTAATATTGTTGGAGTAAATGAAGTTATTCCTCTTTCCCCATCTCTGAGGGAATTGCAAAATTATTTTTCCACACTAGGTGGCATCCCAAATGATGTGCTTTCCCAAAATGAGATGTAAAATAAACATAAAAACTCCTCATTTGTCCAAAAGCACCTCCAACTTATTGCTCAATATGTACTTAATAATTCCTGAGCTTATTTCTTATTTCTAAAATAACTCCCTCTATCAAGGTTTGCTTGTATGATACTGTTTTCTCAGGGTCTTCAGACACTAATTGGTTTGCATATGAAAAAAATCACAGCAATAACGCAAATTAGAACTACAGATTATTAAAGCTGAAAGGAACCTTAGTGATTTAGCCAGCCCAACCTCCTCAATTTATAAAGAAGGAAACTTGTAAAAGGAGGCCCAGAGAAAGAAGATGGTCACATTTCCAGGATCACATATGACAACCCAGGGCATGGAGTCTTCCCTAACTTAGTGGCAGAATTCAGGCCATAACATATTTTCTAACTCCTTGAATTCAGGGCTCTTTTCTACTATTCCCAATGCCTTTATTCATATTAATGAACAAATAGATATGTATGCTTATTCAAGTAAGTAAAACAGAGGCGTATCTGACAAGAAACAGACTACATTTCCCATAAGATCTTACACCCCAAGGTACGGGAAGGAAGGAAGGAAGGAAGGAAGAAGGGAAGGAAGGAAGGAGGGAGGGAGGCAAGGAAGGGAAGAAGAGAGAAAAAGAAAGAGGGAGAGAGTCAGAGAGGAAAGGGAGAGAATGGAAGGGAGAGAGGGGAAAGGAGAGAGGGAGGAAGGGAGGAAGGAAGGAAGGGAGGAAGAAAGGAAGGGAGGAAGAAAGGATGGAAGGAAGGAAGGAAGGAAGGAAGGAAGGAAAGAAAGAAGGAAGGAAGGAAGGGAGGAAGGAAAGAAGGAGGAAGGAAGAAAGGGAGGAAGGAAGGAAGGAAGGAAGGAAGGAAGGAAGGAAGGAAGAAAAAGAAGGAAACAAGCATTTGTTAAGTTCCTACTACATAGGCACTATGTTACATGCTTTACAAATATAATCTCATTTGATCCTTACAAGGATCATAGAGGGGAGGTAGTATTTTTTATCCTCATTCTTCAGTTGAGGAAGCAAGGGCTAGCAGAAGTTAAGTCACTTGTCCAGAATCACACACTTCGTAAGTATCTGAGACCAGATTTGAATTTAGGTTTTCTGTCTCTGGGGAGGTCTGGGTCTGATTATACAAAAGATCATAGGATCAAAAACTGGAAGAGATCTTGGAAGTTCTCATCTAACTCTTTCATCTATGATGAAACCAAGTGTAAGTGAGCTTAAGTGAATTGATTGAGATTGAGCAGGTAATAAGCAGCAGGGCTGGTGGACTGTGAACCAGTGGCTCATGACTCCAACTCTAGGGCAATGTCTACTGTATCATGGGGTTATGTAGTAGAAGCCTGGGGGGAAAATGGAGCAATGGTAGCATGACCCATCACAAAAAAAGTCAACTATCAACTAGCCTACTCTTATCTAGCAAGAACTAAATCCCCAAATCAAACCTTGTTTCAGATTACATCCAGTCTTCCACCTAGGTATTCTTGGCATCTGCCCTGCTGTTCCTCCTCTCACCAATTTTCCACCTTTTCCTCTGAGTTTAGTGATTGAATTAAAACTACCATATTGCCATTGTTCTTGGAAAGGGAGCTTCAATTATCTGGCCCATGGGTCAACTTGGCATCCTTGTGATTCCAGAGTCACCTTCTTTCCTTGGTCATCACTCCACATATATGTTGTCATTTCTACTATAATGTATCTCCCTGAGGGCAGGGACTGTTTAAATTTTGTATTTGTATCCTCAGTTTTTAGCACAGTGCCTGACATATGGCACTTTTTTTTCCCATTTTTTCATTCATTAAGCTTTGTTGAAGCATTCATTGATCAGAAGGCATACTAAAGAGTTCAGGTGAAGATAGGGACAGGGACAGGGAAAAGGAGAGAAATCCCATTGTGACTGAACCTGTGAAGACCAGTGGATTGGCCAAACATGAATCTAGATACCATATGGGTGGTGTTCCCAATCTTTGTTCTGGTCATGTCTTTGTTTTACTTTTCCCATCTAGGTACTTAGAGGGGCTTCTTTTACAGGATGCTCTGATGAGAAAAGGTGGAAAGGTCACTTATTCAAGGATGAGTGGTGGGATAGATTTTCTATTGATGTATTCTGAAGATTCTGTCCAGGGACTTAAAGCTATCCAAAAATGTAATAGATTTTCCCAGGCTATACTGAATTCTCCTTAAGTGAAGACCTTAAAGCAAAGGTCAGTTGGTTATTTACTGGCAACGATGAAGACTGAGAGCGTTTAACCCGAGGTATGTGTATTTGTTTTTTTTTTTCAAATACTTGTATAATTCTGTTTCAACATCATGTTTGCTTTGTAATCCTATGTATTTGTATGCATTTAAAAAATATTATCCTGTGAAAGGGGCCATAGGCTTCAGACGGTCATCATAGGTATCCATGACAGTAAAAAAAAATTAAGAACTCCTTGCATAGAGGGAATTCTTATGCAGCTATGGATTGAATTGGATGGCCTTCTGATTCTGAGATTCTGAGATTAAATATTTGACTACTTCAATATCTGTTATTTTCCTGGTATGCAAAGTGAAAATTGAATTTAGTTGACCTTAGAAGCTCTCAGGTTTTGGGGGTTTTTTTGTATTATTGTTATGTGTTTGTTTTGAAAGTCAGGAGAGACACAGTAAGCTAAGGCAGATGATAAATTACATTGTAAATTGAAAATATGCCTGAAGTCTGAACACCCTAATCCACGTATCTGTATGTAAGTTGTATATGGGCCGCATAAGTTTAAATAAATCAATAGACAAACATCATTTATTGCAGCAAGTCTTACCAATATCCTTCAACAACTGAAGAATGCCCTAGGAAGTCAGCAAAAGGACTGACTCCATTAACAGCCCTGCTAAGTCTCTTCCTGACCTCTGGCAGTTAAAACAGTCACTCAAAGACCTCAGCAGCTTGAAGGACAAAGAGTCTCCTTCTGGTCACCAGTAGATTGACCCCCAAGCCTTCTCTGCTCTGGGCCACGGAGATGGGATCTGTTTCTTCTTCCCAGAAAAGAACCTACTAGGATCTTTTTCCTAGAGAGAGAAGGTCCATCAAAGCATGTTCAAGGATGAACCAATTAAAGTAAAAGTTTGGGGTCAGATGGCAGTGGGAGGTGAGAGGTAATAAGGCCAATGCCAGACCAGGAAGATAGCATCTTTAATGGATCTGTTTGTTTACAGTATGTTGTAGAATGACCTGAAATGTTTGGAGGTATTTTCTTACTAGTTGGAACCATTGGTCCAAGCTTGAGTTGCAGGGTCCTACTGATACTTTGCATGCAGGTGATGATGTACCACATTATGGTGTGGGCTACAAATGATCGGAATTTATATTTTACAAAATCATCATAGAAAGTCATTTGTAATAGTTCGCAATGAATCAAATTAGTTTGACTCGGCCCACATGTTGATAGAAATAGCCAAAGTGACTAAGGAACCATAAGGTGCAGCCACCAGGCACCCAAGAAATTGTCCTGACCTGAGTATACATTGTGGGGCTTACATCTATTCATAGGCACATGGGATTTTTCTTAATCTATCTGTACAATGTATAATGACTTGTTCATTCACAGTGGCTATGGCGTATAAGACCAAACAAACTCTCAGTGTATTGTTGCTATGAGGTTGAGTTATCTTACGTAGATCTTCATCTCTTTGGATATAGAAAGTAGGGTACTGGACTAGGAAGATTTAGATTAAAATCTTAACATGAGCTATGAGACTCTGGGCAAGTCACAATCTCTTTGAGTCTCAATTCTTTTATCTGTAAAATGAAGGGCTTGGACTGATGGCCTCAGAGGCTTGCTCAGCTATAAATCTATGATCCTCTGAATCGCTAACTCGAATCTTCTTTGGCCACCAGTAAAATGTGTCCATTTTGGTGGCCATCTAGATGTGGAGTTAGCAAAGGAGGATCAGCACTTCAACTGAATAGAAAAGGGAATTTCTGTGACTTTCATATTAGACATTTGAAAGCATTTACAGTGTTCATAAATTTAATATATTTATGATCAAAATGAAGAAGAGATCATGAATAATTGTCTCTGATTGTCTTTTTTGGGAGCAAACAGCAGAGAAAGCTAGGGGCAGGTTGCTGGTGGTGCATTGGGTAAAGTCCACCTGGAGTCAGGTGAATCTGGGTTCAAATCCTGCCATAGACTCTTACTAGCTGTGTGACCCTGGGCCAGTTACTTAAACTCTGTTTGCTTCAGTTTCCTCAGTTGCCAAGTAGAGATAATAAAAGCACCTACATCCCAGGGTTGTTTTAAGGGTCGAATGAGGTAATAACTGTGAAGTATTTAGTACAGTTCCTGGTCCATAACAAGCACTATATAAATGTCGGTTATTATTATTTTTATCAGGACAAGTTTTCCAGATTGCTCTTCAATCAACAAAAGCTGAAATTTATGTATCACTTATACACACTATTATTTTATTCCATCCTTACAACAGCCCTGTGAAGTAGATACTAGGCATTATTATTCCCATATTATAGATGGGGAAACTGAGGGTTGGGGAGGACAGAATTCTAATCAGTTATGGCAGAGCTGGGACTGGAACCCAGGTCTCTTGGCCCCCTCCCTTCCCCCCAAGCCAGTGCTCACTCCACTCCACTGTGATTTTCTCTATTAAAGACCCTTTCCTTTCTACCACACTCAAAGGATTCGTGAGATCATGGATGTAGGGTTAGGAAGACCCTTAGAGGTCATTTAGCCCCACATTCTCCTTTGAGGGATAAAGCTGAAACTCATGAAATGAATTTCTGATGATCATACAGGTAGTAAGAAGCAGAGCTGGGATTCAGATTTAAGTCTTCCATTTCTAATTGCAGCACCACCGAGGCCTGGTGTCCCGAGAACTTCCTTCTCCAGCACCCACAACATCTCCACTTTATCCAAAGACCTCAGCCTTATTCACTCTCATGTTTCTCCATTTCCCTTGTTACTTCAGAACGCGGCTGCATGACAGGCCTCGCCTAGATTCTGAGAGAGAATTTACTGAAGGGACAGGGAGAAATCTCACCAGATTCACTTCATCTACACCCTGAGCAGACTTTATAAAGCAATAAAGACTAGACGTCTGAGCACTTAAAAGAAATGTGCTTGGTTATCATGATCAATTTATGAAATTCCCATAAGGAAGTACAAATGATACAAAACATGCAGATTGGGTGGTTTTTGCCTCCAGAACTTTAAATGGCAAAGAAGAACATGTTGGGAAGCAGATATTTTTTTTCTTTCCCCCTTCTCTCTCTCTTTTCCCTTCTTGCTTTTAAGTCTTTTTTCCCCCTCTTAGTCTTAAGTGGAAGGAGGAGGAGTATACTGCCAACTGAGTTTCCTGAAGAAGGTGAAATTGAAGGTGATTTTTGTTTTTTCCTTAGGGAGAGGCTGAAGTCTGAAGCTCTTCTAAGTTCTTCTTCCCCTTCCCTTCCTCTTCATATACATGTGACCCGTTGACACCAGCCTCCTCACTGTTCTTCTCACAAGACACTCCGTCTCTCTCCAAGCTCCAGGCATTTTCTCTGGCTGTCTCCCAAGCCTAGAAAACTCTTCCTGCTCATCTCTGCCTCCTGGTTTTCTTGGCTTCTTTCAAGTTCCAGATAAAATCCCAGATTCTGCAAAAAGCCTTTTCTGATTCCCTTTAATGCTAGCGCCTTCTCTCTGCTGATTACTTTCAATTTATCCTGTGTACATCTTGTTTGCATATAGTTGTATTTGAGTTGTCTCCCCCATTACTAAACTGTGAGCTTCTTAAGAACAGAGACTATCTTTTGCCTTTCTTTGAATCCTCAGTACTTAGCATAGTGCCTGGCACATAGTGGGCATTTAATAAAGACTCATTGACTGATAGACTAAACATTAAGAATTGACAAATAGAAGTATGTATAAAATGTTTTACGTATATATGTGTGTGTATATAAACATACATACGTGTGTGTTACTCATCTCTATAGGGGGGTAAAAATGAAGAAAAAAACAAGGGAGAGTTACATGATAATTCTATTATATATTTATTTTTTTATTTTTTCTCTTATATATTTAAAAGGAATTGCGAGCTATACATAATATATTTACAGTTGCATGTGCCATCATCTTTGTTTTATTCTACTATGTTTTGGAAGTGCTTACTTTATTCCATAAATTAGAAACAAAATAAATAAAATTTAACAAATTTTTAAAATAAGAATGTGAGGAACAGTCAGGAAAGAAATGGAAAGAAAGTGATGGAATAAGACCAAGGTAAAAAGGGGGAAAATGCATCTAAGATGCATACTTATCACCATTATGATTGCATTACTCTTATTATCCCCCTAGAAACACTAAACCTTTAGGAATCAAAGAAAATAGAGATGTAGCAAACCTCTAACAGCAGTTCTCAACCTGTGGGTTATGTTCAATTTAAATACATCCTGCATATCAGATATTTACATTACGATTCATAACAGTAGCAAAATTACAGTTATGAAGTAGCAACGAAAATAATTTTATGGTTGGGGGTCACCACAACATGAGAAACTGTATTAAAGGGTCAGGGCATTAGGAAGGTTGAGAACCACTGCTAAAGGTCATTTCAGCCATTCTGCTGTTTCCATGCAGGACTGCATATGGGAGTGTGTGGGAGCCAGCTCATACTGGCTCATGATAGCCAACTGTTAAACTTTGAGTATAATAATTTACACCTCAGAAATCACCAATGCTAGAAATCAGGGTCTTGTTTATTGATTAATTGATTGCCTAAAATTAAGAAATTATAAATAACGCAGATTAAACTTTAGTGTGTTGTATATGTATTATTTTCCGGAAAGCTGGTTGTTAAATATTTACAAGTGTACCACAGTGTATAACCCAGCTCTAAAAGATAAATGTCCCATTCTGTTTGTTAAGCTCTGTGGGGCAGACAATGGCATAATCTCTGATTCGCCCATTCCACTGTTTACCAATTCTCCATATCCTTAACTGTAATATGAGCTGGGGAAGGAAATGGCAAGGTGTTCCAGTATCTTTGCCAAGAAAACCCCAAAGGGGACATAGAGTCAGACATGGCTAAAAACTATGAACAACAACATGAGATCATGAAAAACAGTATGGTGGGATGCACAGAACCCTAACCTTAGAGTGCATAAGGCCTGGGTTCAAGTACTACCTCTGATGCATGCTGACCCCTTGACTGACTGGCCCCTAGCAACTCAATAAGTCTATAAATTACAGAGGAATTGTTGACCGACATTGGTGAAGAAAGTTTTCCCACTAACATTTCCCCATGCCATTAATGAACTTCCAGATCAGGAACACATACACACACACACACACACACACACACACACACACACACACACTCCTTCCTTTATAGGAGCTTACACTCTTGCAGGGAGCCTACAAACAAAGGTCACTGATCCAAAAGAATCAGTCAATGTAGTATTGAAAAGGAAGTTAGAGCTCATCTGGTCCTCTCCTTCTATGAATGAAGAGGCTGGTGCCCAGAGAGAGGAAGTGACTTAAAACCCCACAGATAGTAATTTGTAGAGTCAAAATCTGAACCCTTATCCAGTGCTTTTTATATTACAGTACACTGAGGTTTTATAAAAGATACTGCTATCTATTTACCTTACTGAGTACTTATCATTTCCCACATTAGGTGAGTAAGCAAAAGTCTCTTTCAAAGACCTATGGGAGTCAAAATTCAAAAGCCTGCCATCACTGTTGACAGGCATAAGAGATTACTCTTTGAATCATGGGGTCTTGGACTCTTAGCAATGGAATTAATTAGATCCCCAGGAATTTCCTCACTTACCAGAACTTGGACAATTGCTGTCCAAAATTCCTAGCCTTCCCCTGAGAAAAGGAACCTGTCATATATGCCCATGGAACCCAGGCCTCAGAAAGGGAAAGAGATTAAGTCTCCTAGGGACCTAGGGCAATGAACTGAAATACCTTTTGTCACCAGAACCTGAATGGAAGGAAGTTCAGAGAAACAGTACCACAGAAGGAAGAGTGCATTCTGCCTGAAGTCTGAAGAGTCTAACTCAATGATATTTCTTCAGCCCCCAGGTTTATGTGTTCATCAGCAATCTGCTCCCCTCCAAAGGCCTTGTGAGGGTTATCGGTGCCACATGGGGCTCTTTGGATATCAGTGCTACACAAAAGTTGTGGGCTTCATTCTTCTGAGTTTGGGAGAAGTGGCCTCAGGTTACTATTTTAGCCTTGCATCTATCTCATGGGGTGGAAGGTCAGGCTGGAGAAAAGAGACGCAAGAAAGCCCAAATCACTCTGGGCGCTGGCCTGCTGGATGGCATGTCTTGCTGTTGCTTTGCATTCCCCATTGCTTTGTCATCTCTACCTTCCATGCCCAAGCCACAGAGTTAGGGCACCCCTGGCTGAAGGAGTCGGGGAGAGTTTGCTCATAGAAAGAACAACAAACTTCTCCATAACCCTGATGAGTTCCAGCCAGCAAGATGCCCTGTGACCAGAAACCAACTCAGGTAAACAGATTCAAGGATGGAAAAATTATCTATGAGCATATATGTAAGTATGGATGGATACACACATACATGCAACATACATATACATAATATATATACAACTATGTGTGTGTAAATAACATTGCATGTTTAAAATAAGAATGATAATATTTTGCTACTTTCTCAAAGGGCTAGAATGGGATAAACACTACATAGATGTGTTATTACTTGTTATCTGTTCTTGACTGCCAACACTACACACACACACACACACACACACACACACACACACACACACACACACACACAACCAGCCCCAGGCGAGAGAAAAAGGAATGTGTATGTGTGTTTTCTCTCCCTTATTAATCCCCTCAACGAGTTTGAATTTGAAAGTGCTGCCCAAGGCAGGCTGTGGTGAGTGTGGGGAATGTGTGGGTATGATGGGCATGGGGGAGGTTTCAGTACCTGTGCAAACTGAGCTCTGAGCGCCCTCTTGTGGTCAACGGGGGGACCTGAGGTCCCTAGAAGCCGATGGCCACCCCATACAAATGGATTCTGCGTAGTTAAGCTGTCAAGTCTAATGTATTTATTTGACTCTCTGCTGTTAAAATGATTTCTCTACAGCACTGCAGTTATTTACGACTATTGTCAAGACAAGGCGATGAGAAGGCCACAACACAACAACAACATCTGAAGGAAGGACTCTGGGAGGGCTTGGCGGCTGGGGCTCCTTCAGCAAGAATGCAGCAGGGGTCTCCCTGATCCCACAACCCGAACCCCTAAATGAGATCACACGTGGAATGGCTCTGGCCCCTGGGAAGGGGGGGGGCCACTCTCTCTTCCTCTGTCCCAGTGCTTGATCCTCAATGAGAGTCTTATTAAACCTTAAGATTTGCAAAACACTTTGCATATATTCTCATTTAATCTTCACAACCTTGGGAAGCAGGTGTTATTATCCATGTTTACAGATGAGTAAACTGAGACTGGCAGTGATTTCCCCAGGGTCACACAGCTATTAAGCATCTGAGTCCAAATCAGGTCTTCCTGACTACAAATCCAAGCCTCTCTCCATTGTACCACTCAACTGCCATTATTATCCAGAAAGGAAATATTTCACTGTCCAGATTTCCTTTCCTGGATTAGGGGAGGCAGGTGTGGTTCAGCTATAAAAAATATTGAACTGACCACGAGTTCTAGCCCTGACTCTGTCTTGCCCCTGAGGTTATCCTCTACCCATTCTATGCGTATTTTGTGGAAAATGTTTGCTTTCTTCCTTCCTCCCCTTGTACATATGTAATTATTTGCACATTAGCTATCCCATTAGAATGTGAACACCTTGAGAACAGGACTGTAATTTTGCCTTTCTCTATATCTTTGGTGTTTCAAACAGTGCTTACACATAGTAAGAGTATTTTTGCTGTTGTTCATTCATTCAGTCCTGTCTTACTCCTTGTGACCCCTTGTACCATAACACACCAGGCTATTCTAACCTCCACCATCTCCCAAAGTCTGTTCAAACTCACTTTCATTGCATCTATGACATTATCTATCCATCTTATCGTCTGCCATCTCCTTCTCTTTTTGCCTTCATTTTTTCCCCAACATCAAGGTCTTTTCCAATGAATCTCATCCTCTCATTATGTGACCAAAGTATTTAAGACTATTATGACAGCTGTAATGAAAGGAGTGCTGGACTTGGACTTAGGAGAACCTGAGTTTAAATCCCTACTCAGATACTGTAAGCTGTATGGCCTTAAGCAAGTCACTCAATCATCATCACCTGCGTCAATTTCCACAACAGCAAAATGGGATAACAATAGTACCTACTTCCCAGGGTTGTTAAGAGGATGAAATGAGATGTTTGTGAAGCACTAATATAAATGCTAGCTATTATTATTAATAACAATAAATACTTACTGCCTGCCTATCCTACTTCAAACTTCACCAGTGTGGGGAAGCTCACTCTATAGTTTCAGATATCGGCTTGTATGCAATTTATCACTTTATAGAGGTCTAGAGCACCGGGAGGTTATTTATCCATGGTTCTACAGTCCCCTAAGTGTCAAAGACAGCACTTGAACAAAGGCTCTTGATTCTAAGGCCAGTCCTCTACTCAACTACCCACACTCTCTTTCAACAAAAACTTGTGAGGATCCCAGGATCTTAGATTGAGAGGTGGAAGTGACTTTAGGGGTCAATAGGTGCAGCCTCCTCACTTTACAGATAAGGAAAGACCCAAAGAGAAGTTAAGTAACATGCTCAGGTCACAGAAGTAGGAAATACTTGATTGGTATCTTCTGATTACAAAGAACTCAAGGTTTGCAAAGTTTTTTATTCATAAACCTTATCTCATTTGAATCTTACAAAAACTCTGAGAGACAAAGACTAAAGGGTGATGATGATGATGATGATGGTGGTGGCGATGATGATGATGATGATGGTGATGATGGTGATGATGATGGTGATGATGATGATGGTATTGATGATGATGATGATGGTGATGATGATGATGGTGATGATGACGATGATGATGGTGATGATGATGACAACAATGATGACGACAATGACAACAATTCTTCCCATTGGGTAGAAAAAGCAACCGAGTCTTAGAGAGTTTAGCAACTTGCCCATGGTCACCAAACATTAGGATTTGAAAACAAGTCCTCTTGACCCCAAAGCCAGCACTCTTTGCTGTTCTAAGTTGCCTCTTACTATGTCAGCCCATTTGACTCACTAGCTATGTGGTGAGTCCCTTCCCTTGCTGGGTCTCATTTTCCTCTTACGTAAAAAAAGGGTTTGATGAGAGGATCTCTAGGGCCCTGCCCAACTTTGACTTTCTGGGGAGTCTGGGATTCCCCTTCCCCCTCACAATCACAATAGAAAGGATTGGTCCTCTAGAGGATCTGGTTTGAGACATTGTACGTATATGACATTTGAGACATTGTATGAGAATATATAGACATTCCTTAGCTTTTTGGTGTGTTGATTTTTATTTATAATGGAAGTTGCTTTCATGTATGTGGGATTTATCTTCCTCTCTAGAGGAAGATCCACAAATCCACATTGGCTGGGATTGTTGCCTCTATTAAATTGGAAGATCCTTCAGAACAGAGACTGTGTTTATTCAGTAATGACACACCTCTTTCTGCTGGTCTCATACCCATTTTCCACGTGTGTGTATAGAGACTATATACTTGAGTGATATCTTCTGATTTCAAAGAACTCAAGGTTTGCAAAGTGTTCTATTCATAAACTTGATCTCATTTGAATCTTACAAAAACTCTGAGAGACAAAGACTAAAGGATGATGATGATGACGACGACGACAATGACAACAATTCTTCCCATTGGGTAGAAAAAGAAACTAAGTCTTAGAGAGTTTAGTGACTTGCCCATGGTCACCCAACATTAGGATTTGAAAACAAGTCCTCTTGACCCCAAAGCCAGCACTCTCTTCACTTAGTCAAGAGACTAAGGGCTATAATACATGTTGTTTCCTAGTAAGTCCAGTCAGTCAACTAGCATTTACCAAAAGTCTATGTGCCAGGCAGTGTGATAAGCACTGCAGATGAGAAGAAAGGCAAAATCAAGGAATTTTGTTCTCAAAGCTCACATTCTAATGGAGGAAACCACATGCAAAAAAATATATAAATACAGGGCATATAAATATATGTGTGTATATACTATACATATATGTATATATGCATATATACACATTGTACACATACAGAGCCTACATGAAAGGTCATCTAGACTTATCCAAAGGTCAAAGGTCCTCAATTGTGTCTGACTCTCCATGACCCCACAGGGTTTTCTTGGCTTTGTCGTTTGTCATTTCCTTCTCCAGCTCATTTTACAGATGAGGAAACTGAGGAAAACAAGGTTAAGTGACTTGTCCAGGGTCACACAGCTAGTGTCTGAGACTAGATTTGAACTCAGGAAGATGAGTCATCCTGACTCCAGGCCCAACAGTCTATCTACTGTGCCACTTAGCAACCAAAAGTAGTGCCCTCTAATTGGTCGTATCTTTGGACTGAGCTGACATCTGAGTCTACCCTGAAATCCTAGGTTAGTCCTAGAACCAGTCAATCTTCCCAGGTTCTCTCAGATTGTGAATGACCTGGGGTTGGTTCAGTCAATGGGAACAAACCACCCACCTTCTCTTCCTACCTTCAGTCTCCTCTCCCCCAAGTATGGGCCTTCTTCTGGGATTGAGAAAAAAGAGATCTTCATGTTGGTCAATTATGTCAGTTTCCAGCTATTAGAATTAAAGCCCAGAATGATATATATAGTCAGATATTAGGGTTGGGAGGAAGCAGAGCAGATGCAAAATGCTGTAGAAAGAAAATCCTTTAGAAGAAAAGAAGCTGGCCTCCCTAAGATGGAAGGATACAAATCAAAATGCTTTTTAAAGAAGAAAAAAGTTCTGTAAAATACACACACACACACACACACACACACACACACACACACACACACACAACTCTACAAACAATATTGAGAGTGAAGCGCCAAATTGAATGGAGAGAAGACACTGACATTTTCCCCCTTCTCTCGAAGAAGTGCCAATGCTCATGAAAGGTACTGGATTGACAGCGCGAGCTGACGTTGTATTTATCCCCAAGACAGCCAGGGCATATTCTGTTTAGCATTTATATAGTGCCTGTCTTCTCTGTAGCACCATGGGGCTGGGGAAGTGCTCTGCAGCCACCGTGAGGTGTCCTCTAAGAAGGGAGGGCTGGAGAAAAGGGAGGAGACGCTGACTAGGTGGGGAACTGAAGACCAAAGAAGGACCGTGACGTGACCCCCAAGGGAATCAGAGTCCGAATGAGGAGGTGTTGGTTTTACTTGCTGTCCCCCTGGGGACCTACACCTTAGATACCTTAGCAGTAATCTATTTCAGTGCCATCATTTTGTAGAGCAGTTCACTGAAGTCTAAAGAGATTGAAGTGACCATCCCAAAGTCACAGAGGTAGTAAGCAACAAACAGGATTTGAACCCAGGTCCTTGGTTCTTTCCTCTGTACCATGCTGATTAACTCAAAGTCTTTATCGGTAAGTGTGGGGGAGGGGAGAGGTCCCCAGGATGTCCCGTTGTATTATATTGCTTCAAGTTAGGGACATAAGGATGAAAGCATCATGCTTATCATCCTGAAACAAGCATTTTTTACTACGTCACGTTATGTTTGCACAGAACTTTCTATGGATCCAGATCGCTTACTACATCAAACTTAAATTCATAGGATCTTAGCATCTGAAGAAACATCAGAGGTTACCCAGTCCAACCTTGTGGACAGTACAGGAATCTCCTCTATGAGACTCCTGACAAATCATTGTCTGGCCTCTCCCTGAACATTTCCATTGACTGGGGAAACTGCCTGACTTTCAAGATCCCCTAAAATCTGTCTACACTGGCTTTTTAGTTAGGAAGACCTTTGAGGCCTGCTTTTGACTCAAACCCATTGTGTGACCTTGGGCAAGTCACTTAACCTCCTAGTGACCTGAGCATCTCTTTAAGTCAATTGACAAGAATTGACTAAGTGCTTCCTATTCCCAATGGCACCGTGCTGAAGTCTAGAGAAAGGCAAAAGCACTATTCTTGCCCTCGAGGAGTTCAGATTCTAAGGGAAGGAAGGAAATAAGCATTTATTAAGCACCGCACATATATCAGGCAGTGAGCTAAGGGTTTCCTAAGGATGATCTACCTTGACCCTCATAATTACCCTGATGTTTGGGGGTGGCAGAGGGGGTATGGTAGTGGTGGTGGCTGTTTGTTGTTTCATTTCAGTTGGGTCTGACTCTTCATTATCCCATTTGAGATTTTACTGGGGTGGTTTGCCATTTCCTTCTCCAGCTCATTTTACAGGGTGAAATGACTTGGCCAGGGTCACATAGCTGATAAGTGTCTAAAGCCAGATTTCCTGTTTCTCTATCCACTGAGTCACCCAACTGTCCCCCCAAATCTCTTTACACCTTGATAAAGGGGCCCTTCTTAGAATCATAGAATCCTAGAGTGAGAACTTGAAGGAATCTCAGAGAGAATAGAGTCCAAGCTCTTTGTTGTACTAATGAGGAAAGCGATACCAGAGGAGTTAAATGACCTGCCCAAGGTCACACAGTAAACAAGGATGGGGGCCAGACTTCAAACTCAGCATAGGTTGTTCCAAATCCAGGGCTCCTTCTATTAAACCACCCTATGGCTGTCTCAGAGTGTTCTTCAGGGCTAGAGCATGTCCAGAACAGTCAGGTATAGCTTGTACGTTGGGAAGGGGGAGAAGGAAAGGCCAGAAAGAAGCCTCTGCATCAGAAACTCTGCTCTGTGAGTTGGCCTTGCAGGTATTTATTTATCTGCCTTCTGGAGGTAGGGGACTGCAGGGCTTCCTTTTGCCTCCCTTCCCCCACAGTACACATGCACTCCAACCTAGTTCTATTCTCTCAAGCATGAAAACTAAGCAATAGTCTCATCCTTAAAGTTACCAATATCAAAACTTAAAAAAAAAATTACTGAGAAAAGACACATGTAAGACAACACTTCTAAGGAGCAGCCAGTGATTTAAAAAGAAAAGCAATCTCTACATAATAGTCTCACAGTTTTCTGTACAATCTCCTGCCCTTTTAAAATGTATGGTAAAATGCTCATTTTACTTGGTATTTGCTCAGAATAAAGTTCAGAATTAAAAAAAAAAAAGCAACTGGTGCCTGTGATAAAATATCAGCCACCCGGGTCAGAGACAGCACCCACCCACCTGGCTGAGATGCCGTCCCCTGCGCAGAGCAGAGCATCTAAATAGGGCTCTCCGATTTTGATTTTGCTGGGCGCCACTAAGTGAACACCTATGAGGACTCTCCGTCCCTGCTTCCTGTATAGCACAGCATGCTGTTTTGCTGGAAGCTACCAGAGCATATAATAACAGTTTCAATGGTTTGGAACCTCTCGTTTCTGGCTGGGAAATCATTTTCTCGCTGCAGCTCAGCTTGGAGAGATGGTTGGTCTCTGAGAAAAAGTCGTAGTTTCAGCATGGCCTCTCCCTCCCTTCACCTTCTCTCTTGACAATCTGTCCCCAAGATTACTCCATTTTTTCTTTGGAAATGTCACTTTGATTCACTTACCCTCCCAAAGCACTATCAGCCCCCCATTTCTGACTTTGATCAATTGCAATATCTGTCAAGTGTTTAGCATGGTTCCCTGCACATAGTAGGAACTTCATAGATTCTTATTCCCTGCTTCTTCTTTTTTTTCCCCTTGATCACCTCATGCTTGTATTATTTATTATAATAGCCTCCTAAGCTGGTCTTCCTAACCTTTGTCTGCCCCCTTAAATTCATATCGTGTCCTACATCTTGGTGTCTGGTAGCACTTTGTCCAGTTATTTCAGTCATGTCCAGACCCCATTTGGGGTTTTCTTGGCAAAGATACTGGAGTGGTTTGCCATTTCCTTTTCCAACTCATTTTACAGTTGAGGAAATGGAGGTAAACCTTGGTTAAGTGACGTGTCCAGGGTCAC
This sequence comes from Pseudochirops cupreus, assembly GCA_028627135.1. Classification (NCBI taxonomy): domain Eukaryota; kingdom Metazoa; phylum Chordata; class Mammalia; order Diprotodontia; family Pseudocheiridae; genus Pseudochirops; species Pseudochirops cupreus. Next base: position 89,075,118 of record CM053584.1, read on the forward strand.
ATAGCTAGTAAGTATCTGAGACCAGATTTGAACTCAGACAGATGAACTTTCCTGACTCCAAGCCTGGTACTCTCTCTACTGTGTCCCCTAACTGACCCACTTAGAAGTTTAGCACAGTGCCTAGCAAATGATAATCAGTCAGTTCATAAGCATTTTTTAAGTGCTTTCTACATACCAGAACTTGTGCTAAGTGCTGGGAATACAAAGAAACGCCCAAACATGTAATACTGCTTTTAAAATAATTGAATCTTGATATGTCTTTCATCTCTGACTATTTCACCAAATCTAAGTTCCTCTGCTTTCCTTTATTTGTTTAAACTTGACACCCCTCACTATGTTAATATAAAGTTTTCATTAATGCCTTTTCTTTATACATTGTGGTCATTCTCCACAATTTCCCCTGCCCCACTCACCCATCGACAGAACCTTCCTTTGTAACCAAGAAGTGAGGGTAAGCAAGATAAATCAACACCCTATCTGCTCCTATCATACACCTCCTTCCAAACCCATAATTCTCCACCATGAGAGGAGGTATATCACCTGACATCATACACCACCTTCTAAACCCATAATCTTCCACCACGAGAGGAAATGCACTTTATCATCAGTGAAGTTACAATTGGGCAATTGGTCACTGCATTGACTGGCATTCTATTGCATTTCAGTAGGGTATTTCTCCCCTTATATTATCAGTCATTTGTTTCTGCTTTCTTCACTCTGCTTCAATGCATACGAGTTTTCCCAAATGAATTATTCTTGTTCTTCATTGCTTATGGCATGATATTTCCATTATGTGCATGTACCACACTTTGTTCAGAGCTTCTCCAATTGATAGGCAACCATTTTCTTTCCATTTCATTTCTACCACAAAAAGTACTGCTATAAATATTTTGTGTCTGTGTCTTTAACCTCCTTGAGGTTAATGCTATAACTTTAGTAGCTCTGACTTACTAACTAGCATGGGACCGTGTGTCTTGTTTGAGAACTAGTCCACCTGAGCAGAAAGGGCTCCTCACCAGATGGTCCCCTAAGTGATCTCTTCCCCAAAAAAATTAATTTTCAAAGACCATCTATCCAGTCATAGGAGATTACAGCAGGTACCTAGTGAGAGAGAGAAAAAGAGAGAGCAAGAATATAGTCTGATGGTATATAGATCCTTCAAATACTCCCATGCCTAAACTGTTTCAAGTGTGGTATTTGTAAATCCCCAAGCATATGAGAATCCCCTTGAAGGCAACCACTCTGTCTTGAACTTCTCTTGCATGATACATTCCACCTCATCTACCACTGTGCTAAACAATTAATAGGTAATTATCTGATGTTGATTGACTTCACTGATTTTCACAATTTCTTTTTTGTCATGTCTTTTCCCCCTAAAAAATTTTCAGATGAATTCCTGAAGCACTGAGGCATTTATGAATGTTAGGACTTGAGGCAATGAGGAAAACTGGGGACAAGGAACTGATTTGGGAATGGCAACCGTTCAGGGAGAGCTGAAACCACTCAGCCTTTGGGAAAGATTTAAGAAGACATCGATCTGTCTTTTTTTTTTCTTTCCTCCTTGGTCTGGCCAAGCCACCTCTGCTTAGAATCTCTGGTGTGATAGGATCTCAGTCACAATTTGGAGCTTCTATGAATCCTTCTGGGAATGACAATGTGTAGACCAGGGAGAAAACACTGATTTGGGAGTCAAGAGGCTTGACTTCTTGTCCCAGCTCTGCTGTTAACTAGTTGTGCAACCATAAGCAAGTTACTTTAGCTTCTCTGAAAGCCTCAGTTTCCTCATCTGTAAAATGAGGTGGTTGGACTTGATGGATGTTAAGGTCCCTGCCAGCTTTAAAGTAATGAGCCTATGATCTCAGGCAAGTTACTTCCTCTTGCCCTCAATTGCTCACCATAGCAGAATGGGTGCCATTAACAAGTCAGTTTCAACATGTGTAATTGGAATGAGGATGAATAGAATCCAAAACTAAGGCAGAAGGAAAGAATGTTGTGCTTCTGCTAGACTGCAGCAATTCTCAACCTGTGAGTTGCGACCCCTTTGGGGGTCGAACGACCCTTTCACAGGGGTCACAGGGGTTGCCTAAGACCATCAGAAAACACATAATTCCAATGGTCTTAGGAACTGACACACCACTCCTCTATCCAGGCAGGTCTGCCCACATGCAGATATGCCCACATATGAGTCTTAAAGGGTAGCGGTTTTAGGAAGGCTGAGTTTTGTGCTACAGACAAACATTTTGCAGGACTGGGGTGAAAGAGCTAAAATCCAGGTCATATCATAGACTGTCAGATCAGAAAGGGACCTGAAAGATCACAGTATCATAGTTTTAGAAACCACTGAGTCCAATCCCCTCATTCAACAAAGAAAGTGAGACTCAGGGCAGTTAACTGACTTGTCCAGAGTCACACAGTAAACATCTAGGCAGGCTTCAAAGTCAGGTCTTTATGCCTCCAAGTTCAACATTCTATCCACTACAACACCCAGCCTTCTCCTATCTAATTCCAACCTCCTTATTTTACAGATGGAGAAACTGAGGCTCAGAGATCAAGTACCTTGCCCAAGGTCACACATAGTAAATGACAGAGATGAGAGCAGAGCTATAAGGAAGGTGAATCTCTGACCAAGAGAGAAAATTTAGGGTTCTGAGTGAACCTGGTATCCTTCAGCGGCATAGAAACAACAGTTTGGTGCCTTGTCAGCAATGATAACTTAATAGGAAGCTAAGAAGTAAAGGGAGTGTGAGCTCTTCCCCCACTGTCTTCTGGTCCCATGCTCACCCCTCTCCCTGATTTAGATATGGCTGTGTTTCATCCTGTTTGCCATTAGTGTGGTTTACAATGCTTGCTCTCAAGTGGAAAAATCCCTAGCTTATGGCTCTGAATGGGAGGTACTGTGCCTGCTTTAAGCACTGAGATTCTCTACTTCCTTTCCTGTCCTCTCCTTAAAGCCAGAGGCCATGGAATGCATGGATAGTCAGCTCTGCATGGGAGAACATTGGCAATGCTGACTTTTGATTTAAAGTGCATATATATTTTAGGAAATGTTCCAGAGTGTAAGGTATATAAAAGTCTGGGTCAGATACAGCCTGGGGCAGTGGGTGGAGAGGAACACTGACACTCCAAAGGAAGCTTGCCATACCAACTTCAAAAAGTGGTTTGATTTCCCCTCCCCCCCATTTTGATCTTAAAAATGTCTGAAGCCCCAGGCAG
>CM053584.1:89078830-89095204 GCA_028627135.1 Pseudochirops cupreus
CACTGGGATGGCTGTTTTGGGGTGGTGGGCGGGGGAAAGACGGGGAGAAAATATGTAACTCAAAAAAATTCAATAAAATAAATGTATTATTAAAAGAAAAAAAAAAGAAAGATACTAGTTGTGTGACTCTAGGCAAGTCACTTAATCTTGTTTGCCTCAGTTTTTCCTCATCTGTAAAATGCATTGGAGGGGGAATTGACAAAAGTACTCCAGTATCTTGGCCAAGAAAACCCAAAATGAGGCTCTGAAGACTTGGACATGACTGAACAACAATAACAAACTTCTTATAAGAAAGTTTCTCAACTCAACAATCCTGTTGGGCAAGGATTCTCACTTCCCACAGTGTGTAAGAGAGTGTGTGTGTGTGTGTGTGTGCGCGCGCGCGCGCGCGCGCAAATGTGTAGTGTAATGTAGTAGGAGAAGAAAAAAAATGGAGAAAAAGAATCAAAGGTTTGTTTGTTTTTTTTACTGGGTTTGCATCCTGGCTCTGCCACAACCTAACTATAACCTCATTTTATCCCTAGAAGTCTTGAATTCTGCATCTTTAAGATATCCTAGGTGTGCATGCACATGCACACACACATACACATACATTCACATGTGAACACATACTGCCTGTTTCATCTTCCTCTAAGGAATTTTCAAACTCAAATATGGCAACAGTTACCACGAACTGAGAAAGGCAAAAGAACCCGAGGAATAATGGAGATTTTCTTATCCATTTCCTTCATGCCAATGAAGGTGGACTTAAACACTATGGCTATGTGGAAGAACCAAAGGGCAATGTTAAGGTTGATACCCCTGAGAATGTTGTGGTTTAGTGCAAAGAGTCTGAATGTGAAGTTAGGAAACTTGGGTTTGAATGCCAGCTCTGATAAATGGATATATTGTGCTCTGAAAGCATGAAGTTTGATGTGAACATAAGTCTGTGCTACTGTTATAATTAGTCCAAAATTATGATTTCATTGCTTTAAGGAACTCCTGGTGAGGAAACTCCCTCTAACAATACAGACCAGCACCTGCTCTGCAACTTAGAGAGTGACCCAGGGCAGTAAAGAGGTTAAATAACTTTTTCATGATAACTGTTTATTCTGTAAAAGCAGCAAAGCTTGAACCTACTGTGTGATTGGGATCATTTGGACTTATATAGTTTTCCATCCACTATACCACACAGTGTCTCATGGCTACTTTTTCATGGCTACCCAAACCTAGGTACCCGTTTTCAATAAAACATCTACTGACAAGGCAGGACATTCCCCCAACCGAAGTACACCACCACCACCACCACCACCGTCATCATCATCATCATGGTAGTAGTAGTAATGATAATAATAACTCACATACTTGAGTTCAGACCCAGCACTCCACCCACTGTACTACCTAGCTATCCTATACCTAACATACTAGATTTTCCATAGCTTGCTTTTTTCTTCAGAACTTTTTTTCATCATACAGTTTTTTAGGTCCCTTCTCTCTACTAAAATAAAATAAATTGTGCTTAGTTATCAATAGGTAGCAATCCTTCCAGGTATGTCTGAATCTTAGCCAAGGTCTCTTTCCATTGTTCAAATGCAGGGGGTTGAGTGACGGTGGCACTTCAAGCACCATGGACAAACATAGGGGGAAATGTATACACATATAAAATATGTATATATGCATGCATATGTATACATACACATATATGGATATGTTTATATGTATATATATGCATGTATATGTGTATATACACACATATATGTGCACTTATGCCTAAATGTGTATATGCATATATACATGCATGTATACTTATACATATGTATGATATAAGAAGGGAAGGGGTTTTTTCATCGACCTTGGATGACACTCTACCTGACCTCTTCCACTCATGTGTTAGGTATGCTCTAAAGACACCCTACTAGGCTTCCTTCCAGATAGAAAATTCTCTAAAATTGAGGAGCAGGGAAGACAAAGTAGTAAAAAGTCTTTCTCTCTGTCCACTTGGCCCTGTTTTGACACTATGGGCCCAGGTAGGCCATTTTCCAACCCAGCCAGAAGGAGGGAAAATTGAACTGTGGTCTAGAGAGCTATCCGTTCTGACCATTAGTCAATCACCAGGAGCCCGTTAGACCTAATTGTCTTTGAAACATCCGCCGAACCAACACTTTTTTGGAGGTCAGCCTTTGAGGCCAGAGAAGAGGCAGCAGTACCTGTGATGAAAATAAAAACATAATAAGTTCAGATAGTAGGGCTGAAAATTAGCTTTAGGGGTCTCCTCCAGTTGGTTTGTTAATGAGGTGAAGCCTAATAATGGTCTTGGCTGTAATAAAGATGAATTACTTTTTTCTATAAAATAATGAAACTTTGGTAAACATTCCAGGCTTATCACTTAATTCCTCCCCAGTGCTCTGAGAGAGAAGGGGAGAGAAAGAGCAAGAGAGGGAGAGAGAGGGAGACCTCCCCCAAACCCACCCCCCATTTTTAATATTCTGAGCTATTAGATTTCAATAACCCACTCCACAGCAATGCAGGTCTCATTTCCCTGGACAGACCAAATAGGCAATAACAGCCTCTCAGTTAGAACACTAATGTTGTAATTTAGAACTTCTGTCAAGATGAAAGATCTTTGCTGGGATCCTCAGAGGGCCCACAGCGACACTTCAACCCAGGCCCGGATAATGAAGTTTTCATTATTAAATAAAGATATTTTAGGAATGTCATAAACCATAAATCCATTCTCCTGTAATGCGCTGCCAACCTTATTGTGTTTATTTCTGGTGTAGGACCCACCTCTCTCTCCCCTGTTGCCCTAGGCCCCCAAACCTAGTTGTATTTTTTTACATCTTTTCAACCCATCCCCCAACACAATAGTACACTTAAGTTGCCATGTTGACGGAAAACAGTGTCTTCTCCCCCCCACTCCCCACCTCCCATCGAAGCACCACCGGCCATAAAAATGTTGAATGAATGGATGGAGGAGGCAAGGGCTCCTGTCCTCTCTTCACTCCCCCTCTTCCTCCTCACCTCAGTTTGCCAACCAGCTGGGAGGGTGACTCCAGGCAACTTTATCTCACCACAAGGAAATGCTAACATGCACCATCAGGTCTTGCTGTTCTTAAAAATTATGGGACAATCAATTTTTAATGTGAATTTAGTGGTGGTGGGAAGCATTGGGCTCCAAGCCCCAGAGAAATGACTGCTCTATTTTTCCGCTGCTAAGCATGCCAAGGCAGTTTCCCTAGATCCCACTGCCCTGACCTCCTCCTTAACCTCACAAGGCACCCTTTATCAGAAGAGACAAAATAGCCTGCTAAACTGGCTCCTTTTTTCTCCCATCTTTGGTGTCTCTCAAATAAAGCCTGCCTGGCCTCTGCAAAGATTTGGAGAGGACAAATGTCCAAAATGAAACTCAAGGCTAGGCTGATCCAACTTACATGCTTGCTTATGTGTGTCCAGTCAGAACCTCACAGTGTTCACGAGGTCATTTAATCCAGTCTAAAATCTATAGGCTGGAAAACACTTAATCAGTTCTCTTCAAGGATTTCTAGGAAAAAAAAATCTACAATCCATCATAGTGTGTGACACTTCAAGTCAGCTTGATCTTCCTTGTATCTAATCTGGGCTGTCCTCAATGAATATGGGGCAATTTTTTTTTTCAGAAAAGATAAAGGACAGCTAGTCTCTTAAAGCTTGGGTTTGAATTCTGCTTCAGATATGTGCAAGCTGTATGATGCTGTAACCACCCCGAGCTTTCATTTTTCCATCTATGAAGTGGGATAATAATAGCATTTCCCTCCCAGGTTTGTTGTGAGGGACAAATGAGATAACAGTTGTAAAGATTCCCTCTCATTCAGGTGTGTGTTGATCTAGAAGACTTCAGAGGCCTCTTCTAGCTCTAAGAGTCTATCATTATGTGATTGGTGGAAATATTAATTTAGTGGCATAAAATATGCAACTCAACCAACAACCCTCAAAGTCTTTGTCAATGGATCCCAAGCAGAAAGTGATATACCAACCTCAAAAAATTTCAATGAACCTGGTGACCTATCATATATAAGCCTACTGTTCAAAGACAAGCTAGCTAAAATGGTATGAATTCATTGTCTGGTTGGCCACAAGGTGGGGGAAATTTTGGGGCCATGGCTAATCTTAAGAGGGGTAGCTGGGTGGCACAGTAGATAGTGCTGGACATGGAATCAAGAAAACTCATCTTCATGAGTTCAGATCTGGCTTCATACGCTTACTAGTTGTGCGTGACCCTGGGTAGGTCACTTAATCCCATTTGCCTCAGTTTCCTCATCTGTAAAATGAGTTAGAGAAGAGAATGGCAAACCACTCTAGTATATTTGCCAAGAAAACCCCAAATGGGGTCATGAAGAGTGGGTCACAACTGGAAAGATTAAATAACAACAACAACTCTTAAGAACCAGCTGCTAAGTTATAGTAGGGTTTCTGATTCCCCCAGCTGCTAGGATCTTCCTCCATGGATATACTTTGTACTTATTTTGCATATGCTTCTATGTGAGCATGTATACTCATCCAGTATCATATGAGCTCCTTGAGGGCAAAGACTGTTTCATTTTTGCCTCTCTACTTCCAGATCCTAGTATATAGTAGGTGTTTAATAAGCACTCATTGGTTGATTGATTTTGATCAGCATCAGTACAAACATTCTCTTTAACAATCAAATCTTTTTTTTTTCTTGGAGGGGGAAAGACAAGACAATTGAGGGTAAGTGTCTTGCCCAAGGTCACACAGCTACTAAGTATCAAGTGCCTGAAGCCGAATTTGAACTCAGGTTCTCTTGACTCCAGGGTTGGTGCTCTATTCATTGTGCCACCTAGCTGCCCCATAGCAATCAGATCTTGAAGTAAGCTTAAAAGTCCTCGAAGTAAGCTCAAATGGGGAAACTGAGCCTCATAGAAAGTGAATTATTCATCTGTCGTCACATGGCTCAAAAACAGCATTCAGAACTGGAACCCAGGTATCCTGACTCCAAATACAGGGCACTCCCTATTACACCCTACTGCTATGTAGCGTTGTTGTATTTGCTTACACAAGTGACCCAAATTGATTTTTTAATAGTCCATTAGATAATCAAAGAAAAGTCCAAAGATCCAGGTCCAGAGGATAAAGAGGTTAATAATGCCCTAAACAATGAGGTGTTTTTTCTTTTAAGAGAGGGTTGGGGAGTAAGTAACCCGGGTATTGTGACTTCTGTCTAGGTAAATGATCTCCATTTATCTCCTTTGATCCTGGTACATGATTTTTCAAGTTTTGAATATATCACCTTTTTTAGGGGAAACCTCACTTTCATCCCCAGGTTCAATGAGAGTCAGGAACAGCTGGTCTCAGAATAAGCTGCTGCCTTCCAAAAACATCCGAGAAACCAAATAATGAATTACATAAAACAAAAAAAAATTTTTAAAGGCAGCCAAGGAGTACATATAAGTTCAGGATATTTATTTCGGGAGTTGGGGGAAGCTCGAAACCACAACAAACCGTAAAACGCTATCAGCACTTGAATTAATTGAAAATAAATTTCCCCTCCCAGCGCTAAACAAATGAGGAGCTTTTTGTGTGATAACACTCACACCCGCCTGTAATAGGTTGCTAAGATTCCACTAATTAAAAAAATCTCATTTGAAGATAGTTAATGGGTTCTGCATTTCTACAAAGCACTAGTCAGGCAACATTTCTCTGAACTTCAGGGTCTGTGCTGATTACTACTCAATTAGTTTTGATTCAATTCACTGAAGAAAAATGTCCATTTCATTAGTGCGGAGAAATAACCATTGGCCACGAAATATATTTCCCCGTATTGCTATGGCAACAGGGATGACACAGCTGAGCTCAGAATGTTAATGTGTTTCCTGGAACTGTGTTTTTAAGTCATTGTGCCAGCATTAAGTCTTTTGGGGAGGAGGAGGGAGTAACCACTGGTGCCCTGCCATTGGTACCATGCCTGCCAGGAAGGCGCCTCTCCTTGCAAAGCTTGCTGTTTCTTCCTGCCCCTCCCTTTCATGGAGAGGGAAGGGAGATTCAGCAATATCCATTTGAATGCATTTAGCTTTCAATACAACAGGGCATCTAGATGTCCAGACTGAAAAAAAAAATAATCTGTCACCAGGGTGTTTTAAGAGAATTCTTTTGTCTATGTGATGTCAAGCCATCGGGATAAAGAATCTTCATGTCTTTATCCATGTGCTCTAGAGTCATTTTGCTAGCCCATAACTGAGACAGGCCAATGTGAGGGGATGGCTAAGGAGGTTCTACCTTCGAGGTGCACTCAGTATGAACAGCTCAAATGGAGTAAAGCTCTGTTGTGTGTGGTTTGTCCTTCATTCTTGAAGAAGGCCATGACAGCAGGAAGATGATACCATGACTTGCACATAAACTGGATTACAGTGAGGAAGGGCTGTGCAAAGTAACCAGCCTCACTTTACCCTCCAGAGCCATCTGGGTCCCATGGTCAGATATAGATCAGGATGACTGGAGATGGCCCAGGATACAGCGGGAGACCTTAGCTTAGACTATTTAAGCTAAGGTCTGAGTTCTCACTTTGACTGGCCAATGCCCATTCATTGATTAGAGCTGTTTAAGAAGTGAGTCAAGGATAGTTAGTCTTTCACAATATGTCTACTATGAAAATGTTTTGCATAATTACACATGTATAACCTATATTGGATTGCTTGTCTTCTCAATAGGGGTGAGTGAGGACGGAAGAAGGGAGAGAATCTGGAACTCAAAGTTTAAAAAAAATGTTAAAAAATTTTTTCTACAGGCAACAGAGAAATAAGATATACAGGCAATGGGGTATAGAAATCCATCTTACCCTACAGGAAAGTAAGGGCAAAAAAAGTTAGGGTGTGGGGGACAGAAAAGAGGTAAAACTGGGGGAAGGGGTAATCAGTATGCTTAACATCTTGGGGTGGGGGTAGGGGAGAGATAGGGAGAAAATCTGGAATTCAAAATCTTGTGGAAATGAATGTTGAAAACTAAAATAAATAAAATTTTAAAAAAAGTGAGTCAAGAGATGGCCTCTTTAATCAAAAAACAAAAATCAAACTGGGAAGGGGAGACCCTCAGAGTTGTTTCTGACCAAACAAGAAACATTTCCTGAAATCCATCCTCCATCTCGTTCACAACAAGAGCCTCTAGGTATAGAAGAGAAGCATGAAATAGATGAAAATATTTGGATAATTCAAGTTTTAAAAAAAAAGATATATTTCTATTCTGCCTTTGATTTGGGTCACAGAAACATGTTATAGCAAGCTGATCAAATCTGTAGGTAACACAAACCTGGAAAGAAGAGGTAATGAACAGGATCCAGTCCCGGACCCCCAAAAAGATTTTAGCAGCTTAGAAAGATTGGCTGACTCTAACAAGAGAAATCCAGTAGGGACAAATGCAAAGTGCTGTATATACTTTAGTTAAAAAAAAAAATTTGCACAAATACAAGGTTGGAAAGCTCTAGGAAAATAATAGTTAGTCTGAAAAATATCTGGGAGTTTTATTGGACTACAAGCATAATAGGGGCCAGCAGTACAATATGGAGGCCAAAAAGTTTTGCTTTGCTTTTTTTTGTTTTGTTTTGTTTTTAGAGGGCAATTGGGGTTAAGTGACTTGCCCACGGTCACATGGCTAGTAAGTATTAAGTGTGTGAGGCTGGATTTGAACTTAGGTCCTCTTGACTTCAGGACTGGTGCTCTGTTCACTGTGCCACCTAGCTGCCCCTCAAAAAGTTAATGTGGTCTTAAGTTGCATTAGAAAATAGTGGTTTCTAATAGGAAAAAAGGAAATAATTCCATTGTATTCTGCCTTAGCCCAACCACTTCTATAGTATTGTGCTCAATCCTGGGGGTTACATTTTAGGCAAATGGTAGTAAGATTAAAAAGCATCCAGAGGAGGGCATCTAGGATAGTCCAAGTCCTCAGGATCAGGATATAGGAAGATCAGTTGAAAGAAATGGAGATATTTAGCTTGGAGAAGACAATTCTTAGGATGGGACAGAATCACTGTCTTCTGATATTTGGAGGACTGTCATATGGAAGAAGTAGTATGCTTATTTTGTTTGCACTCAGAGAGCAGAACCCAGAGTAACAGGAGGAGGTTTTAGAGAGGCAGATTTTAAGTTTATTATAAGGAAAAACTTTAAAACAATTAGAACCATAATAGCTAGCAATTATATAGTGCTTTAAGGTTTGCAAAATACTTTATATATATATATTAACTATCCCAGAGTAAGATAGACTGCCTTGGGAGGTATAGGGTTCCTAGTCACTAACGCATTTCAGGAAAAGGCTGGATAACTACTTTTTGAAGATAATTGTAGAGAGCATCCTTGGTCAGGTTATAGCGTACTATAGACTAAAAGGTTTCTTAGAGACTTACAATTATTAGTTTCTGGATTTTCTGTGCGGAAATTTATTGCATAAGAATCATATTTTCCTGTGTCATTTGTAGACAGAAAGTTATTCATCTCAATCAATAATTGAGAATTTAGGTTTTGAATGACCTGAATTATTGGGCCAAGTTGACCTGGCCTCTATGTGATACATATAATACCAGGAGAAAAGGATACCAAAGATATGTGTTCAACTTTGTCTATAAAAATCATTAATGAAAGATCCTTATGGCAATTATCTGCTTCATTTGAATAATAAAGAGCCAACCCAGATCAAGGTCCCCCAAAACATCTTAGGTTCAAAATTCTCTCAATTTGATTTCTGGAAATTTATTGAAAAAGTCATACATCTAAAATATCTAAAAAACTGAACAAGGTATTCTACGACTAGGTATCTACCCCAAGGACATTATTGGAGGGAAAAATTGTTCCTTCCACAATAAAATTATTATTAAGCAATACTTTTTGTCATAACGAAGAACAGGAAATTAAGAAGGTGTCCATTGACTGTGGAATAGCTAAGTATATTGTGGTACATGAATGTAATGGTATATTACTGCACTATAAGAAATGATACACATGACAAACATAGAGAAGCATAAAAAGAATGACGTGAACTGATGAACAATGAAGTAAACAGAGCCAGGAAAGAAAGAAATATAATGACTTTTCGTTGTTCACTCATTTCTGAATGATGTCCAACTCTTCATGACCCCATTTTGGGTTTTCTTGATAAAGATACTAGAGTGGTTTGCCATTTCCTACTCCAGCTCATTTTATAGAAGGGGAGACTGAAGCAAATAGTGTTAAGTGATTTACCCAGGGTTACACAGCTAGGAAGTGTCTGAGGTTGGATTTGAACTTATCTTCCTGACTCCAAGTCAGGTACTCCATCCACTGTGCCACCCATCAGACATAATGACTACAGTAATCATAAAACAATCAAAACCAAAGGTTGTGAAACTACAATGAACAAGCTTGTCCCCAAAGAAAAGGTATGAGAAGACAAATCCCCCTGGTCCTGTATAAAGGTCAGGATGCACAAATATAGAACATTGAATATAACATAAGATTTTAAAAATTTATTGATTGATTTTATTTAATATTTTTCTCACCTTCCTCTTTTTTTGTTTTAAAATATGACTTTCTGGGAAGGGGCGGGGGAGGATACAGAGGAAAAATCTAGGTAGTATAAAAATAAAAGACATCAATAAAATGTTTTTTTATTTAAATGAGTAATTTTTGTGTGTGTGTATCAGGTAGAGAATTTGCAAAGTCAACAAACATGTATTTAGTGTTTATCCTATATTCAGTATTTTCTTTTCCTTTATTTGACAAATAAAATACAGATGCTTAACCTGGAGAAGGGGGCAGCTAAGTGGCACAGTGGACAGAGCACAGGGCCTGGAGTCAGGAAGACCTGAGTTCAAATCCAGCCTCAGACACTTACTAGCTGTGTGACCCTGGGGAAGTCATTTAACCCTATTTGCCTCAATTTCCTCATCTGTAAAGTGAGTTGGAGAAGTAAATTACAAACTGCTCTAGTATCTTTGCCAAGAAAACCCCAAATGGGGTCACAAAGAGTCAGACACAATTGACATTACTGAACAGCAACAACAACCTAGAGAAGAGAGAATCTGGAAGGTCATGTTAGTTGTCTCTAGCTCTGTGTTTTTATACTAAAGGACTATAAGATACTGCCTCTGCCATCAAGGAGTTTCCTATCTGGTTGGAGATTGATCGATCTGTTTATTTATTTGTCTTTCTATCTATCTATCTATCTGTCTGTCTGTCTATATATCTGTCTATATATCTCTAGCCTTCTATTTATCTCTATCTCCATCTCTCTATCTAAAAGAATAGCTAAAATTGTTTACACTTAGTGCTTTAAGACTTGCAAAGCATTTTATACATTTTCTCATTTAATCTAAGAACAAGTTTTTAAAAATCATAGACTCATAGAATTTTATAGCCAAAAGGAAATTTAGAAATCATGGATTACAATCTTCTAATTTTACAAATGGAAAAACTGAGTCCCAGAAAAGTGAAGTTACTCACTGAAGATTCCATCAATGACAGAGGCAGTACTAGCATTTAGTTCTCCTCATGCAAGAAGATACTCATGAATGTCTCGTGAGTTTCATAGAAAGTTAATACTATGGGAATCTCTTTGGCTTTGGCAGCTGTGGCATGTTGAAAAGATCACTGGATTTAAATCAGAAAATGTGGGTTCAAGTCCCCATTCCACTACTTCATATCTCTATTATATAGTGTTTGCCACTTGATGTCTCCAAGACTCATTTTCTCATCTGTAAAATGGAGATCATAATAATAATACTTGTACTACCTAACATATAGGGTGGTCAGAATCAAAGACTATAAATGTGAAATGCTATTCACATGTGATCATGAAGAAAACAACAGCTGTATTCCAATTAATTAAATTAACTTCCCTGTTTAATTCAGCTTCAAAGGAAATTATCACAAATCAGAGACCCTAATTATAAGAATTTTCTACCCATCTTTCAATCAATCAGATGTTCTATTCCCCTAGCCTCACACATTGTAATAACAAAGAAACAAGCATGGCTTCTACGTAGACACTTGCTGAAATCTATAAGCCTCCCTCTAACACAAGGAGGAATTTCAGATATCTATTCTCTCTTCTTAGAGTCTCCATTTATTGGGCTCCTCTGTTTAGCTTGTAAAGCTTTTAAAAACCTGATCCCCACCTACTTTTCCAGTATTATCATACATTATTCACCTTCCCATATTCTATCATCCAGCCAAAGTCACCATCTTGCCATTCCTCACACACAATTCTCCATCTTCCATCTCCACCCTTTCGCACTTGTTGTCCACCATGCCTAGGAAGCACTCCCATCTCCCTCCACATCTTAGAATATTTTGTTTCATTCAAGGTCTTTCCAGATTCCCCTCTTCCCATGAATATGAGGGCAAAGGAGAACCACATATTGGGTTTAAGAAACCTGCTACTTACAGTAAGTCAACAAGCATTTTTAAGCCTGTCAGTCCTGTGAAACTGAAGGATATCCTTTAAAGAGCCCAGGAGCTCAGTTGGTATACACATAATGTAAAGGATCCCAGTGTATTAAGGGAACCCCTTATGGTGAATTCAGGAGAGGGCATAGACAGGAACAGCATAAGATGGGCAGGCATGGAAGGGTTGTAGCCTACATCAGTTTATCCTGATAGGCGTCTGTAGTTCCGTGGTCTCATTCCATATGATTATCTGGTTATCATGGTTATCTCTTGATCTGGTGTAGTTTTGGTTTTTAGGCAAAAATAGTCATATCAGTGAGATTACCAATTTATTAGCTGTTTGAGTTTTTTTGACTAGATATTTCTCCTGTACTCACCCAATTCATTTTACACATGCTTGGCACTTAGGAATACTCTCTTTGCTATATTGATATGCAATTATTTGACTAGCTTTTTATGACATTCTTGTAATAATTGGTGCCCAGCAAAGTTCTTCGGTTTTCAATATTGGGCTGTCCGTGGATCATGGCTTCTTTCTCTTCATCTTTCCCCAGTACCTAGTACTGGGTTCTGGGCTCAAGGTGACATGGTGCTGGAAGATGAACAAATGCATGACAATTTGGGGAGATTGTTCATTTTAAAATAAACTGAATTTTAGCAATTTAACATCTAAAATTATCCACAATGACAAATGGTAAAACAAACCAAACAATAACTATAACAGATCAAGAGATAACCATATGGCTAGACCCATTGGACACAATGGATACTTTGAAGGCTTACTTCTGAACTCACTTTTAGTATACTGGGAAATGCGGAGTGAGACCTCTGAACTGCAGGCCCCCATAAGGATAAACTCAGAATGAATCCCAAAGTAATGATTGAGCTCGAGTTTATGAATGAGCAGGGACCAGCATTCTGGTGACAGCTGTCACATTAATGGCTTTTCCACTGCCATCATCCTTACCCCTGCTGTGTAAATTCGAGCCATAAGATGGGGAAGCCCTCTCTGTGCATCTCACAAGTTCCTGCCAAAAGGTAAATTTGCTCTAAAGGGAACCCAGAGGAAGTGGTATAAAGGAGGGATTTGATGGTAGGGGTTTTAAGGCTGTGTTCTTCATAATGTCAAAACATCTGGTTGATTCAATCCATTTAAACACATAGAGAATCAGATAAATGATCATAATTTAGCCCCTTCCTGCCTTTCCAGTCTTCTTATATTTCCTTTCCCTCCATGAGCTCTAGGATCCAGTCATACCCACTTGCTGCCCCTCACACTCAATGCTCTGTCTCCCATATCTGCATTTTTCTATGGGATATGCCCATGGCTAGACTACTCTTCCTCCATTCTTCCACCTCTTAGAATCTGTAGCTTTCTTCAAGACTCAGCTCAAGCACCACCTTTGTAAAAAGCTATTCCTAGTGTCCCCTTCTCACCCAATCTACTACCATCTCTCTCTCAGAAGTTACCCTTTATCTACTTTGTATGTGTCTTGTACATATCTATGTATCTACAGGTTGACAGATTGGACAATGTCTGAACCCACATGGAATCAACAGTTTAATAAGGGAATGAGACACATACATAAATGGCATAAACAAAATAATGTATGCTAAGTGTGGTGATAATTACAGAGTGGATATTCCTTGATGGTTGAACTATTTTGTAATTTCTCTTTGTATCCTCAGTTTTTATGCACCGACTCACTGGTGGAACACAGGAGACTAAATCCCTCACACTCTTACAAAACCAATCAAGACACTGATGTCTGGTCTCCAAAACATCAGCAGAAATACAGTTTTTAGGTTGTCTTGGCGTGACTGACTGGATAATTCAATATTTAATTAACTGATTGCAGAAAGATCTTATAGAGCAAACTTGGAGTAATTTGAGTTAACTTTGTCCGCAGTATATTCTTCTGGATCCCAACTGTGAGCCACATATACACACACATATCTATCTTTCATTATAATAGGGAAAGCCTGTGTCACAGATCTAAACACCAACCACCAAATACTCCTCTTCAGGAATTGTCTAGAAAATACATAAGATGAACACCTGCCTGTCCAGATTTTCAGAACAGGTTAATTCCTAGGTTTTATTGACATCTCAGTATTAAAATGAGTGAGCCAATGACTGAACAATAAGCTACAAGAAAAAAAGTCTGACTTTTTTTTCCCATAAAAATGGATTTTTAAAACCAAGGGAAAATATTTCTTAATTAAAGAATAGCAGCAGCAAACACAATAGCTAATATAATATTAATAGCTGACATTTATATGGCATTTTATGGTTATAGTCACTTTATGTATATTATTTCATTGACCTTCACAACAAGCCAGTAAGGTAGGTAGTACCGTATTGTTATCTACATTTTGCAGATGAGGAAACTGAGATTCAAAGAGGCCCAACATGTCATAGAATACATATTTCAAACATACATACCTCTAAGGATGGCCCCAATCAGATTAAAATATAATCGGGAAATCGTTAACAAAATAAATAAAAATACAATAAAACAGATTTTAAAACCAAGCCAGTTCTCAGGCATCTTTATACAGGGACCAGTGGCCCCCAACTCTGCTTGGGTTTGGCACCAAAATCATAGAATGTCAGCTCCTTAAAGGCAGAGAATATTTCATTTCTCTCTTTGGATCCCAGTGCCCATTATAATATCTACCACTGTGGTCACTATAGTTGGGGTGGAAAAGAACCAGCACTTAGCTGGTATAAGGAACTCCTGGTGAGGATCTTTTTCTATGAGTATAGACTTATATATTACTCTGTGACTTACGGTCTTAGATTACTGAGTTGACTGGCCCAAGGTCACACAGCTAGTATGTATCAGAAGCGAGCTTGAAACTCTATCTTCCTGATTCCGAGGCCAGCAGTCTACTTCTCTATCCACTCTTCCATGGTACCTCTCCACCTAGTGCATAACAGGAGCTTAATAATGCTTATTGATTAATTGATTACTAATCAGAGAGGGAGAGTCAACACAATGAAAAGATATAAGGACACTCACAAAACGGTAAGTGTGTGTAGCTGTGGATGATATTGAGTGGGGAGCACTTCCCATGGAGCTGAAGCTGTGGGCTATGTGCTCTGACTCATTGCTAAGCGATGTATAAGACAGAGGTTCTTTGTTGGTCCTAATTAAAATGATGAGTTTAATGATCTTGCTTTCCTAGGCTCTGATTAAATAATGGAGGGCAGAAGAAACAGACTAGGAGGTAATGAAGTTTAACTAATGCTAAGCTTAGTATTGAGAACTTAGTATTATATGATATTTACATACATACACTATTGTTTAGAAAGCCCTTGCCTGGTGGAGTTGCATATCAGTCCAGTAACAGACCAAGTAGCAAGCATGGCATCTTATGGTTTATGGGGACTAAAGGAGAAAGGATATATAAGGAAAAGGGCTATATTTGGGACATTTTAAACATCAGTATGTTAGATTAGATTATTCTTTTTATCAAACACGTGGCTACAAAGGTAATAATATTTTTCATCAAATTATTTCCCCACTTACTTAGCTAAGCAGCTAACCCCAAGATTCTAGACTCAGATGTAAAGAGAAAAGTAGCAAAGTCTCTTAGTCCCCAGAAATAACAGCAGTAGAAAAGAAGAAGGTCCTGAACACAAGCTGTCAGGAGAGGAGGAATGTGAAAAACTCCTGCACTAGGGATTTAGCAAGGGCCTGGGGTGTCGAGGTTTTTCAGGGAGGACTAGGACTTCTGGTGTGACAGCTTGCTGAGCCCTCTTCAGGGTTGCTTACCCACCTTTGGTGTCCACCTGGCACTCAAATCTCACCTGTGGCTCCAAGAAGCTGGAGCATGCACAGAGGCCTCAGGCTGGCAAAACTCTCAGCAGATGGGTTAACGCAGGTTGAGGGTAACCAACAGGTCTCAAAACTGTCAGTGAGTTAGGCAGGTGTCTACCCCAAGCACATGAAGACTTTCCCTGGCAGAATGAGCAGATGACAACAAGTTGTTCCAATGGGCATGAAGGCAGCTGGAGCAGCGATTATGAGTTCTTAGAGCTTGGACAGACATCAAAGAAACCAAGGTCATCTACTGTATCCCAGGCCATCACCAGTCGTCTTAACTTTTGTCCTGCCACCCATGACTCCAGAAGAGAGAGTGAGGCTGATGACTTTAAGTGAGGCTGCCTCCTCTTCTAAAATGAAAGACAAACAACACTAACAGCAACAAACAGACTGAGCCATTACACAGAGAAGTCAAAGCCTGGTCATTTGTCTCTCTTGTTTACCATGATTTATTTAAACAGGGTTAACTTAGTGTCTTTCTAGCAACCTCAAGTTTGTTTACATTCTGTAGGGGACTAAGTTCTACTGAGGATAGAATAGCAAGCATTGGGTGTTATACAGGTGTCTGGCATCTAGGTAAGAGTCAACAGAAGGTCAGAGTCACATTTCTAACTTCATTTGTTTTTTTTCCAAGGGGAATGCAAACCAAAGGGTACCATTATGATTTATATATGTGTGTGTGTATATATGTATGTGTGTGTGTGTATGTGTGTGTGTGTGTATATACACATACATATATATGTATTTTTTTTTGGAAGGGGGAAGGCAGCGCAATTCGGGTTAAGTGACTTGCCCAAGGGCACACAGCTAGTAAGTTTTGAGGTCATTCTGAGACCAGATTTGAACTCAGGTCCTCTTGACTCCAGGGTCGGTGCTCTATTCACTGTGCCACCTAACCATCCCACCATTACGATTCTAGAGTAGTGGTGTCAAACTCAAATAGAAAGGGGTAGAGGGGAAGGTATTAAACTAGCTGCATATTAACTTAGAAAAACTTATCTTAGGGGACGGAGCCAAGATGACGGCGTAGCAGCAGCAACACATCGCAGCTCTCACATAGCCACCCCAAAATACCCATAAAATAGGACTCTAAACCAATCCTGGAACTCCAAAACACACACAAAGATACTTCCCACTAAAGTCAGCTCGGCTAC
>CM053584.1:89095704-89118303 GCA_028627135.1 Pseudochirops cupreus
CATGTATGTGCATTGTTAATGTATTGTTACCCATTAATAGGTCTGTGTGACCTACTTTTGGCCTGAGTCACATGAGCCTGCTTTGGGAGGAGCTTGTCAAGTGGGTGGAACAGGAAGGATGGAGCAGGAAGTGTGGGAGAGACAGAGCTGAGAGGGAATGAGAGCCAGCAGAGCAGAGTAGCTGGCACGAGTGAGAGAGGGAGTGATTTTTGCCTGGATTAGCTCGTGTTTGTGGGAAGGTCTAAGGTAGTAAAGGCTTGGGATGCTGGCTTTTCCTGCATTGGTGATGTGTGTGGACTTTGTCTTAAAAAGAACACTTGGGTTGGGGTGACTAGGTGGCACAGTGAATAGAGCCCTGGAGTCAGGAGGACCTGAGTTCAAATTTGGCCTCAGACACTTAACACAAATCTAGCCTTGTGACCTTGAGAAAGTCACTTAACCCCAATTTCCCTGCCTTCCCTCCTCCAAAAAGCAAAAAAAAAAAGAACACTTGGGGTGTCAGTGCTCCCTGCAATGGCAGACTTAGACTTAGACTTAGACTTCTTTATTACTATGATGCATTTGGCTTACCTATGTTTGAATAAATCTTCAAGGAAGAGAGTGTTATATCTTGCAATTCAAAGCTGGAAATACACCTGCATATTCATAGCAGCTGCTGTGAGTGTCACATTGGTGAAATAGTATGGCAGTCCTTCACCTACTTGAAGACAATTACCATGTTAAGTCTTTGCTTCTACAGGTGGCTAGGGTTGCAGTGAATAGAGTTCTAGATTGGAGGCAGCAAGACTTAAGTTCAGTTCTGCCCTTAGATGCTTACTAGTTGTGTGTTCCTAGGGAACTCATTTAACCTCAGCTTGACTCAGCTTCCTCAACTGTAAAATAGGGCTAATAACAACACCTACCTCCCAAGGTCACTGTGAGAATAAAATGAGATCATATTTGTAAATTGCTTTGCAAAACTTAAGGTACCTTACAAATGCTAAAAGTAAAGAAGATTCAAATATCCTCTCTTCCTCAACTCGGATCTTTCAACCAATGTTGGTGCCAGGCCTTTTTCATCAACCTTTCTCTATTCACTTCACCTTCCTCTAGACACACTCCAACTTCTCAATGACTCTTCTAAGATGTGATAGCCAATACATGACAGATGTGGAATGATACAGTCAGAATACTAAGGGACTCTTGCCTCCCTTGTTCTTAATATTAGGATCCTAAGAAAACAACTTAAGATCCCATTGGCATTTTTCTTGAACTTATATTTCACAAAAAAACTCTCTGGTCCTTTCACATGAGCTATTATCCAATCACTTTTTCACCACTCTGTTCACAAAGTACCATCCCCTCCTCAAGGAATTTAAAATCAATGCCAGAGGTGGAAAGAAGAGTGTCAAGTAAGAGGACATGTGAAATACTAGTCCAGTTTTGACAGAAGCATGAAGTATATGACGGGGAAAGAAAGTTGGAAATGTAAGTTAAGACACTATTTAATGAGGCATGAAATTCCTTTCCAATGACTATCTGAAGAACTCAGAGCTTGTGAGAGTCTCCCTGAATCTGTCTGCAACTTCCTGATACCCCTTCTACCAGATTCTTACTTTAATCCAATAAGGGACTATGATTTCATCAAGGTAGACACTCCTTCCATGGGTTCACTGTAATGAGTGAGCCTAAGTCAGAGTAGTAGCCTGTTAGTACAGGTTCTATGTTAGAATGAAATGAGGCTCTTGTAGATAATGCAACAGTTAACAAAAAGAGTTTTACTTAGCCATAGTACAGAAAGAACATTCAACAAAGATACTCTAGTGTTTCCCACCTCCTTATAGAAACTCATTTGGTCAGCAGGGAAGGGTGGAGTGACTCACTTGATCTTGGGACTTTCACCAGAAGGGGCCACCTGAGTGGACTTCCTTAAAACCTTAGGCAACTAGAGAGTCACATCAATACAGCCCAAGGATATCAGAAAGCCATATCAAGGGAAGTGCAACTGGAGCCTAAGCCTCCTACCAATCAAACTCGAAGACAACTTTGTTGTCTTAGGGGAAGGAAAGGGATGGATAAAATTAGTCTGCATATTACAGAAATATCGGGTAAATTAATAGACCAACTAATGATGGTACAAGTAACGAAATAATATCCAAAAAATTTTTTTAATTATGGGTTTAGGAAGAATCTAGCAGAAATATTCATCACCTTGTGAGCAACCTGGTAATAGGTCACCTCAAACTTAAAGACAAAGCTCCTTGGGTAACAAAAATGAAGTCCATTATAACATTACTTTCAACTTTGATTGAAAGGCAGAGTGTGTCTTGCCTAGCATAGCATTTGAAAAATCAAGCTCATTGTCATACAATGATGAACTCAGAGAAGCACTTCAGAGGAGTAATTACAGGTATTCATTCTCAATGCTGACTGAGGCAACCAAGATTGTTCCCTAAGGATCAGCCTTAAAACTTACTACCAGCCTTGCTGGTGAGGGAAAATTAATTCACAAATATTTACTAAGGGTTTACTATGTTCTAAGAGTTAAGGCTATAAAGAAAGACCAAACATGTCCCTACCCACAAGTATCTTACATTCTAATGTGAGAGATAACATGTTAATATATATTATATATATATTATATATACAGAACACATTAAAGGTAATCTGAGTGGTTTTGTCTAGTTTGTTTTGATGTGAACACTGCCTTTCCTATAGTTGAGACACAAAGAGTAGGTTCATCTACGACAACAGAATTCAGGCTTCTTGAGGGTAAGGACTGTCATTCATTCTGTCTATGTATCTCTAGTCCTTAGTGTGGCATATTAAATACTATAGGACCTTAATAAAATGCTTATTGACTTGTTCTTCACAATAATCTCCATTCTATATCTTTCCATTCTTCTAATTCCTTATCCAAGCTTCAAATTGGAGGTTTAATACCAACATGCCAGGTCCTGCCAAATTAATTCAATTCAAGTCTTCTCTCAGCCAAAGTTTATTAAAAACTCACCTTAATGGGTAGACTCCTGAGGAGCCTCAGTATCTGTGACACTTGCATTGGACAAGTGGGCCAGAATCATCTGACACAGAGAGAGTCTGTGCTAGATAATTCTTCGGCTTTTTTCATGGAGGCAAGATGGGGTCTTATATACAGAAAGGTTGTAGGAGGAATCAAGGGGTGGTCTAGAGGAAGAGTTTGGGGAGGGTCTTTAGTAGGAAGCAAATGAGATCAGACTCCAGTAATGAGAGATTAAGGGTGGGAAATATCTGGAGGCTACCTGAAGATGACAGACAAAGGAGGGCTAGGCTGATTTAAGGGTAACAGATTTGGGCATAGATATTTTGGGAGGATCAAGGGTGGAGACTATCTGGACAATGGAGGGCTAGGCTAGTAACAGATTTGGGCTGAGCTATAATGAAAGGCTTATGGCTTCAGGCAAATGTCTCATGTGAGAAGATTCAAGGAGAGTTCAAGGGGGTTCCTAGAGCCTGTACCTCATCAAATACATGCCTCAGAATCCTTCCTCATCATCCCCTATTCTCTTCTCTTTTTGTATAATCTTTGATAAAGATGCAAAGGTGAGGAGGGAGGGGGTAATTGAGCAAGTCAGTCAAATCTCCTGCCCCACTTAAAGTAACTGATAATGTGCTAAGCCCAAATATATTTAACAGGTGAAAATATATCAGTTGTTCACTGATTGTGAACAAGGCCTTGATACTTCTATGAATCAATCAAAAACATTTCAACTAATTGTGACAAGAAGTCTGTTCCAATTGGGTGAGATATTTGATAATGTATTGTGTGGCTTGAATAAAATTAAGAAGATGAAAGCAAGTGGAGGAGAGCATTCCAGCTAATCACTTGAGAAAGAACTGATCGGGAGAGGAGGTGCCTCAGGCCTCAATTTCTGAGTATCTCCTTCCCCTTCTCCCCTTGATCACAAGAACATTGTTGTCCTTCAGTCTTTAAGAGAACCAAAATGACATCACTTTGCTAGAGTCAAGTTTCAGTATGTCTGAATGTGACTGATCAGACCAATAGAAGCTTACAAGATGAATTCATGACCCTGAGAGGTCTGGGGGATTTCCCATCTTGTCGGTCGTCGTCCTCGTTGTCGTCGTCGTCAGGCGTCGTTGTCATCATCATCATCATCCTAACAGCAACTCTGGATCAGCTAACAGCACTTCCTATTTTGGGAGTCAAGGACAGAATTGATACAGATTTAAGGCTTTACAAATGATGAAGAGCAACCCCCTTGAGCTTTCCTTGAATCTTTGAGGTACAGGCTCTGGAAAACCCCTTGAACTCTGATTGAATCTTCTCATTTGATGAGGCATTTGCATGAGGCCATAAGCTTTTCATTGTGGCTCTGCCCAAACCTTTGTTACTAGCTTGGCCCTCTATTATCCCATTATTCCCACCCTTGGGCCTATCAAAATATCTATACCCAAATCAACTGTACCACCTTTGCACCATTGTCAGTCAGCTCTAGGTAGCCTCCAGAAACTTCCTACCCTTAATCACTCATTTACTGGAGTCTGGCCTCATTGACTCCTCCTGAAGACCCTCCCTAAACTCCTCCCCTAGACCACCCTAGATTCCTCCCACTACCTTTCTGTATATAAGACCCTATCTTGCCTCCATGTGTGTGAGAGTACCATAGAATTTTCTAGCACAGACTTGCTCTGTGTCTAATTCAAGCGAATTTTTAATAAACTTTACTTTTCTTTGGCTGAGAGAAGACTTGAATCAAATTCATTCAGCAGGACCCTGCGTGTTGGTACTTTGGGGTCTCCAGCATCCTAACCCTATACCTCTTCACAAAAAACACATTAGAAAAACAAAACAAACAAACTGTATCATACCTAAAGGTAAGTGAGAATTTTCTATAAGAACTTCAGGAGTTTTTAGTCAGACACTTGGTCATGTCCATAGATTGATGCAAAGAGTTTTCTTGTAGCTGTACATCTCAAGCAACCCATAGGTTTTCTCTAAAACCTGGCCCCACATTAATCCATTATTTACTATTCCCCTTGATTAGTGATTATTTATAGATACTTGGGAAGTGGAACACTGCCTTTTCTATATTCAAGGAATTGCACCTGTTGGTTCTTCTCCTCCCCACTTGGAAAGTACCTAATCTTTCATAAAATTAGAAATCAGATTATCTATGCTGCATTGTTTCCTTTTAATTAATTAGCCTTATGTGATTGTTTTTAATATATAAAAAGCCTGTCTCCCCCTATACTGGCGTCTATCCCTAACCTGAGGAAGGAACCTGGTCCCAGTTTATTAGACAATTGGTATGCATTGCTTAATAAATTGATAAGTTCAGAAGATCGAACCTTTTTTTCTTCAGTCATTTCATCTTTCACCCATCACACATGGAAAGATGACCAGGATGTCGAGAGTCTTGAAATGGTGTCATATAAAGACTAGTTGAAGGAAATGGGAATGTTTAACCAGGAGAAGAGAAGACACGGGGGAAAGATGATAAGTGCATTCAAATATGTGATGATCTGTGGTGAGGAAAAGAAATTTGATTTGCTCAGTTTGATGTTGGGAGGCAGGTCTAGAGATAATCAGATACTATAGGGAGGAAAATTTTGACTAAAAGCAATGAAAAAATTGTAATCTTTAGAGTCATCTAAATATAAGATGGCTATTATGGCTGATCAGGAAGGCATTGAATTCCCTGTCATTAAGGTTCCTTAAACAGATGGTCTGAAAGGGGATTAATGCCTTGGTAGGGAATAAACTACCCTACCTCTCCATACCCTTCTAACTAGAGGACTGCTAAAGTCAGCTCTAATGGAACCCATTGTTAAATTTTCTGAGTGAGTATTTATAAAGAGAGAAGGGGAATACAAGTCATAGATCTATGACACATGCACGTCACATTATATGACCTCAGAGATGAAGGGTGTGGGCTAAAGAAGCTAAGTACCTGTCAATGAACTTGTCACATAACAGGTTGCTGGAGAGCAAGAAATGTTTCTGATTGCTTGTTTCTTATTGTCATTTTATCTCTAGAATCTAGCACAATTACTAGAACAAAGTAGGGATGTAATAAGTGCTTATTGATTGATTGAATGAATGAATGAATGAAATGAATCACTACCAAACACTTTTGTGTTCCTAATGCCTATGATTTCTGGGGTTTCACAGCCCACAAGTCTTCCCCAGGGTATCACACAACCAAACAGAACACAGTGACACAATGAGATGGCCACCAAGGGACAACAGGCCTCTGTATTCGCCTCTAGTAGGCTCCCAAGCTTCCTCCTTTAAGAATCAGAGTTGGAGCCATAGTACAGCTGAACACCTTAGGAAGACTGTCCCAGAGTTTCTGACTCTCCCAGACTTCATCAGCTGCCTAAAACTGACTTCAGAGTAGGAAAGAACCTGGTGTTACATTAGGGAGGTGCAGTTTCTGATTTCTTTCTCCTACACTCAATTGCTGTGTTTTCCTGGTGTGCTAATACTGAGCCTCAGTTTCCTTACCTGTGAAATAACAGATATGGATCAAATTATCTGGAAGATCTTTTCCAGCTGTAAACATTTTATGATTCTGTGAAATAAAGAACAAAGCACTATGTAATGAGGTACTAAATTGTGTCTAACTAAATAATAATAATAGTAAATCCTGATTACAATTTCCTGTGAAGCAAGCACTTACTAGCACTGATGCAGATGCATTGACCTATTCTATAGGCATTCTCACCTAATATCATTAATTAATTCTGCACAAACACTACATCAAGAAAAATGAAGTTATTGGGGACAATTAACTCCATACAAACAATGCTATAAAACTAACTGTATTAAAGCAGGGTTTCAACATTCAAAATGGAGCAAGGCAACAGTGGTGACAGAGTTGGCCTTCTGAGTCAGGAACACCTCGCTCAAATGCTTCCGCTCAAATGCTTCCTCTGACCCAGACACAGACTGGCTGTATGAACCTAGGCAAATCCCACACCCATCCATTACACCCCCCACCCTCCCCACCCCACCCCCAAACACACTTCTCTATGACTATCAATGACCAATTGGCAGGTACCAATCTGCATTAGTAGAAAGCATAGGAGATTCCCTCATTGGGAAATCAATGAAATCAGAGGTAAAGTCTCAGAACAAAATGATAGGATTTGGTTACGACATTATTAATAAGTTTATTAAAATAGAATGTTCAGCCTTTATTTCATATATATATAGCACTGTGAGGGTTACAAATTTATCCACATTAATGTCAAAACACTATTGGTCTGGAAATCTTAGGTGGGGTAAATCTATAGAATTAGCTCAGAGAAAAATGTGGGGACCTGTATCATTTTGTCTTTTCCCTAGCATGGGATTAAGTCAACTCTTGAAGAGAATACAGAACCTGCTGAATGTGGACACAGTAGGTGAATGCCAGTCCTATTTTAGCTTTCAGAAATCCATTTCCTCCACCCCCTCCCCAACCCCACCAGAAGTGGGTAAGACAGTTCCAGATGGCAAAAGCGCTTTGTTGTCACTTGAAATGGCTTCATATATTGTAGGGGAGGTTTCAGTGCTCAAGAATTGTGTCACCTTCTAGTCTTTGCCAATAATGTCATCATTTGATATGGAAACGATGCATACTATTTAAATGGTAATTTGATTTTTAAATATGTTTTAGCAGGCGGCCTGTTCTGGCATTTATCTTGCTATTCCATACCCTTTATTCCTGAATGGTATGAAGAAGATATTACTGTGTGTGTTGGAACCCTGAGTTCAAGTGTACCAGCTGACATAATTATTTTCTTTTTCTTGTTTTGGGGTGGGTTGAGTTTAGCAAATATTATAGGTCCAGAAGAAGTCAGTAAGTATATTTTGATTCTTGAAAGAGTGATTTGGTTTAGTCTCATCTCTCTCAAAGGCTTTCATCTCACAGTCCTAGATTGTTAGTACTTTATGACATCTGATGGAATAATCTAAATGGAATAGATTGTTGCTTATAGAGTCAAGAGGTGTCTCCTTTCCCCTCCTCAGTCTTCTCCACCCATTAAAGTTATTTCCTTTGGGTTAAAGGATCCAGGAAATACCCATTTAAAATGTTAACAACCTCAAGAAGCAACCTTTATCTGGGCATTAACACTTTTGCCCACATTAGCTTTTTAGATAATTAGTAGTGATTTAAAAAGAGGAGGGTCTTAAGGAAATAGGTATTTGATTGGTAAAAAGTGGAAGAGATTGTTGTATCCTGAGGGAGGTTTGGGAAGAAAGAGTAGGCCAGATCTGGTTTCCTAGTAAGGATTTCTGAAGAGCCAAGCTACATTATTAGAGAAACTGCTGCCCTGAAACGGGGAGGCATCTATAGGGAGAGCTATCGAGGAGGAAAGAAAGGGAAGTTAGACAGAAGATTAACCTTTATCCTACATCATACTTCTATCAAGCCAATCTGAATGTCTACTTCTTCCTTCCTGGTATTCGTCTGAATGTCTACTTCTTCCTTCCTGGTATTCCTCTACACAACTTGACAAATTTTCTTTGGTTATAACCCATAAGCCATGTTTGCGGTGCTAATTCTGAAGTCTTACACAACTCATCCTATCTTGACTCATTGAGTGATGCCCAGGGGTGAGGAAATTTTCAGTGAAACTGAACCCTGTCGGGACTTGACAGATCCCAGAAACAGAACTCAGCTCACCATCCCAATCATTAAACAGGCATGGGGACAAGGGAATGTATTGTCTGTATTTTGTTCCATGGGGAAGTAGAAAGAAATAGGATAGGATGGGATAGACAGAATTAAATACAATGAGTTTATTAAGAACCCACTATCTGCAAGGTACTACTACATGTGCTATGCAAAGTGCTGGGGATAGAAAGACAAAAATCAAATGACCTCAAGAGGCTCGCATTTTATTGGGGTTGGGAGTGAGGTGGTAAATCCTAAACTCAGATGATAAATACAAAATAGGACCAAATAATTTCAAGAGGGAAAAGTCAATGACAACTGAGAGAAATCTGGTTTGAGCCTTATCTATGTCATTTGCTAACTCCCTGTCTATGGGTAAATCATTCAACCCCCCTCCAAATGTCACTTTTCTTGTACATAAAGTGAGAATAGTGATACTTGCACAGCCAATTTCTCCGGGTTGTTAGAAAGACAGTGTTATTGTTATTATCACACAAACACAAACTACTACTTTTGGGATTAGAATGGGGTCTGGCCCCATGATTCCACTGTCACAGGGCACTCTCTCTACCAATGCAGGTTGACTATAGTCTTGGAGAGTTGCCTAGAGCTCTGAAAAGTCGTCAGTCAGTCAATAAACAGGCAATCTATCTATTAAGTACTTGCTAAGTGTCAGGCACTGTGCCAAGAGCTAAGGGTACAAGGAAAGGCAAAAGATAGTCCCTGTCCTCAAAGATTTCACAGTCTAATGGGAGAGACAACATGCCAATGACTGTATATGAACAAGCTTTTTGCAGGATAAATTGGAAATCATTAACAAAGGGAAGATACTAGAATGGAGGTGGATTGAGAAAGGCTATGTATACAATGTGGGGTTTTAGCCAGGATATGACAGAGGCCAGAGAAGACAGGAGGCAGAAATGAGGAGGGAGAGAATTTGGTGATGGGGCACAGCTGGTAAAAAATGTCATAATATCACAGAGCAGGGGTGTGTGTGTGTGTGTGCGTGTGTGTGTGTGTGTGTGTGTGTGTGTGTGTGTGTGTGTATGAGAGAGAGAGAGAGACAGAGAGAGAGAGTAAGGGGGGAGGAGGAATAATATGCAAGGAGACTGGAAAGATTTGGTGGAGAAGCAGGTTATGAAGGGCTTTGAATGCCAAAAGAAGATTTTACTCGACTAGTATGCATCAGAGATGGTACTTGAACTCATGTCTTTCTGGCTCCAAAGCTAATCAGTCAATAAGAATTATTAAGTACCTACTACATAGAAGGCACTGTCCTAAGCACTGGGGATACAAAAATAAACAAAAGACATTCCTGCCCTCAAGGAGGTTACAATATAATGGGGAAAACAACATGCAAACAAATATATACAGGATAAATAAAAGATGGTTAAAAGAGGGAAGGCACTGGAATTAAAAAGTTGGGAAAGGCTTCCTGTGATGGGATTTTAATTGGAACTTAAAGGAAGCCAGGGAGCAGTGAAGTTGAGGAGCAAGAGCATTCCAGGTATGAGAAATGGAAAGAGAAAATGTGTGGAGTGGAGAGATAGCATCTCTTGTTCATGGAACAGCCAGGTTATGTCACAGGATCAAAGAGTGAGTGGTGGGGAGCAAGGTGTAAGAAGACTGAAAAGGCAGAAGGGGATCAGAGAATTTTGTATTTGATCCTGGAGATGAAAGGCACTACTTGGAGTTTTTTAAGTGGGTGGGTGGGGAGAGGCAAGGGCGACATGGTCAGACCTGTGTTTTAGGAAAATCACTTTGGCAGCTGAATGAAAGATGGACTTGAGTGGGAAGAGACTTGAGACAGAGGGACACACCAGAAGGTTATTGCAATAGTCCCAGCATAAGGTGTGCACCTGAGAGATATTGAAAAGGTGAAATAGACAGGCCTTGGCAACAGATTGGATAATCCATGGTGCCATGTTGCCTTTCAAACTATTGTTCCAATTATGACTCATCACCATCTTCTATAGTTTACTTCATACTTCAATAATGTGCTATTGGTACTGGTAGTTCTTCCACTATGCCTCAATATCATTCTAGTGTCTTGTCATCATTTGGTGTGACTGGAAGCAGGGAAATAAAACAATCCTTATTCAGTGGCTGATTTCTTAGTAATAAGCATCCTTAAACTTAGCTATCCTTGTCTTTGGACAGCAGTCCCACAGCCCATTGCTAGTTTCATACTTGAAGCCTTTCCAACTCAGGGAGTCCTTCCTCTCAAGAAAAAGTTATAATCTTCCGGTAAAGCCTTTCAGAATCCAAGCTCATCTCTATACCAAAATGAGTCATCAGAACAGAAACTTGGCGGAAGAATAATTTAAAGGATTGTTGTTAAAAATTTGTAGTATTCTGATTGACAGGTAGGTGGCTCTTGTTTCAGATGACAATACTGACATTTAGGTCATGCCAACATGTAAGTGGGGGCAGCTAGGCGACACAGTGAATAGAGTGCCAGACCTGAAGTCTGGAAGACTAGAAGACTGATCTTCCTGAGTTCAAATCTGGTCTTGGACACTTATAAGCTGTATGATCTTGGACAACACACCTGTTTGCCTCTATTTCCTCATCTATAAAATGAGCTAGAGAAGGAAATGGCAAATCACTCTAGTATCTTTGCCAAGAAAACCCCAACTGGGTTTACAAAGAATCAACCATGACAGAAAAATGACTGGACAAAAATTCTGGTGATAGCAAGAGATATAACAGGATGGGGTGGAGTGGAAAGGGGTGAAATATTAAGGAATAGAAAGGGATGAGATTAGATCAGGATCAGATAGGGAAGGAGAGGATAGGTTAGGAAAAGAAAAGAAGGGGTGATTATTGATTCCTTTATAAGGTGATGCATTATTTCAATCATGTCAACAGCTGAAGATGATAGTTGGATGAGAGAATGAAGTATCTCTGCCTTGATAAACAAAATTAGAGGAAATTCAAACACTTAAGAAAAATAAAATTAAGAAGTCACCGTACCTTTTAATGCATTTGAGTATAGTTTTGTGGAAAGAGAATTGTATCAGTCAGAAGATCCATTTTTGAATCCCAATACTATCTCTTACTAACTCTGTGGCCTTGAGCAATCCACTTAAACTCTCTGGCCCACAGTTTCCTGCTCTGAAACAATGAGGGAGCTAGCTTTGATAATCTCCAAAGTTCCCTTCCAGCTCTAAAAGTATATATTTCCACATTATTAAAAGACAACTGCCAGATGGCGATCAAAGTCTCCTCTACCTTCATTTGGGTTTGTTTAATGTCGAGCTGGAGCTGACAGAAATGCTAAGACATTGTGGTGCCAAGAAACAAATCAGCCTCTCCACCCCCAATGTAGATCCCTGCCAAGCCCAGTTCTGCATTCCAAGTAGTGAGAGAAGAAAAAAAAAAACCAAGATGCAATTTTCTTTCCTGTTTAATCATGAAAAGGTTGTTTTACTATCCATCCTTCCCACATTGTGGGCCTTCAGGGAGGAGTGAGGAATTTTCAACCTGCTTACCCAAGTCATTATCAGAGTAGATTAGAGTGAAGTGCCTTGCATACGAATGGACCACCTTGACAAAAAATAAATTGGAATTTAGATAGCAACAAATAAACTGGATTGAAGGCTAATTTTAGTGCCTTGCCCTTACACAGTGGAACTAAAACTGAGATAGAGTTATTGAAATTCTCAGCTGCTCCATCTCTTCTAGGACTGATCATTCACTATTCTTTTATCCCTGCCTCCCCCTCTCCCCCAGATTGTCTAAGTAAAGTTCACCATTAACATTATCCCTACAGGTACCATTATTAACTGTGATAGCTGAGACTGATTTTTTTTTTTTTACCCTATTTCCCCTATTTTACTGCAGCGGTAGGATGCTATAGCATAGCAATGGGCTGTGTGACTGCCATCCAAAGGACAGCCATGTGCTTCTCATTGTTCAAGTTGCTGTTTGTCCTTCATTTTCAAAGAGGACCAATGACATTGCAGGGTGATGATGTCTTGACTCATCCATGAACAGGATTTTAGTGAGGCAGAATTGCACAAAGCATTTTTCAGGTACCCAAACACAGTAATAATAGGTGCTCTAGAGCTCCTCACCCGAGCATTCCCTTCTTAATTAATATTCATCATCTATCCCTACCCCATATTCATGCAGGCAACCAGCCCTCTATAAAATTGTAAAGTATACAAAACACATCTTTCATGATTCCAACCTTTATCTCCAGGCCAGACTCAGGACTCTTGAGTTCTCGTATCTCCTCCCTCTGTCAAAACTTGCTTTCAAGAAAGGATCTGCTCTCAGTCACTTGCATTTAGAGTCAATTTAATGGGTCACAATACAAGGAACTTACTTCACAACAACTCTATGATGTAGGGGATGTAGATATTATGGTTCCTGTTTCACAAACAAAATAACTATACTCTTCTGATCTCCATCAGCAGCCCTGCTTGGCTTGTACTCTGTGGACCAATATGCCCCTCACACCAGGCGCTCCCTTTTCAGCGTCTTTTTACATGTTGTCTTTCCCGAATATAATGTAAGTTCCTTGAGGGCAGGGACTGTCTCTTTTTCTTATTTGTACCACCAGCATTTAGCACAGGGCCAGGTAAATAGCAGGCCTTTAATAAATGCTTATTGAATTGATTGATTTGAATGAAGATTCAGTGAGAGGAGAATGTGATTTGCCCAAGATCACCGAGTCGAAAGTGTCAGAACCAGAACTCTAAATTCCAGAGTTTTTCACTCTAAATTCAATGTGCTCTCCATTACACCAGGCTGCCAGCTTAAACAATAATAACTCACGTTTATATAATGCTTCTGGGTTACAAAACACTTTATATACATTAGCTCATCCTTTAAGTCAATTCAGTTACCTCTCCTGGGTGCATTTGCCTTTTTTAGCTTCATCTCTAATTATGCAACAGATGGGTTTATGACAGGAATATCAAGTATGGCAGGCAAAGGTATTTGTTTGAGAAACCAGGAGATTCCTTATATATTACTGAAATCTCACTACCAAGGGGTAGAGGCCTACCTAATGCACTCACAATGTTGTTTAGTCATTTTCAATCATGTCGAACTCCTTGTTATCCCATTTGGGGTTTTCTTCGTAAAGATACTAGATTGGTTTGCCATTTTATTTTCCAGCTCATTTTACAGATTAAAAAAAAACCCCAAGGCAAACAGATTTAAGTGACTTGCCCACAGTCACACAGCTAGAAAGTGTCTGAAGCTGGATTTGAACATGAGTCTTTCTGACTCCAGGACTGGCACTCTATCCACTGAGCCACCTAGCTGCCCCAAATTATAGTGTTAGCATGGCCTAAATATCAATGCTGCCATCTGACACCAAAGCTCACTGCCTCAGTTGGAACCTGTTGAGCAACCTAAAAAAACTAAGTAAAGGAATAGAGTGTGATGGTATTATGCTCTTGGTCACACCAGAAACAAGATTTCTGAGAGTATGGAATGATTGTGGCAGGCTCTTCTGTCAAGGAATTACCTGGGAATGGAAGGCAGTGCTCCCTAAGCAGTGAACCTGCTTGTAGGCATGTGGACCACAGGGCATTGATTAGAAAAACACTGGGGCTTCTGTCTACACTTAGTCTGTGTCTTTACCCTGGAAGGAAGAGCCGAATCTGGGATCCAGAGTTCCTGAATCTTTCATTCAGTGATTAGCCCCCATGGGTCTCAAGAGCTGAATATCAGTTGGGAATTATTTTGTTTGCTTGCAGGTATAGCCTTGGGAGAAGGTCTACACAAACAGAACTATATCTCCACTGGAGACATCTCCTAAATTCAAAGTGGTCTTTATGATATTTGGGGCAACTAAAGCCTAGGAGAAGTCATGTGACTTTGAGAATGTAATACATATTCTATTATTTATCATTTATTCTCTATATTGATTCTATGTAAAAAATAGTAAGATACTATATACAGTATCTAGGCATGCGTATCTGTTCCTTTAGGAATGTATAAGTGTGGATGGACTCCATGTTTGACTTACTTGTTAGGATGTGGTGAAATGTAGAATATACAGAGAGGAGCGGGGTTTGTGAGCAAGTGGGGGCTCAGAGTTATTCTGATCAGATAAAATCACACTGACCACGTCTCACAGACCAATAACATTAGCAAGATAAGTGGAGCTGGGGGGATGGATGGTCACTTACTCTCTGAGAACCACAGGAATCTTTGTACTTCCAAAATATGCCTTCTTTAGAACAGTAGAGCATATAAGCACAAAGGGCAACATGGCATGTGACCCTTTCTTGATCCAGTTGGTTTAAATGCAGAGTGATAGTGACTAACAACACCAATCAGCAGTTAAAATAATATTTGTATGGCTTATCCCTTCATGTCATCCAGTCATGTAGATAGTAGGAAGGAAGGAAACAAGCTTTTATTAAACATTTACTATGTGCCAGTAACCAAGTGCCTTACAAATGTTAATGATAAATTTATATTTACAAATATTATTAATTACATTAAAGTACATTTTACTTTACATAAATACATAAAAGATGTAAAATACATTAAAAAGATATAAAATACATAAAAGATGTATTTTACAAATATTGCATTTGATCCTCACAACAACCCTTTTAGAAGGTGCTATTATTATCATCCCCACTTTATAATTGAGGAAACTGAGGCAAATGGAGGGTTTTGTTGTTGTTTCTTTGTTTGCTTTGTAATGACTTTCCTAGGTTCACATGGCTAGTAAGTATCTGTGGTCACATTTGAACTCATGTCTTCCTGATTCCAGTTCTATCCACTGAACTACCTACTTTCCTCAAGAGCAGGGTAGGAAGCATAGAATATTATATCTAAGAGGGTCTTAAATGATCATCTTATCCAGCCTCAGCTTTTCAGATGAGATAACTGAGATCTGAAATGCTTTAATGACTTGCCCAGGATAATGGGGATGGTAAAGTTAGGACTATAAGCCAACTCTTCTAATTTCCAGTCCTGTTTTCCTCCTCCTAAATGACACAATAAGGCTAGGGATAGCAATCTCCAAGGGTTGTTGTGAGGATCAAGTGAGATAATATTTGTAAAGTGCTTAGCTGATAGACTGGCACATAGTAGGGGCTTAATCGATTGTTTCCTTCCTACTGTCTACGTGACCATGACATGAAAGGGTCAGCCATACAAGCATTACCTTAACTACTAGTTGGTGTCCTTAGTCACTTATTCTTGTCCATTTCAACAAAAAAGATCAGGAAATGGTCACATCCCATGCTGTCTTTCATGATTTGAGAGGCCTTAACTTGAAAACTGCCTGAAAGTGGACCTGCAGTTCTTAGATATACCAATTCAATGAAAA
Source organism: Pseudochirops cupreus (assembly GCA_028627135.1). Lineage (NCBI taxonomy): Eukaryota > Metazoa > Chordata > Mammalia > Diprotodontia > Pseudocheiridae > Pseudochirops > Pseudochirops cupreus. The sequence continues at coordinate 89,111,659 of CM053584.1, forward strand.
TTATCCACTGTCACATGCAAATGAACCTCAGACTCTAAAAAAGTTTCTATCAGAAACCCTGTCATTTGATTCAGTGTCTCCCACAAAAGTTTCCTTCCATTCCTCCCCTCCTGTCATGGCTCACATTTCCTCAATCTAAATCTCTAGAGAATCTTGACTTTAGAGATTCCTTTTCACCTTCCACTAGGAGAGAGTTGTTCAGTCAGAGAAGTGGAAGACGGCTGCCTGAACACAATCAATACTGAGAATTAAAAGTGGTATGAGCTGCCCAGGAAAAGGAAGAAAACAGTAAGGATCCCAGGGCTTCTGACCCCTGAAGAGAGAGGCCCTTCCAAACAAATCAGACAGGGGAGATGTCAGCAGCCTTGGGATTTAAGGAAGGGCAAGGGTGAGGGAGGTTAAGGATGGTTGGATGGTGAGAAGAAGATTAAAGAGTTCCCATTGAATTCAAGAAATATTAAACATCTGCTCTGCTCAAGGCTATGATAGGTTGCAGGGGCTCACTTAGAGGAAGCAGACCCTGTCTCAGTCTTGTAGGAGCCTAAAAACTACAGGAGTGATAAGACAGGGACCCAGGGTAATCGAGGGCAGGCTGTGAAAGTGCAGGAGGGGCAAGGAGGGGCAAGAATAAGGTGTAGTGAGAGTGCCAAGGAGGAAAGGATCAAGCGTGTCTGAGGGAGTAAGAGGAAGCTGCAGGGGAGAAGAGGCCCTGGATAAACACAGAGCTGGGAGTATGGGCCAGATTCAGCTGGCAGAAATTTGGAGAGATGGCATTTAAGGCATAGGGAAGGGGATAATCAAAGACAAAGAAACAGGAGAGAACTCTATGCGTGTGAGTAATCAATTTATTGCAATGTTTAGGGAATACTCAGGCATCCAATTCACCTGGAATATGTATTGTATAAAGTGAAAAGGAGGAGAGGAAAATAAATAGAAATAAATAAGTAAAATAATGATAAATCTATAAAAAGTAATGAAATAAACCTAAATAACATAGAATTATAAAATGTATAATAAATTAAATTAATAAAAATAATTAATAAATACATGAAAAAGAGAAGAAAATCAGACTGGAAAGGCAGGTGGAAGACAGGTTATAGAAGACCTATAGTGTGAAGAAATCGGGATGTCATTTGGTAAAGAACAGGGAATAATCTAATCCTCTGCCTGTTCTCTGGACCACTGCAGGGGCAGAACTATAATGCTGTATAGGAGAAATTAATGGGTATGAGAAATTGGAGATGGGGAAGCAGATAACAATCATCATAATTACTGCCCTAAATATAGAACTGAGGTTTTCAAGATGATTTATACACATTTTTAGCTAGATGCCAAGCCCCGTATCCCTACCTCTGCTGGATGTATCCCAGACCCCCATCCCTTCTGACCCTTGGACCCACTACCCTCTCGGTAGGGCACCATCTGCCCTACCATTGCTCCTCAAGGTCCTCAGGGCCTCGCCATCTGCCCTGACGGCTTCTTTGTCTAAGTATAATCTGGACTTGCTGTCTGCCATGAACTGCACATAAACATGAGTCCCCCTTTATGGGTTATATCTTCCAAATAGAAAGTGAGCTGCTGGGTTTTTCCAGTTGTATTCATAGCACTTAGCACAGTGCTTGACACACAGTAAGCACTTAATTAAAAGTATTTTCCATTCCATTCCATACATTATCTCATATTAGCCCCACAACAACCCTGAGATCTGAAGGCATTATTCTCCTGACTTTCTAGAAGAAGAAACTGGCCCAGAGCGCTGAAGGGAGCTGTCTGTCATCTCACAACTAGTAAGTGTTGAGAGATATAACATAGTCTGGTAATAAGGGAACAACATTTGGAGTGAAGAGGAGACGGATAGAAGGAATATAAGGGCTGCACAATCATCCCCAGGATTTGGCAACTGCTAGGAAATGAAAACCACTTTAATACAGCTGACCAAGGGAAGGATGGTGTTTATTTTTTAAATTTTGTTTTGCTTTGTTTTGTTTGGGGTTTTTTTTTTACATATCCAAGTCAGTTACAGAAGAAAGGGAGTGATAAAAGAACAGCTGGGATGAAACCAACATAAAACTTGCAGTAGGACAGTTGGAAAGAATAGAGAAAGACCATTGTGGTTACAAATGGGAACAGGGTCCCATGTGGCATGTTTGTGGTTTGGGTTTTGTTTTCACCAAACAAAAGGAATGTTTCTTAGCCCCAGAAGACCCTTTTCCCCCTTCCTCCAATTCCTACAGTTCCCTAACGGGTAATTTCCTTTGACTAGATGAAGCTTTTCAGCTGTAATGAACTGTAACAGAGGCTTGCAGGATCTTCCCCAGTTATAAAACCATTAGTGTTGAAAGGCAATTGGGAGCGTGATTTTTCTGTCCCCCAAAATGTCACCTCTCTCTAGTGACAGCAAAGCTAGGTATGTGGGGATAACACTCTAAGAGTGGACTTCTTTAGTTGTCCAGGTTTTCTGAAAGTCAGCAGCAGAAATACATAAACTCCTGAGGATAAACTCCCAAGCTGTAAGGGTTGTAAGGGTCATTCAAGAAGCATTTATTAAGCATATAGAAGCATTAAAGGTGCAGGGTACTTTGCTAAGCTCTGGAGATACAAAAGAAAGAAAAAACATTCCTTGCTCTCAAGAAGCTTACGTTCTAATAAGTAAACAACATGTAAAGAAGTAGGTACTTAAAAGATACGTACAGAGTAGAGGGAGGGCAAGATGAGAAGAGAAAGCACTAATGCCAAAGGTACTGGGAACATCCTCCTACAATTGAGGAATTGAGTCTTAAAGGAAGTCAGGGATTCTAAGAAGCAGTCAGGTGATAGAGCATGCCAGGTGTGGGGGAGAGCAAGGCTAAAGGTATGGGGACGGGAGATGAACTGGAGTATAGGAGGATTAGGAAGAATACCAGTTTAGCTGAATTGTAGAGCATGGCAGGGGTGGGGAGAAGTATTAGAAGGTAGGAAAGTTAGGATGACACGGGTTATGGAGCATTTTGAGATTTGCATCTGGTCTTCATTCAACCCTTGTGATATGTTGTAACTATGCCACTGTCTCACAAAAAAGTAGCTTCTGTTAAGTAAAGTGGTGCTTTGTGGGATAAAGAATCCTAGAAGCATCTCAAGAGGGAAAAAGCATGGCCAGTTGTGAACAGACCACCTCAGGAAGGCCTTTGGAGTTGTCTGTCAGATGATAAATTCCTTTATTTATGCTCCTTTTTTCAGGCAGACTGTATAGTCACTGCTCTTGATCAAATCTTCCACTTGGAAAACATGCCTCTGCTCCATCTCTACCCTCCACTCTGGAAGAACTGCTCTCCCCAAGACCATCATTGACCTCCAAATTTCGAACTCCAAAGATTTCTTCCTTCTAATCTTCTTTGACCTTTCAGTAGCATCTGACCATCTCTATAGCATCAGCATTTCCTAGTGACAGCAAAGCTAAGTAGGTGTGTATTGGGGATAGAGGGGAGGGATCAATAATATGAACTACTCTCTCCTGAATACTCTGAGAAAGGACATTTTTTCCCAAGCATTCATTCTTTGTGTCCTCAGCTTCTTCTTCCTCCAGACATTAGTGTTGATGTTCCTCAAGGATTTTATGTCCCCAGGCCTTGTCTTTTCTTTCAGCACACTCTCTTCACAAGACCATTCATTCCCTTGGATTCAACTGTAATATTTATGACAATGACTCACAAATCAATATATCTAGTTGTGACTTTTTGGGAACTTAAAGCCCCAAACACACATTGCCAATAGGACATAACTACCTAAGTGTCACACCAACACCTCAAACCCAACATGATTACTTTCTCCCCCCAAAATTTGTTCATTCTTTCATTGAGGCACTCATGTTTAAAACCCAGATCTTACTTCTGCCCTTTCCTCACATCCCTCATTCACTCAGTTGTTAAGTCCCCAAGATCCAATCTCCACAAATTCCTTTAATCTGTCTTCTTTTGCCCTAATACCCCAACCTTGGTAGAGATCGCATTACCATCCACTTAGAGAAATCTAATAGGTGATAAGGACTGGACCATTGATTTTATTGATCTAGAGAGCTCCTAAAGTCCCTTTATCAATGCAAGATGGTACCTTCTCTGAAACTTACAGAGTATCACATAGAGCCCTGAAAAGTAAGTGACTTGCCCGAATCATCTGGTCAGTATGTGTCAGAGGCAGAACTTAAACCCAGGTCTTTGCAGCTCTGAGGCCAGCTCTTCATCTGCTATGCCCAATATGCCTCCTAAATAAGCCTTCCCATCTCTACTCTCTGGTGTTGTTGTTATTCAATTGTGTCCAACTCTTCTTGACCTCATCTGGGGTTTTCTTGGCAAAGATACTGGGGTGTTTTGCCGTTTCCTTCTCCAGCTCATTTTATAGATGAGGAAATTGAGGCAAACAGGGTTAAGTGACTTGTCCAGGGTCACACAGCTAGTAAGTGTCTGAGGCCAGATTTGAACTTGGGAAGATGAGCTATTCCACTTGAAATAATTTCACACCTTTGCTAGATTAATTATTTTTATATCCAGATCTAATCACTTTATCTTTTGTCTCAAAATCTTTTAATGATTCTGATTGTGACCTTCCAAATAAAGTTCATACTCCTTAGCCAACACCATGTGATGCTGGCCTACCTTTTCAGCCCTCTTTCTTACTGCATGACATAACAGTTAAGGTGCTACAACTGAAGTGCAAAAGGCCTATATTTGATTCCTGCCTCCCACATTTACTAGCTGTGTGGTCTAGGCAAGTCACCTAACCTCTCTGAATCAGTTTCCTCATCTGAAGAAATGAAAAAGTAATGCCAAAAATCCCTGTAACATAAGATTCCTGTGAGATTTGAATAAGGTAATGAATGTGGAGCATTGTGTAACATTTTGTAATGTTAATGGAATATAAGATCTTCATTGATAGGCCTCTGTTGGAGCCAGGCAAACTTGCTTAGAAGAGACTTGTTTATAGTAAGGCTTTCATACCTTTTGTTAATTTCTAATTAGGTACTGAGTCAGGAGAGTTGTGATGACCTCTGACCCTGAAGAAGGGTACATACACATATATATATATACACACACACATATATATACATATATATGTATTCTGAGGTTAGCATTTTGCTTTGAGGCTCATTCGTTAGAAGAGTGTTCATGTGATGAGACTCTGGGTAACCGTTAAGGAGCCTTCTCCTGAAAAACCCAGTTCTTGGCACTTCTCTCTCTAGGAACTAGGTATATATTGCCTTGATCAGACAGCTGGATCTGTCTGTTCATCTGTGCTAATTTCTCAGACAGTTAGAAGCCCTGTCTGTTGGTCTTTATTTCTCTGCTTATATATTCTCTATTTTCTTTGTTTGGATTTTCTCTGAAATTCAGGGTGCTATTTTTTCCCCTGAACTAATGAATGTAATTTTAAAAGATTGTTGACCCCTTAAACAGCTATCTTTCCTAGTAAAGCATATCTAAGAACCTATGCTAGCAGTCATCTTGGGTATGCCAGTGTGGTTGCTGCTACACTTTTGAAATACTGTATTTCTATTACTACCTATTACTATATTTTTATTATTATCTTAATATATTTAATATATATTTGTTATGTATGATATAATATAGTATTATTAAGAATTAATTAACATGTGATATGTTAATATATTAGTATATACTTCATATGAAAGCAATATTATATTATTATGTATTGCTATCATCTCATTTGTCTCATTTAAAAAAATCAGATTTAGGGAAAAATAACCCTCAGGCAAGTCTCTATCTTATCATTATTCTTTCACATTTGATGTTCTCTGGACTATAGCCCTGGTGAATAGAATAAGCACTTTTTATACATGAATAATGGCATTAGAATTCAAATTGATTCTTGATAGACTCAGTAAAAACATCTTTGAACTAAGGCTATCACAGGACAAAAGAGACGATATGTACCTCATCCTGTTCCTATGTGATTTTGCTTTCCTCTGCTTAGTCTATATAGTTCAAAAGCTTTTCATTCCACATAGATTAGAGATTATGAGTATTTAGTATAAAAACATACATTAAAAATATTCTTAAATTTTTGAGTCACTGTTAAGTCTAGGCCATTGTAGTAAGCAGATTGGTCTATGATATTGTACCAATTACAGTACAATTTATTGGTTTGACTTCTCCAGGATATTTTCAGGTCCATATTTGTAATATGGTGATTCATTGTCCAAGAAAGGCAGCAAGCTTTTCATACATAATCCCAATCATCAGGACATGTCTTGCTAAGAATTCAGTAAGTGCTAAATTTTTACAGCTTCTTTTTTTTTTAATTTTATTTTAGTTTGCATCATTCATTTCCACAAGATTTTGAGTTACATATTTTCTCCCCATCTTTCCCCTACCCACCACCCCAAAACAGCCATCCCAGTGTATCTCCCCTCCCCCAGTCTATTCTCTCCTATGTCTTCCCCCCTCACCCCTCTCACTTTTCAGTAGGGCAGGATGGATCTCCCAACCACAGTGCCTGTGTATCTCAAGTTCCATTTAGATGTAGTTAATAATAATAATGATAATAATTGTATATATACAGATATATATTTATAACATTTGATTATGGAACTTTAGATTCTAGATTCTTTCTCTTCCTCCCTTGTTACCCACCTCCACTGGAAGGACAAGCAAT
>CM053584.1:89118803-89145998 GCA_028627135.1 Pseudochirops cupreus
TCTGTCCCAAATCGCTGGGGTCCTCCCGGCTGCCATAGCTCTCAGGAAGGTGCTGGGTCCCTTCCTACTTACTTCCGGCTCACTGGATAATAAAGACTCCACAACCGAAAGCCCAAGACCGCTATCCAGATCCAGGCCGCTCAACACAAGAGTACTTGTCCTCTGAACAATCGCTTAGTCCCCCTGCTGTCTGCAGGCCACAAGCACGGAAGCTGCAATGCAGAGGCAGGTGCAAAACCTTTGCCTTTCACTTTCCCACCTTGTAGGCATTTCAGCTAGATGCTTTTCTCCTCCAATTTCGCAAGCTCCACTGACCTAGTTCTGAACACTGCTCGCAGCTGCCACTAATCCACTCACCAGAGAGGCTCCCCCGCTCCTCTGCTCCAGCCACCCCTGGGGCATAGCTGCGGCTTCAGGCCAGCCTGGTTTCGGTTTGCAGTGCTGATATGGTTCCTCGTAGCCAAGCTGACTTTAGTGGAAGGTATATTTGTGTGCGTTTTGGAGTTCTAGGATTAGTTTAGAGTCATATTTTATGGGTATTTTGGGGTGGGTATGTGAGAGCTGCGATATGTTGCTGCTGCTATGCCACCATCTTGGCTCCGCCCCCGAATTTTTACAGCTTCTAAGGGTTGTGTTGTGTAGTTTCTACTGTTTCCTTACATGACCTATATCATATTATAAATGCAAGTTTCTTAAGGATAATCAGTCATGTTGTGCTATGCATGAAACAGAGCCTGGAGTCACGAAGACCTAAGTCCAAATCCAGCCTCAGACATTCATTAACTATGTGACCTTGGGCAAGTCATTTAACTTGTGTTTGCTTCAGTTTCTTCAACTGCAAAATAAGGATAATATTGTTCCTTCCTCCCAGAACTGTTGTGAGAATCAAATGAGGTAATATTTACAGAGAGCTTAGCATAGTGCCTGCCACATGGTTAGTACTTAATAAATGGTTATACCCTTCCCTACCCCTTTCTGTAATTTCCAGTGGCAATGATTTGGTTCCAAATTGCCATCACAAACCCCTTCCTTTCTGAACAAATCTAGACTGATGATATGATGATGATGATGATGATGATGATATGATGATGATGCTGATGATGCTGTTTCCCTCCACATGTTCCATATTTCATCAAAACCAGACTACTTTTGTCCCCCATAAAAAGTTGTTACTATCTTACTTCTTTCCCTTCACTTATGCTATAACCTCTACCTGTGATGCCCTTTCCTCATCTCTGCTTTTAAGGCCCAGATAAAATGTCATTTCCTCTAGGAAGACTTTCTTGACTTTCCTATTTAATAATAATCTCCCCTTTCTTCCTCCCACCCTGGACCTCATACACCTCTTGAATTGTCTGTCTCTTATGCACTTGTGCTGTACTATTTAGAGCACCGACCTTGGAGTCAGGAGGACCTGAATTCAAATCTGGCCTCAGACACATAACATTTACTAGCCTTGTGACCTTGGGCAAGTCACTTAACTGCAATTGCCCTGCTTTCCCCCCTCCAAAAATTAAAAAAAAAAGATTATTTATGTATATCCTGCCACTGTAACTTCATGAGGGCAAGAATTATAACTCATTTAATGTTCATATATCCCCAGTGCATAAAAGGTGCTAAATATTTTCAGAATTGTTGAAGAATATAGTTGATCCTACCACTCTTATTAAAGCAATCCTTGATGTATAATAAGTGTATAATAAGACTTGTCTTGTGTATAACTCTGGGCAGATACTATGAATACATCAGTATCTTTGAAAAAAGGGTTGAGGAATTTCCAGTGAATTGACCTGTCTCCCTAGGCTTTAGGAACATTTGGCTGTCCCTGGAAGTAGGGAATAGAACAATCTAAAAATGCATTCAGGAAAGATTATATACATCCAGTTTCCAATTATTGTATACAATGTGAACAACCTACCCCCAGAATCATCTGCTCATTTTGATTTTAAAAGATAATGATGCAACTTGCTGTGTCTTCATAGTGGCACTCAAACATTGGCCTGATCAGTTTGCATGATGTCAAAAATCTATATATTTGCAGTCACTTAGAAGGCTAGATAAATTTTCCCTGTTTCAACATTAATGTGTAATATAGTCTAAATACAAAGCCAATGCCTTGTCCTCCTAAATTGAAAGGCATAGAGGTAAAATCATTTTTTAGAGACTCACCTGCAATGATTTGCTACAAATCGATTAGGCTCTTCCTAGACTCCTACTACCCTTAGACTCCTTTGGAGCAGTTTAGGAAAACAAAGTACAATAATAGAGAAAATAATGATGAATGCTATTATAATGTTATATTGAGATGCTGATTGGTAGTATGGGGCAGGGGGAGAAACAGATGGGAAAGGAACTTACCCAGACAGAATGATTCTTGTTTCAATAAGTTCATAATATGTGAAATGCAAGATGGAAACTGACAGGGGAAGGGGAAGATCATTGTTTGAATAACATCAGTGTAAACACAGATGCAAAAGAAATTGGCCAGGGAGTTGGAGGAGCCTGGCTTGAATAATGTTGCTTTACCAATAAAAACCATAAAAGAGGGAAAATAGAGAGTAGTGAGTATTTCTGCAATTCTGAGAGATACATATAACCTGCTGTTGTCAGAAAAGGAAGGAAGGGAAATAGCCCTCTCACCTCTTAGTTGCTACTTTGGTTTTTATTGTCTTTGTTTTTAATTGTCCATAACTTGTTGAGATTTTGCCAAATCACTCCTTACTTTTTTTAGACCTGGGAAGGAGTATTGCATTTGGATTCAGAATACCTGGATTCAGTGCCCAACTCTGTCATTTCTTAGCGGCTGCCTTTGGGGCATAATGTATTGAGAGGAATCACAAACAAATTCTGCCTCTGACACAACCGTGTTCCCTTGGGCAAGTCACTTAACCTCCCTCAGTTTTTTCATATGTAAAAGGTTGGGGTTAGACTAGATACACTCTGAGGTCCCATTTAGCTCTAAATGTATGGTCTTGTGATTTCTCTCTCCGTTATCACCTAAGCATTTTTAAAAAAGAACTAAAATGCAACTCTCTAATATACTTACTGGACTTTGTAATTTACTTTGTCATATATCCACCTTTGTAATATACCATACTTGGTAATACGCATTGTAATATACTCATCTGTTGGGATTGAGACTTATCCTCTTACTGAGAAATAGCATTGAGTAGAGAGCTAGCCTTGGAGTAAAGAAAACCCAGGTTCAGGTCTTCCCACTGTAAAGCCAAGCATGAGCAGCTTTCCAGAGGACTGCTGCTGTGAACAGCTTCATGGTTCTGATTACATAGTATAGTGAATTCTCTATTTATTCAGCAGTAAATTAAGGCAAAACATTCACAGAAATCTAAATACAGCATTCACAATGTAATGACATAACAACTTATCACTAAAATGGCCACACAGTTTTCACCAAAGTGGCCACATAGTTTTAAACAAAGCACAATTATTTAATAACTCAATCATTTAGTAAATCCTGAATTCAATCAACCTTAAGGAAGCTTGTCTCCTTAATGGACACAAAGTACAAAGGTCAAAGTTCTCCACCCCTAGGTCACAGTAAATCATGATCTTCTTAGTCAGCATCAGGTACCCAAAAAAAAATCTTTTCATCTTGACTTGAAGCTGGCTCTCAGCTTCCATGGTTCCTCTTCAATGGTCCCAGCTCCTGCCCAAATCTACGTAACTGTCACCTGAGTTCAAAGGCAGTTCCTTGTCTAGCTCCTTGTCCAGTTTTTTGTCCAGTTCCTTGTCCAGTTCCTGTTTCATATTGAAGCTCACAGTGTCCAGTCCACCTCAAGTCCTGCATAGTTCCTTCTTCTGGGAAGACAAAGCTTGACAGAGCCACAATAATATTCATACACATTGCTGGCACCATCATCAATTCACTATCTGCCTGTGAAATCAACTCAGACTCACCAACAAGGTCTGAGAGCTCAACACAAATCATCAGTATAGAAATCAATACAGACCCACAAACAAGGTCCAAGAGGTCAATACAAATCATCAATAAAGTCCCAGGACCTCCAAAACCCTCCTCCAGGACTTCTGTAAACAAACAACCAGAAAATCCTCTTTCAGGGCTTCCAGTAAGGTCCCAGGGCTTCTCTACAGAGTATCACAAACAAACATCAACACAGATAGAACAGACAAGCATAGAGTGCCAGGATACCACAAGTTTTCTCCTCCACCACAACAGTTTCCTTCTCAGTTCTACTCCCTCCAGCCTGGGCCTCTGCTTATATAGAGTCATTAGCTCCTCCCCTTCCTGTTGCATCAGCAATAGGAGTTCACAGGTTCTAGGGTTCACAACTTGTGGGGTTCACAAATGCTGCTTCTCAATCATGGGCAAGGCTCAGAAGAAGCTTGAACTGAAACAAGGTGTCAACTAAGTAGCTGAAACAAGATGTTAACTACTTCTTTGCTTTCCATAACACCCACCAAGTCACACTGAATGTGTGGTCCTAATCATGTTACCTGATTTCTCAGCATTTCTGGCAACTCATTTAGACCGTAAGTTGCAGAGTGGTTGCCATCTTCGTTGGTGGAGGGTGTTTCCTCACTACGGAGTTCCCTACACAAATAAAGTCATGAATCAAGGTCAAAAAAGAAAAAAAAGAGGGAACCAGAAGAAAAAGCAATTATCTTACTGAACTATAAGCTCCATGGAGGCAGGAATATGTTTTACTTAGATTTTGTATCCCCTCTAGCATCTATACAGTGTTCTGTATACTATAGGAACTTAATACGTGTTTATTAAGTGAATGATCATTAATATAACTAATAATTATATCATTATTAATAGTAATGTTTATCCTATCATAAATTGTGATTAACATAACATAATTTCATTATACAACTATTACTATTATGTAGTCATTATTGTGTACTTGACTTTATTAACACAATTAATATTATTATTATTATTAATAGCATTTACATAGCATTTTAAGGTTTGCAAAATGCTTTACATATAGGATATGCCAAAATTCTTTTTTTTTAATTTTTTTTATCACAAAATTCTTAGTGTAGTTGTATAGAAAACTTTAATGGCTTTTAAACTACACCAAGACTAGGCGGCTCAGTGGATAGAGTGCCAGACCTGGAGTCAAGAAGACTCTTCTTCCTGAGATCAAATCTGACCCCAGAAACTTACTAGCCATGTGACCCTGGGCAAGTCATTTAATTCTAGTTGCCTCAGTTTCCTCATCTGTAAAATGATCTGGAGAAGGAAATGGGAAACCACTCCAGTGTCTTTGCAAAAAAAAAAAAACAACACACCAAATGCAGTCATGAAGAGCTGGATATGACTCAACAACAAAGACTTTTGGGAAATCCTGAATGTTAACTCATTTGAAAAGGAAGGGAAGGGGTGTCACAGATTGTGTGACAACTTTCGCTAGTGCCAGCCCTGTCTGCTGTTTCTGTGAGGAGGGATTGAAAGCAAAAGGAGCTTATGCCTCGACCTGAAAGATAAAGGTTAAATAGAGGAGAGACTTCCTCCCCACTGGGGCAGCAAGACTGTAGAATGGGTGATTAGAGAAAGGCTGCTGATTCTCCATCCCCATTGATTTCTTTGCCTCAGAAAGGACATCCTGGGATGAGTCAGAGTGTCCTGCCTGAAGGCAACACTAAAGGGAGACTTTGGAGAAGCGATAGCTGTCTTCAAATATGTGAAGGGCTGTCATGTAGAAAAGAGATGAGTCGTGTTCTGTGTGGCCCCAGAAAGCACAACCAGGAACTATCAGAAGTTTCAAAGAGGCAAATTTGGCCTTAAGGTCAACAAAAAGCTTCCTAACAGAGCTGTCCAAAAATGGAAAGGGCTGCTCAGAGGGGTCATGGGCTCCCTGGCACTGAAAGTCTTCCATCAGAGGCTAGATGATTGCTTGTTGGGGAGATTATATTGTGGATTCCTATTCAAGTACACAGAGTGTACCAGGTGACCCCAGGGAATCATTAAGGTCAGAAAGTCCATGGTGGAAGGGTAGAAAATATCTTAAGATCATAAATGTAGAGCTAGAAGAGACCCCACCAGACCTTTCATCTTAGAGATAAAGAAACAGAGGCACAGGGCAATTCATTGACTTACCCAGAGGCCATAAAGCTAGCAGGTATCTGAGGTAGGATTTGAATCCAAGTTTTCTTGACTCTAAATCCAGTGCCCTCCACTACATCACATCTACAGCGGTCTCTTTTTACCTTAGGATTCCACATAGTAGAGCTGAACAAGTCGGCATTTCAATCATAATTCTGTAAGATACATGTTTCATCTTATTCCTCTTATCATAAGCTGAAGGAGCAGCAATTCTCGGTGAGAAGAGATGCTATAGAAAGGAAATTCCCTGCTGATAAACCTCAGGAGCTAGAATAAGGGGGAGGAAGAGAAATCCTTCTTGAAAAGGGGCAGCTGCTTCACAAAAAGTGACGAGTAATCATCTTTTCAGTGGGGTGATAATATTTTTGGTTGAGCTGATGTGGCCCTACTTGGGCAGGGTTGTCTGACAGCAGGTAACTGCGTTAACAGCTTCCCTGGTAAAGCCCAAGAGCTAAGGAGTTCTCTCTTTCTTAATGGGAATATGGCCTCCTTCATGCCCCCTGCTTTAGTTAAATGCTATAGAGCAACTGGCAACTAAATAAAATCCTGATTTTATTTAATACCATTTATGATTTTTGTTGCTTTGAAAACTCTACAAATGAACAGATCTCAGCCCCAGGGCTAGACATAGTCAAAACTATTGAGTAGGGGGTGGAAAGAAGAAGAAGGAGATGCATTTCTGCATCTAATTTAAATGTTACACATTTAGTTTCTCTGAAAAGCCAATTTGTGCATCCCTCCATCTTCATTCACCAAATGGAGCATTGCCTCAGGCAAACTGAGACCTGGGAAAGACCTTAATTTAGAAAGACCAAGGTCATATACTTCTGGCCAACACCAGTCATCTTGACTTTTCTCTTGCCACTGGACTTCAGAGACTCTGGAGGAGAGAGTGGAACTGGCAACTTTGTGCTTAAATCCAATTCAGGTGAAAGTCAAGGCATCACTCTCATGGTGTCATTGGTCCTCTTTGAGAAGGAAGGATGAACAACAACAATCTCTGTGCAAGACCACATTTATACTAGGCTAACCACGTGCTGCACAGAATCTCTCCAGAAGACTTTGTCCTTTTTAAGGGTCCTTTCTCTAGGCTTCTGTGGCATCGGGATTGACTGATTCAGTATGGAAAAGTGATGGGCTGAGCTCTATATAGTTCTGGGTATTCAGCCTTGTTTTCATCATAGCTCTTCAGATGGCGTGGCTTAGGAAGGGAACACACATATTCTATTAATTCAGTAGCCCTCAAGAGGCCAAGGCATTCTCCCATAAGACATTTCCAATCCTTTTTAGTCTACAGCTATGGTGTATCTCTTTGGTTTTCCTGGAGTAAACTGATATATTTCAGTCTCAAATGAACACTGTTCTTGGTGTTCATAGTTCATTATTAAGCCTTTGTTAAGCTTTCACTCTGTGCCAAGCACTGTGTTAAGTGCTGAGAACACAAAGAAAGGCAAAAACATGTTCTCTGATCTTAAAAACTCACATTCTAAAGTAGGGAAGGGAAGGAAGATATCCAAATAACTGTGTATATACAATGTATAAACAGTGTAAAGGGGAGGTAATTTAAGAAGGAAAAGTAGAAGAGGAAACATCACAGGAATATTGTAAATTATAGTTGTGTAGGTGTATGTCTCATCTCCCTACTAGACTATAATTTGCACAAAGGCAATAACAATGTATATCAAATTTTATATTTTATCCATCACCTAGTACAGTATTCCAAACACAAAAGGCAATAACTGTCTACCTACTTGAATTGAACTGACTTCTGTGGAGGACCAGGCTATAATGAGTTCCTGGTACTGTTACATTCAGGGACATTAGGTCCAAGAAAGACTACTATTACAAGGATTTCCACAATCAAAGAAACTCAGAGTTGAAAGGTACCTCAGAAGCCACCTATTCCAAATGAAAATTGAACAAGAATCCCATCTATAATAATACTGAGAAATAGCCCACTGACCTTATGTGAAGACTTCAAGTAATAGGGATCTCACCATTTTTCTTCAATTTTTTTCAGCAGATTCAATGTTATTGCTATGTTCAGCTATTATCTGACTCTTCAGAATATATAGGAAGACATATTACATTGAAAATCTGATATAACATTTGATTAAAGAAATATAAATTACCAACAATTATTTTGTAAGAGCTAGAAAAAGTAGTAACCAAATTCATCTGGAAGAACAAAAAGTCCAGAATATCAAGGGAATTAATGAAAACAAATGCTAGGGAAGGTGGCCTAGCCATACCAGATCTTAAATTGTGTTATAAAATAGCAATCATCAAAACTACTTGATGCTGACTAAGAAATAGACCGAAATAGGTTACATGAACGAGAAATAGTAGTTAATGACTATAGTAATCTACTTTTTGATAAACCCAAAGACTCCAGCTTCTGGGATAAGAACTCACTATTTGACAAAAGTGCTGGGAAATAGTGTGGCAGAAGCTGGGCATAGACCAAAATCTCACACCATATACCAAAATAAAGTCTAAATGCGTTCATGATCTAGATATAAAGACCGATACTAAAAGTGATCTGGGAGAGCAAGGAATAGTTTACCTGTCATATTTATTGAGAAGGGAAGAGTTTATGACCAAACAAGATAGAGAGCATTACAAAATGCAAAATAGATAATTTTGATTATATTAAATTGAAAAGTTTTGTACAAACAAACCCAATGTAACCAAGATTAGGAAGAAGGAGAAAATTGGGGGTGGGGGGAGGGGAAATTTACAATCAGTTCTGATAAAGACCTCATTTCTAAAATATACAGAGAACTGAGTCAAATATATAAGAACACAAATCATTCTCCAATTGATAAATGGTCAAAGGATATGAACAGGAAGTTTTCAGAGGAAGAAATTAAAGATATCTAAAATCATATGAAAAAGTGCTCTAAATCACTGTTGATTAGAGAAATGCAAATCCAAACCACCCTGAGGTACCACATCTCACCTGTCAGATTGGCTACCATGACAAAACAGAAAAATAATAAATGCTGGAGAAGATGTGGGAAAATTGGAACACCAATGCATTGTTGATGGAGTTGTGAACCGATCCAACCATTCTAGAGAGTAATTTGGAACTATGCCCAAAGGGCTATAAAACTGTGCATACCCCTTGACCCAGCAATACCACTTCTAGGACTGTATCCCAAAGAGAAAAGGGAAACCCTATATGTACAAAAATATTTATAGTAACTCTTTTTGTGGTGACAAAGAATCAAGGAGATGCCCTTCAGTTGGGGAATGGCTAAACAAGTTGTGGTATGTGAATGTAATGGAATACTATTGTGCTATAAGAAATGAGGAACAGACAGACAGACTTCATAATAACCTGGAGAGGCTTATTAAAACTGATGCTGAGTGAAGAGAGCAGAACCAGGAGAACTTTGTACACAATCACAGACACATTGTATCTGTGATGACTTTGTTAGATTGGTCTCTTCTCAGCAATGCAAGGCTATAAGACAACTCCAAAAGACTCAATGGAAAGGGCTATCCACATCCAGAGAAAGAACTACAGTCTGAATGCAGATTGAAGCAAACTTCTTGCTCTCTCTCTTTTTTGTTTTATTTTGACTCTTCTTTCTCATTATTCATTCCATTGGCTATAATCCTTCTTACAACTTGACTAATGTTTAATGTGGAGGTATTTGTAGAACCTATATCAGATTGCATGCCACCATAGGGGGAGAGGGGGGAGGAGAGCAAGGGGGAAGAAAGTTTGGAACTCAAAAGCTTGTGGAACTGACTGTTATAAACTAAAAGTAAATAAATACATTTTTAAAAAAATTTAAAAATGCAAATTAAAACAACTCTGAGGTATCACTTCACATCTATCAGCTTGGTTAATATGACAGAAAAGGAAAATTATCAATGTTTGAGAGGATGTGGGAAAATGAGGGCACTAACCCACTGTTGGTGGAGCTGTGAACTGATCCAACCATTCTGGAGAGTGATTTGGAGTTATGCTCAAAGGGCAACAGATTGTGCATACCCTTTAATCCAGCAACACCATTACTAGATCTGAATCCCAGAGAAATTATAAAAAAAAGGGAAACGGACACACATGTACAAAAATATTTATAGCACCCCTTTTTGTGGTGGCAAAACAATTGGAAGTTGAGTGGATGCCCATCAATTGGGGAATGGCTGAACAAGTTGTACTATATAAATGTGATGATTAATGTAATGCAATAACAAATAATGAGCAGGATGAAAAACATGGAAAGACTAGTATGAACTGATGCAAGTGAAATGAGCAGAACCAGGAGAACATTACAGACAGTAACAGCAACATTGTGTAATGATCAACTATGAATAACTTAGCTCTTCTTAGCAATACAATGATCCAAGACGATTAGAAAGGACTCATGATGGAAAATGTTAACCACATCCAGAGAAAGAACTGATGGGCTCTGATTGCAGATTGAAACATACTGTTTTCATTTGATTTATTTTTTCATGTTTTTTTTCTTTTGATCTGTTTCTTCTTTCATAACTGTGACTGATATGGAAATATGTTTTACATGATTGCATATATATAACCTATATAAAATTGATTACTGTTTTAGGAAGAGGGGAGTGGAGGGGAGGGAGGGAGAAATATTTAGAACTCAAAATTTTGCAAAAATCAATGCTGAAATTGTCTTTACATAAAATTGGAACAAAAAAATGCTATTAAAAAAGAAAAAAAAGAAAAAAAAGAAAATCTGATATATTGAAGGTTTTGTCCTTCTAGTTATATGGTAGATATATAATAATCCAAATGAGCCCAACAAGCAAGCCTCCTACATGTAAGACAACATGCTAGCTACTGGGGCTTCCAGTCCAGCATTCTCATTAACCCCTCCCAACCAAAAAAAACCTGGGCTGCTAAATGCTTTGACACTGAGATGGGGTTTCTTCTAGAGATGAAAGTTTTAGCCAAAACTCAGCTAGCTGTAAGGCACTAGCTCATTAGGATGCCTTTTTCAATTAATTATGTAAATATGATATTGATTATTAATTAGTGCACTTAAGGATGTTTAATAAGAACTTGGAAGATAAATCTTTTTGACTTGTATTTAACCATAGATTACATAAGCAATAAAGACGACATAAGCAATAGCTACACAATTGCATTTCGTGAATAGAAGAAACCTATAAGGGATACTGAGAAATTTAATTGACATTTAACAAGATAACTACAGCAAATTAATTAGGAATTATCTGCAAAAATATGAATTGCCTTCTAATAATAATTTAACCAGCTATACTACAATGTTGGTGTCTTCTGCCTGCTGTTAAAATGTCTAAATACAATCTGTCTCTTGTTGAATAGGTAATTCTCACTTTTCTCCTACAGTTTATCAAATGGAAATAATTACTGAGAAGCCGAATGTTCTAGGCACCATGGGGGATGTAGCAGAAGAATAAGGCATGGTCCCTACCTTAAAAGAACTTACAATCTAGTTGGAGAATATTTTAGGTCACCTAGTGATCCTTCCCCATCTTCCAATTTCCTTTCAAAGCCATAGATGCTCTGACTTGGGATAGACCTCAGAGATAGTGCATCTTGTCTTTGGTTTTCATCCCATTCATTCTCTTCTTTGATAATGTCATTCATACACCCAATCCTCTATACCTCCCAAATCACTTCCAAACTTAACCTCCTTTCTGATATCCAGACTTAAATTTCTAACTGGTTACAAGACGATCTCCACTTGGTTGTCCCTCTACCTCAAACTCAATGTCTCAATCCAAGCTAATTTTCTTTTTCAGAGAAGTAGCTTGATGTGAGCAAAGATGAGGAAGACTTGGGTCCAGATCCTAAGGCTGACACATGCTAGCTATGTGGCCATGGGCACATTGCTTAATCTCTCTGATCATGTGTCTTCGTCAGCAAAAAGGAGATAATCTGTCATAGCTTCCTTATAGTGATGTTATAATGTTCAAGTGAGGTAATGTATGTAAAGAATTTTAAAAATTTTAAAATCCTTTAAATGTCACTTATTTTTATTTCTCTTCCCAATTTTTTCCTCCCTGTGACTTCATAGTTTCTGTCTATGGTACCACCATTCTCATGCCTAGGAACTTGGGGCTATCTTTGACTCTTCCTCCTCCTTGCTTCTCATTCAATAAATCCCCAGATTCTATTGACTTTCTCTATTTCTACTGCCACAGCCAGGCTTTCATTATTCCCTACCTTGTCGATTGCATGAACCTCCTTTTAAGTCTTCTTCTCTTTCCCACCTATGATCCATCCTTCACAGTATTATCAGAAAAAAAATTTCTTAATCATAATATGGTCATGTTACTTCTTTGTTATATGATGTGATAAGTTAGTGCACTGATCCTGCAGTCTGGAAGATTTGAGTTAAATCCAGCCTCAGACACTTACTAGATGTATGACTCTGGGCAAGTCATTTAACCTCTGTTTGCCTCAGTTCCCTCAACTATAAAAAGGGGATAATAATAGCACCTACCTTGAAGGGTTGTTGTGAGGGTCAAATAAGGTAATAGTTGTTTCCTGCTCAGGACAATGCCTGGTATATAGTAGGTGCTCAATAAATGCTCAAAGATTCTTAGCCACACTCTAATTGCCTAACTTTAAACTCTTGCCAGGCATTGAAAGCCTTTAACAATCTAAAACCTTTTGAGCCATATCTCAGGTGACTCCTTTTCTTAGATGAAGTCTAAGATCTAGACAAATCTGTCAATCCTCTGTCCCTAAATGTAAGATGTATTGTCACACGTTTAGGTCTTTGCTTAGTTCATTCTGTATGTGTGATGTGCCTTCCTTCTCCATCTTCCCCTGTGGTCCTCCTACTTATCCTTCTAAACCCGAATTTAAGAGCACCCTCAGGAAGCCTTCCCTGCTTCCCCTTGGTGAGTTACAGCCTTAACTCTAAGACCTCTCATAGCACCTTGTTTACAATTCCCTAATGCCTTTACCACGAAATACTATGTATTCCACTTCTCTGCCTTAGTTTCTTATACTCTTAATAATCTGTAAGGTCCTTGAGGTCAAGGTTCATTTTCTAGCCAAAATGTATATTCTGTCTCACCCCTCTCCCTACATTATAGTGCCCTATGCACAAGAGAAATGTTTTCTGATTGTTTGATCGGGATCCCAGTAGATATACACCATGGCTATCGGAAAATATAAGACAAAAATGCAAATCAAAATTGGAAGTAAACATTTGGGAATCAAAGAATCACAAAACTGTAGCTATGAAAAGGATATCAGCAGTAATCCAGTCCAATCCTTTCTCTTAAGAGGCAACTGAAAACAGCTGACTTGCCCAAGGCAAAACCCGAGTAGCTTGCCTTGGGTCACACAGCATCATAGGCAGAGAATTGAAAAACTCTGAGTCAGTATGACTTCTCCAGAAGGGATGAATGTGGAGTGAAAAAAGCAGACAATCAAGTACTGACTTCTGAAGGGCACCTCATCACTCATAAGACTGACTTCTGCAATTTTAAATTTATTCAACAAATTATATTTACTGGGTGCAGTCTTAAGGGAAAAAATCATCTCCACGAGAGATGCCTTCCTGCTTTCTAAGAAATAACTCAAATAAATGGGAGACCTCAAGGGATGGCCTGCCTATTAGGTAAGCAAAACAATATGCATTCTATCCTAACAATGTTCATTGTTGCTTGCTATCTGCATCTCACTAGGCTATATTTTCTGAACAGACTACAAGCTATTACTAAGAAACATCAGCATTTTCCATTGTGAAGATACATCCTAGGGCAAGCACCTTTTCTTTCCCCCAGCAAAGTTCTTTAAGGATTAATGGTACTTCCTTTGCCATGGTCAGCTTCTATTTGGCTGGTGTCTGTGGTTTACACCAGTGGCGTAAACCTCAAAAAGAAACATATCCCAGTGGGGTGCATATTGACTTAGAAAACCATAAATTAATGTTTTGTTGTTGTTATTTAGTCAATTAGTCATGTCTGACTCTTCATGATCTCATCTAGGGTTTTCTTGGCAGAGATACTGGAGTGGTTTGCCTTTTCCTTCTCCAGTTTATTGTACAGATGATGAACTGAGGCAATTGGGGTGAAGTGATTTGTCCAGGGTCACACAACTAGTAAGTGTCTGAGGCCAGATTTGAACTCAAGATGAGGAGTCTTTCTAACTCCAGGTCAGGTACTCTGTGCATTATATATAATGTGTGTGTATATATGTATGTTTGTATGTATGTGTTATGTCTAGCTAAACATTTCTTAATTATATTTTAATCTGAGTTGGCAGCGTTTCAGTTTTTTAGGCAGTCAGTAGCCCAAGAGCTAGGAGTATGACACTGGTCTGTATTTTTTCTGGTTTATTAATTGTCCCAATAATCATACATGTATATGGAGTTTTACTTATGGAAGCTACAAGAGCATTGCCTCTGGAGTCAAAGGATGTGGGTTCAAACTCAGCCTCTCATGCTTACTAGTTTTTGTGATTGGAACAAGAAATTCCATATCCCTAAACTGAAGTTTCCTCATATTTGAAATGAAAAGGTTGAACTATCTGGTTTCTGAGGTCCCTTGGGTGAGTTTGGAGAATGATATTCCAGAAGGGAGAAAAGGAACTTGAAAAAATATGGAGGGATAGGAAATTCCACAAACCTCGCCCATGTCAGTCTTCCAGAGGGTTGACTGAGTCCGAAACTCCATGTTTTCAGTCATATTTAGCATAAACCATGGGACCTGCATACCAGTAGGGCCTTAGAAAACACTCTGCTCTCTATGGTCACATGATCCAAAGACTGTATTTGTTCATCATAATAGCCCAGTGAGCAAAGAAAGGGGAGAGAGGATGAGGACAGAAATGATTCTCTCCATCTTATAGAAACTAAGGGCATTGAAAGTTGTGACTATCCCAAACTCTCACCACTGGTTATTGTCAAATCAGAGAGCTATGATGCCTTACCCTACATATAATACATATAATCTTTTTTCAGCAGATCACAAGCCCTCTCTATTCTGATTTGATAGAAGGGCTCTGCGAACTTGTCCATTTTCTCCCTTGGGTTCTTCTTCATGGAAAAGAGAGAGACCACACAGAGATAACCAAGGAACCATCTTTTCTTGCATTTTTCTTACTTTTTTAAAGCATGAGCATCCTTAAAATAAGACCGTCATTTCTCTAATATGTACAACTAATGAAAATAGGATGATTTGTTTTCCTTGATGAGAAACATGAGAATGCCAGGACAAGTGAAGGTTGAAGCAGCAATCCAAATGGGGCAAAGTCATAAAACCTCAGAGCTGGAAGGGACATTAGAGGTTACACCATTCAGAAATCCCCCCCATGATGTCCCTGACAGATGGTCATCCAACTCATGATTAAACACGCCTTGTGATAAAAACCAGCGCCCTAAGACTGTGCCCTGGTAAAAGAAGTGTGGACTTGGCAAAGCTTGCTTCAGATACTTATCAGTTGTATGACCATGGACCAGTCACTTAATATCTCCATTTTTTCCTCTGTAAAATTGGGATAATAATACATGTGCTACATACCTTGCAGAAGAAATGTTGATTTGAACAGTCTGAGAGCAAAGAGACATTTATGAACAATAAAGCAAGGGTGTCAAAGGCTACAGTTAAATGGGTTAGATTTTGGGAAAATCACATATGATAAGAATAGACAGGTTCAAAAGGAGACAATGTGGACAAGGGGCTTGTACCAACAAGGTGAACTTGGATGACAAGGACTGGGAATGAATACAATATATTATGAGTTTAATCTTGGAGATTTATACAATAATAATCACAATGACTTGGGCCCCCACTGTGGTTTACTCTTGAGAACATAATGATTAAATTCATATATTTCTATTTGCCCCTCTCAGCTTCTCGACATACACACACACACGCGCACGCACACACATCTGAAAACATTGAGGCTAGCAAAAGAATTAACCATAGAACAGTTTCATTAAAATTATAAAAGAACAGAAAATGGACCAGTTCATGAGAACCTAAATTTAGCAAGACATTAATTACAGGTCTCTCCTTCTCCTTCTAGTGAATTCCACTTCCTGTCCCCCAGATGTCTTTGGAAATGCCTCAAAATCAGCATCAGTTAATGAAATAATTGCCATACATCACTATCATGGGTTCCATTGCAAACTCTCTGGCTTCTTCAAGACAATCTTTCTGGAGTTTCTGCTGTTCTAACCTTCAGGAAGATCTCTTCTCTCTTTTTTGGTGATTAATTTATTATTTGATTAGGACCACCATCTGTTGGTGTCCTTGAATCTATACTTGTCTCAGAATCTCAAAACTGGAAGGGAACCTAGAGGCCAATCAGCCCAAAGTGATACCTCAATAAGCATCTCCTCTACCTCCCCCCAAAGTACTCATCCATCCTCTCCTAGAAGACCTCCATTAAGGGGCTCCCATTTCTCATTCTGATTTTGGATAGCTCTCATAGTTAAGAAATATAAATTAGTGGGGAAAACAAAAAAAGACAGTGAAGCAGACTAACCTCATTCATTAACAGAAGTTTAACAACTCTAATCAATTACCACAAAAGGGATCAACAGATCCCAGTAACCACCATAATTAATAAATATTTTATCTACTTGCCAAGCAGAGAGACATGCTAGTCAAAGGAAACAGCAGTTTAAAAGAGAAGCTCATTTTCAAAACTTTGTGGTAGAGGATGGTAGATTTTGGGTAATATTGCATCATTAAATATCAAAGAATGATTGAGGAAAACCCGTGTCTGTAAAAAGGTTGGTGTGGAACCTGATTAGGCCAAATCACTCCAAGAAAACTTAAAGATGAAATTGAAAGTAAAGCAACAAAAGGGGGGGTGGCGCGGATTTGGAATGGGAATGGGAAGAGGAATGGAAGAGATTCATGGGAATGGAAGAGATTCATCAGCATTTCCATAACAAACTATTTTCATAATCAATGACAAACGCATTAGCACAATCGCTAACATGTTATATAAGGAAGTAGAATATTCCTCCAGTAATTCTATAGAATTAATAATTGATTATTAATTCTATCATGATACATTGTAGAATACCATAAATCTCCAAAGAATCTAAATTGCACGTGACTCAAAAGGCAATGGAGAGAAATGTGTAGTAAAAGAATAGGCTGCAAAAAATTAATAATGACTTACATACAAGAAGTGTCATAAAAGATGTCATCCAGGAAATGTATGATTAGAAAATTAGATTATCTGGAAGAATTACAAGAGTGAGGAATGACAGATAGAAAGCCCAAGTACAAAATATTTGTATCCATGTTGTTTTAATTTCTAGCACATTGGGTTGGGAAACAACATGGGTGAAAGTCCAACTAGATGAGAATCTGTGAATAGGCCACTATCTGTAACATAGGAGGGAGTACTCACATTAATGTGATCATGGATCAGTTAAAATATTGAACTCTTATCTCTCTTGTTTTGGATTTATCTGTTCTTTCCTCCTCCCCTCACCACTGAAAGCTCAGTGGGGTGGCCAATGATTTTGCTCTTCTCACAATGATTGAAGTAGTAACAGCATTACAGCTGTCTCTGGAAAGCTGTGGGATGAGTGAGGGCATGGTGAAATCTGTGCTGATGTCATTGGAACAAGAAACCAAAAAAACATCAGAACAGCCTAATAAATAAATTGTGGTTAAAATAAAGCAGTGTAGATGCCCCCTTTTTCTTTATTATTTCCTGGGGTACATCTAAATAGACCTTCACTCTAGAAGGAGCTCCTCTGAACAAGACTGCCTTCTGGGGAATTTCAACAGCCTCCCTAAAGGCTGTTGAAAGGCACTAGGAATTCATCCATTTCCCCCATAAAGTTTTCTCTCAGAAAAAAATGAGCCTATATACAATGATGGCTCAGCTAAGCCATTAGAATATTTTTGCTTCCTTATTGCCATAGCTTTTTTGTCTTTATATCAAGATAGTTCAGAGTTATAGTGGTACAAAGAAAGCGCTTACTTAATAAATGCCCTATCATCTATCTGTCTGTCTGTCTGTCTGTATCTGTTTGTGTATATTTCTCTCTCTCATCTGTCTAAGCTATCTACCTATGATTTGTCTACATCTGTCTGTCCATCTGCCTATCTATGTGTTTATAATATCACTTTGTTGGATCCTTACATCTTCCTATAAAGGAACTAGTTTAAGGGTTATCATCTCTCAAATTTGCAGATATGGAAACTGAGTCTCAGAGAAGCCAAGTGACTTAAATCATCACCCAGTTATCAAGTGGACAGATAAAGATTCAGGGCCTTGAACTTTCAACTCCAAAGCCAAGGCAGTCTCCCCATCAGTGCACAGCTATATTGTGGGGTTTTCAATAAAAACCCATGGTCAATGCACCTTGTGCACAGCCCAGGGCTTTAACCAAACCCAAACAAAAGAAACACTTCAAGCTTATCTCAGCTGGTAGCTGGCTCCTTCCCTGTTTGCCTCCCAAACTCCACAGAGAAATGTTTCAGATAACACAGCTAGACGGGCTACTTCCATCCCTTCTATCGCCTAAGTGAAGTTCAACAGAAAGCAATTAACAGATGTCTTCCCAGCAGTGAGAGTCAGAGTTCTGCTGGAGAAATGAGTGCAGACATATCTTAGCATATCACAGGGTGGCCCTCATTTACTCCCCATTACCCAGCTAAAAATAGCCCTTTCTTTTCCTTGGCTTTCTGTCTTTATTAACATCAGTCCCAACAGGACTGCTCCTTTCCCCTTCAAACTGCCGTCTCCAAGCAAGAGCCAAGCTGGGTTTTTTTTCCCCCTCTCTGCTTCAAGAGGTGCCTACCAGGTATCTCTAGCATGCCCTTGCTTCTGAACTTTCCCCAAATACTCCTTTCCATTAACCCCAGGGCCCACAGGAGGCACTCTTTACCCCAAAAGAGGAAACACAATGTAGCCTTCCCTAAGAGACCACCACGAGCAAAGAGCAGCCTGGTCTTCCAGCAAGATCTCATTCGGTGACAATAAATGAGCACGTTTTCAAGTATCCAAAGTGATTAATTTCTTGCCGGGGCTGTCAACGAGCTGTCACAGCCTGACAATCTTGTCATAAGTGCCATTCATAATGCTGCAAGTCTATTCCACATCAATGTCATTACACAATTATATGTGGTTTATAAAGAAGAGAGGTGGGGGTGGGGGGGGGTAAGAAATGAACAGAAAAACACGTGAGATATTTAGGCAATTACAGACCTCGCTACTCCTGAAAAGCAGCTACAACTGCCAGCAATTAAATCTCGCCTGATTTGTTCATTTAGGCAAATTATCAATTATTTGGAGGTATCAACCAAGGCAGTTTTTTTTCCCCCTCTCTCTGTTGACCGAAAGCATTCAATGTGCCCTGTCATCACTGACAGAAATAGAACTGAGGGGAAAGAGCTCCAATTGGGGCCAGAAAAACTAGGTTTATCACCTATGGGGGTTGGGGGAAGCTTGGCAGAGGAAGGTTTGAGGACTATCATTTAGACAAGATCACTGAGCTGTTTAAACAAGTATTCTTTCTTTTGGTGAGTAGTGTTCTTCATGCTTAACAAAATAGAAATAAATAAATACAACTTATTTTGACTTTCCTACCCAATGTTTTATTTGTTTGTTTTTTCCTTGCTTCCTTGTTTGGTTTTCTCATTGTTAGACCAGATCCTTGAGTCAGGAAAACTTGAACTCAAATCTGGCCTCAGACACTTACTAGCTGTGTGACCCTAGGAAAGTCACTTAACTACTACTCTCTTGCCTCCTTGTCCTGAATTGTAAAATGCAGATCATAATAGTACTTACCTCAAAGGGTTGTTGTGAAGATCAAATAAGATAATGTTTATAAAGTGCTTAGCAAAGTGCCTACAACATAGTGGGCAATTAATAAATGCTTGCTTCCTTACCCTCTTTCCTCTTCCTTCCTTCCCTCCTTTCTTCCTTCCTTGCTTCCTTCCCTTTTCCTCCCCTCCTTCTTTCTTTTCTTCCCTTCTTCCCTCCTTTCTTCTCCCTCCCTTCCTTCCATCCTTCCTCCTCTTCTTCTTTCCTTCTCTTTTTCTTTCTTCCTTCCTCCCTTCCTTCCTTCCTTTCTTCTTCCTTCCTTCTTGCCTTCCTGCCTTCCTTCCTTTTCTTTTTTCTACCTTTCTTTCTTCTTTCACAAAATCTTAAACCCAGTTCACTCAGAAACTCATAGACTGGACCACAATAGGACTCTGCCCAAACTCCACTTAATAACTCTATTTTGGGCCCTCTTGTCTCCTTTTTTTCTAGTTAAAGGAACCACCCCTTGATTCACTTCTTTTTTTGTTTTGTTTTGTTTTTGTTTGTTTTTTTGTTTTTTTGGAGGGGGTAAGGCAGAACAATTGGGGTTAAGTGACTTCCAAGGTCACACAGCTAGTAAATGTTAAATGTCTGAGGCCACATTGGAACCCAGGTCCTCCTGACTCCAGGGCTCATGCTCTATTTACTGTACCACCTAGCTGCCTCTGACTCACTTCTCAAAGAGGCCTCTTCACTGAATGGGTATTACCTCAATCTAAGTGAGTATGTGAAAAGCCCTTAGACCAAAAGGGCCAGTGTCTCCCATTGCATACTGGGTCATCTCCAGTCATCCTGATGGGTCACTGAACCCAGATGGCTCCAGAGGAGAAAGTGAGGCTGCTGACCTTGCACAGCCCTTCCTCACTTAAATCCAAGTCAATTGCAAGTCATGTCATCATATCCCTGATGCCATGGTCCTCTTCAAAAATGAAGGACAAACACAACCTTCCTTTTCTCTTTCCTTCTCTCTTTCCTTCCTTCTTTTCTTTCCTCCTTCCTCTTCTTCATACTTTCCTTCCTTCCTTTCTTCCCTCCTACCCTCCTTCCTTTTATCCTTTCTTTCTTCCATCCATCCTTGCTTTCTGTTGTACCAGACCATTCTGTGCCATGGTAGAAAGAGCCCTGAGAAAGGATTCTTAACTCAGCTTTGTTGTCTCAATACTTACATTTATCTATTGCATCAATATTTGTGTATAAATATGGTTATGCATGAAGCAATCTTTAGAAAAGGTGAGTTAAGGTAAGTGAGATTTTGGAAAGCATGGAAGCCTTCTAATATTAGTAGACCAAACCTTAAGAATGAGGACATTTGAAGGACATTGGGCAAAAAGGTGAAAAGATCAGAAGAGTATATAATTAATGCCACTGATGTGAAGGCAGGTAAGACATCTCAGGAGTTTTTCCTAATTCTGCTTAAGAATTTTTGACCACAAAGATATGACTGAGGGCTGACAGTAGGGAGTTATTCCTGAGAATTCCAGACTTGTCCATCCTCTGGGAAGAAACATTACTTAAAGAGATAAGAACATTTCTAAACAAAGGAAACATTCCTGCAGAGAGGCTGACTGTCATGCTTAAATCCAAGAACTCTAATTCATCTGTGAGTAAGGCTAAGGCCATATTTTCTGTAGTAGAAAGATACCATAAACCCAAGACTGGCATTTTCTCTGGACACAAATCATGTCACCCAGGAGAACAATACTGGGAGACCTGGGTTGAGCAGGCAAAAGTGTAGCTGAGACACTGGAAGGCCCTGTATCAGACCAACTGATAAGACTGATAATCTAAGCTGCAGTAACATAGATGCAAGATCAGATATTGCCTGGTGTGAATGTGCACAAACTTAAACTGAACTGTTCAAGGGGAATGGATTGGAAGATGTTTTTGCTAATTTTGTCATTTAACACTGTGCAAGACAAAGAAGAAAAAATCTATTGAGTTACTCCTCAGGAAGCAATGAGTACAGAAACTGATACAGCTCAGTGTTTTGGATCCTGAGAATGCAAGAAAAATTGCACAGCAGAGATTAAGTCAGGGCTTGGTACATCACCCCTGTGCACCTAATGTCACTAGAGCTATGAAAACACAGAACCACTGCCAACAATGTCCACATTGGACAGGTACTCCTGAGTTGCAAGGATCAGTAGAATTCACAGGGCTGTGTCCCAGCAGGCTCCAGGTTTTCTCAAGTATGGGCCACAAAAGCAAAAATAATGCCACCAGTACAGAACTATAGACACAGAACCCAAGACCATTATGTGAGACATAGATCATGGACAATCCAATTCTCCTTGGAGAAGAAGAAAACCAAGGGATTGTAAGGCTGACATAAGAACACCCCAATGGGGTAATCATCAGAGTAACACATCCATTTTTTGTTATAATTGTGAATTTGATGGTTGTTTAAGTTCTATCTACTAACAAAGAGAATATAGCAATAATCAGGAAGAAGGTAAAATCTTCTGATCCAACTTTGGGAGCAGAGCCAAGGAAAGAGATCATCCTGGGACACAAAGACAGTCACATTGGTCTGGTCATCAAATCCTCATAAGTTTATTCCAACTTTACTTATTGGACCTTGTATAGAAATTATAGCAAAAATTCAGAATGTGGACTGCAATAGTGTCTTGGACAGTGGATCACAAGGTACCATCATTTTCTGATCTTTTTTATAACTAGTTTTTAGGGAAAAGACCTTTAAGGGATACAACTAGGTGAGCTTGAAATTTTTCAAGGATGTTGATATGAACAGAAAAGGGGACACTGTGGCTCTGATATATTGAAACCCTCCAACACTCAGAGCTCCATATTTTAGCAATTCTCACATCCAAAGAACCACATAAGACTTTTTAGTAGAGGTATTGTTACTGTGTTGGGGTGTTAACCAAATTTATAGTCAGAGAACCTAGGTTTGACTTCAAACTGCCAACACTCCATCACTCACTAGAGTATCAGCATTGATTGGAACTACTTCTAAGCTTTTCAAAATTCTAGTGGAATACTACAAAAAACAAATTGGGACCCAATACCTGCACATTTTGACCATCTGTGAAGACTGTGTAAAGGCTTACAAGAATATAGAGGAAAAAGGAGTCCAGTGAATATCACAGGAGTTCTAAGAGATCTCTGGGCTAAGTCCTGAACTATTTTATTTTGGTGAGTTGGGGCAGAAACTCAGCAAGAGGACAGGCTTCCTGAAAATTAGAATGGACCCCAAAGAAGCCAATGATTCTATGAGATGATGAGAATTTTTTTTAAGTCAGAAGACAAAAAAAGAAGAAAATATAAGGTATCTCACAGCAAAAATAAGTGACCTGAAAAATAGATTGAGAAGCAAAAATTTGGGAATTATTGATCTAGCTGATCACCATGACCAAAAAGAAAAAAAAAAAGAACCTAGACATCATATTTCAAGAAATTAAGAAAACTGCCCAGATCTCTATAACCGGAGGAGTAAAGTGGAAATAAAATGAATCCACTTGCCACCTCCTCAAAGAAACTCCTAAATGAATACTCTCAGGAATATCATAGTCAAAATCTAGAGAAGCTAGGTCAAAGAAAAATATTACAAGCAGCTAGAAAGAAAGAATTCAAGAAACAAGGAGCCACAGCTTTAAAGGAGTGGAGAATTTGTAATATGGCATTCTAGAAGGGAAAGAATAAATAGATTACAGCCAAGAACAACTTACTCAGAAGAAAAAAAACTAAGTAGGATGTTATAGGGGGAAAAAATGAACCTTTAATGAAATAGAGACCTTTTGAGTACTCCTGATGAAAAGTGCAGAGTTGCATAGAAATTCTAGAGCTCAAAAACAGGTGTGAAGAGAAATACGAAAAGGTTACTATGAACACATAATGATAAAGGAACAACCACGGTTGAACTACTTACATTCCAACACAGGGAGACAATATATGTGTCCTCTCTGATCCCTGTTATCATTGGGGTTCACAGAAAGAGTCCAATTAGACAAGGCCTGGGAGTAGTTCTATTGTGTCTTGCTGATCTTTAGAAAGAAGAAGAATGAGGAGGAAGAGGAGGAGGAAGAGGAGGAGAAGGGGAAAAGAAGAATGGAGAGAAAAAGAGGAGCATATTTGGGGGAGGGAAAGAAAGAAAGATTAGAGAAAATTAACTCACATGTTCAAGGTACACAAGTAGGCATCCATATGGACAAGAAGGAGGGACTAGGGGAAAAAGGCTGGCACTTGAACTTCATTCTCATCTGATTTGGCCAAAAGGAGAAAGAATACATACATACACACATACACACCCACCAACGGACAATTAAATTTGGAAATACATTTCACTCGACAGGGAAATAGGAGGGAAAGAGGATAATGGGGGGAGGGGAATTAGAAGGAAGGCAGAAAAAAGAAAGGTAGTGATAGGTAAAACAAATTCTATAGCTGTACAAAAATCTGTATAGCTCGTTTTGAGGGTTATGATACATGTTTGTAAGAGAGGTTTTGTTTTTCCTGTTCAATGGGAAGTAGAGGAAGGAAAGTAGGAAGGAGGGAAAGCTTATCTTTGAAAATAAAATCGAATTTTAAAAAAGATGAAATGACCAATTTTGATTACATACATTTTAAAAGCTTTTGCAGAAGTAATACTAACATAGTTAGAATTAGAAGAGCAGTTAAATAAAGGGAAAATTCTTTATAGCAAATATCTCTGATAAAGACTAATAGCCAAGATATATGGGGAATTGATCCAAATATTTAAGAACAAAAGCCACTACCTACCAGTTAAGCAGTCAAAGGATATAAAGAGGCAGCCTGCAAATGAAAAAAAAAAAAGCAAGTCATCAGCAACTATTTGAAAGGATTATCAAAATCAGGAATAAAAGAAACAAAAATTAAAATAACCCTAAGATTTGTATTCACGTTCATCAAATTGTCAAAGATGACAATAAAAGAAAATGGCGATCACTGAGGGGTTTGCAAAAGAACAGACATATTGATAGACTGTTACAGAACTGTGAATGGTCCATTTCCATCCTGGAAAATAATTTTATTGAATTATTCCCAAAGATCACTAAACTGTACACACACTAGCCATAATTCCATTAGGTATATATCCCCAAAGATGTCAAAGTAAAAGGAGCCTTATATCTACAGGAGGAACTTTTTGTTGTAGAAAAGAAAGAAAGAAAGAAAGAAAGGAAGAAAGAAAGAAAGAAAAAGAAAGAAAGAAACAATGTTGTTGTTAATCATTTAGGGAATAGCTGGACATATTGTGGTATGTGAATGTGATTGAAGAATATTACAACATTTAAAAAATGACAAACATGAAAAATTCAGAGAAACTTGGGAAGCTTTTAAATTGATTCTGAATAAAATGAACAGAACCAAGAAAATAAATTACATGATGATAAAACAAAAAAAAACAATGTCAAGGAAAACAACTTTAAAAAGACTTCAGAATTCCAATCAGTGTAGAGACCCGTAACCATAATTTCAGCAGACTAATGAGGAAGGATACCTTCCACCTTCTGGTGTAGTCAATCAGTAAGCACACATTTATTATGTGCCTATTGTTTGTTAGGCAGAATATGAAGAGATGCAAAGACTAGAACAAAACATTATCTGCCCTCATGTAGCTTACATTCTAATCAAGGAGATAAACTGTGTGTGTGTGTGTGTGTGTGTGTGTGTGTGTGTGTGTGTGCATATACAAAATACTTACAAAGTACATTCAAGGTAACCTTAGAAAAGAAAGCACTAGCAGCTGGTGTTTCCTAGTGAAAGATCTTCTGCAATAGGTGGTACTTGATTGGGTGAAAAATGTGGTTTGAATGATACTCAAAGGAAGAGAAATTATTAACTGGGGGTAGTAGAGAGAGAATCTGGAAATGGCAATGGGTAGCAAGGACCAATCCAATTCCATCTCACCCAATGAATGGGGCAGAGTAGAGGCAGGGTGGAAGGTCTGAGTTGAGGGCATGAGTGAAAGGGCAACCAGTGATGGAAAGAGTATGCAAAGAGCCTATGTCATCAGGAGAGATCCAGGTCTCAGTGATTGCAAGAAGACAGAGGGAGTGAGAAAGGATAAGATTTAAAATGAAATTTGGCTTGTTATCCGTAGAGGAGGCATCGTAGAGAGCGCACAAGAAGCTATAGAATGGGAGGGTGTAGGGATTGGGTAAAGAAGAATGGTTTAAAGGGAGATTCAAACCCAAGTCTTCTTGCTCTAAATCCAGTACTTTTTCTACCACATCCCACTCTTATGGATGAGAAATTGAAACTCAGAAGTATAGAAACTTTACTATAATCTGCTAGTACTTATGACATCTGGGTTTTGAACTCACATTTTCTAATGCAAAATCCCATACACCAAACTACCTCTCTAGATAACAGCACCACACAGGCCATGATTCTCTTCCCACCATGCCCTCATCACAATCTGGCGGCTCAGACTGAGGTCTACGCATGAGTGAATATTTTCCTGTTTTACCTGGGTTATCTGGCTTCAACCTAAGCTTGTGGCACTTTGCATGCTGCTGCATATACAGAGGGAAATATAACTCTTGATTAGTAAAGAGAATTCTCAGGGTGACATTGCACATCTGTGTTAGGAACCTAATGAACGTTTTCCAAGTATTCTTTGGGAGAAACACATGAATGGAGGACATTCCAGGGAAGAAAGAAGAGGACCTAGAAATCATGCCTGAAAAGCTGACATTATTGGGTATCTGGAACTTGTTTGAAATTCTAGAGACTATTAGAATGGACTTCTTTTAAATGAGACCGTTCCTCCTTTCCTGGTCTAAGTTGGGATTTCTTCTTGCTCCAACCTAAAGAGCTCATTGACTCAAATATTGTAATCTACATAACTTCTCCAGTTTCAATTTGCTATTTATACATTGCTATGTTTATCCACTTTTTACTATGGTCTATTGTGTAACCAGTGTTTGGTGGAAAGGTGCTAAATTGGAAGGTAGAAGCTAAAAGCCACTCTAATCCTTACAAATGACCAGGAAGTGGCTTTCCTATCTGTAGATGTTGGAGATGTAGATGTAGATGTAGATGTAGATGTAGATGTAGATGTAGATGTAGATGTAGATACAGATATAGATTAGATAGAGGTATAGGTATAGGTATAGGTATAAGCATAGGTATAGGTATATATGTGTGCATGTATATATGCATATGCATATATGTGTATACACATATTATATATGTACATACACATATGTGTACACATATGTATGTGTGTATATATGCTTGCATGCATTTATGTGTATGTGCACATGTGTACACATATACATAATCACATATATTTTATATATGTGTAGATATATAAAAGGTATATATATATATATATATATATATA
>CM053584.1:89146098-89182496 GCA_028627135.1 Pseudochirops cupreus
AATGCAGCCTCAGACAATACTATATGATCCTGGGCAAGTCACTTAACCATATTTCCCTCAGTTTCCTCATCTGTAAAATGGGCTAGAGAAGGGAATGGCAAACCACTCCAATGTCTTTGCCAGGAAAACCTCACTGGGAGTCACAAAGTGTCAGACATGACCAAAACAACTGAATAACAAAGTGCTTTGCATAAATTGTCTCATTCGATCCTCACAACAACTCTGTGAGATAAGTGCTACTATTACCCCCTTCTACAGATGAGGACATACAACTTGAGAGATACTAAGTGCCTTCTAGGGTAACAC
The DNA here is from genome assembly GCA_028627135.1 of Pseudochirops cupreus. NCBI lineage: Eukaryota > Metazoa > Chordata > Mammalia > Diprotodontia > Pseudocheiridae > Pseudochirops > Pseudochirops cupreus. Next base: position 89,146,405 of record CM053584.1, read on the forward strand.
ACCTACTAAGCGTCCAAGGCAAGATTTTAAACTCAGATCTTGCTGATTTGAGGCCAAGCAACCTGTAGTTGTTTCTCAGCAACTTTTCAAGGTCATACAGCCAGTTAAAAGACATTCAGGTTATAAAATCTAAGGGTTGCCTTGCAGGCCTCTAAACTCCTAGACCAGTGTTCTATTCAACAGACTATAGCATGGTCATCTAGTGTGGTTCCCTTTCCTACCGGTCCCACAGTGAGAAGACCACCTGAGGTAGGAGAAAGTACCCTGTATTTAGAAGCTGAAGACTAACTCTCTCCTCTGATCTCTGACATCTATTCACCTATGTGACCCTGAGCAAATCACTTCCCTGTCCTGGGTGCAGGTTTCCTTAACTGTAAAATGAAGGTATTGGGCTTGATGTTATCTACAATCCCTCCTGACTCTAAATCCAGAGATACTATGAAAGAATAGTTCTTCACTGAGCTGACTGGTTTTTCTGATGGTTTTGAGGGGCTGTTTTGACATCCTGTAGTCTTAGGGACATTTCTACTTTCTCTGCCCATTCACTGACAAAAGATAAATACAGACTGATTCAGGAGACCGATTATAGTAAAACAAATACATTTGTTGTCTAGCAAGCAGAATGGGGAAGCGGGGAGGGGAAGAAATAGACAGAATGAGAAATGTGGTGCAAGACAGAATGAGAAATTTGGTGCAAAACAGAATGGAAAATAACAGGACAGACTCATCCCCAACTGTGCCATGTTCCAAGCTCAGGCTCTCATGCATTGCCCCCACCCCCAACCCCAGCAGCTGCAATCTGGGCCCGGGTGTTTCTAGAAAATTGAAGTGATTCTGTGATGCCATTTGAGCACATGCTAGGGGAAAAAATTTAAATTACATTTTAAAGAGAATCTACCTTTTTATCTTTTAACCTTAGGCCTTCCCCAGCCATGCAGAAAAATCAATCTTGGCTAATTCACTGACCAAGAAAAAGTGAAAAGTTAGACTGAAAAGCCTGTATTTAACAGTTGCTTGATGTTTAAAGAGGTAATTGAGGAAGGTGGCCAGACCAAAGTGTCCACCACCACCACCACCACCCCCAGGCCCCTAACAGTTGCTCCAGTTCCTAGGACAGAACTTGGCAGCTTTTCATTCCACATCATTGACTTGATCGAATATATAGCATTTGGGGTGATAGACCTTGCAACACCCTGCAATGGGGAGTTTTGCCGAAGACCTATTACCTTGAAATCTTCATACTGGAATTTAGCAGAAGCAGATTGCTCTGTTGTTGAGGGGCTATAGTCAGTTATATGGCTAAAGCAGAGAGATTAGTTTCACTAATCTGGATTATGTGATAACACAGACTCCCTAGTTGGAAAGGCTTCAAGGTTTGGTCTTGACTGCAGAAAAAGTCTGTGACAGCACAGGCAAGTGTTTAGGAAGACAACTGTGAGCCACTACCCCTCTCTGATACCCCTTTCTTAAGATTCCCCCTCTCTTATGTCCCAGAAAGCCTCTGGGGCTCTCACTAGAATCCTTGGCTGGCTTCCCACTGCTGCTTGCTACTACTTCTCTTTCTGCCAAATTGTCCATGATTATACATTTAAGACCTTCAGGTGAAAGAATGCAGGTTCCTTTCTCCATCATTTTCACCCTATACTCGCTTAAAAAGAAAATACTGTCCCAAGGTGGAGAGAGTGGTAAAAGTTACAAGAAGAGATTGACTAATCAGAAAGGTAGCGCCATATATTGGTGAAAGCTGACTTTTGAGTCACAGAGATCTGGGTTCAGATCCAGCCTCCTGTCATACACTGGCTGCATAACCTTGACCCTCTTCATTGCTCTAGAAAGACTTTCTAGAATTTTACAGTTGCAGAACTGGCCTTCACTGGTAATAGTCCTTTCCTCATTGGGAATTCCCTATGCTAATGAATTCACATATCTATTCCCCATAAAATTCTTCCAGTGTGGAAAATGTTTAAAGAGGTAGTATTCCAGTGTGGTCTTCTGGAACCAGAAGTCCTGGGTTGAGTATAAGTCCTGGGATAAGTCACTTAATCATCCCGTTGACCTCATTTTAGGAAGCACATTGACAAGCTGGAGCATAGTCAGAGTGGTAAGGAAATATAGACTCTATAAGAATCAATTTGGAGAAACACAGAATGTGTTGCTTAGAAATGAGAACACCTAAGAACATGATAGCTATCTTCATGTATTTGAAGAGCTATATTGTGGAAAGGGAATAAGACTTGTTTTGCTTGATCCCAGAGGGTAGAAATAGGAGCAATTTCTAAAAGTTACAGTGGGGTAGGTTTAGGACAATTTAAGGGGGGAAATCCCCATTAAGCAGAGTTATCCAAAAGTATAATAGGCTGCCTCAGGAGACAGTGGGTTTCTCTTTACTAACAGTATTCTTTACAAGGGAAGGCTGAATAAACATTTGCTGAGAATGTAATAGAGGGAAATTTCTGTTGAGAAATGAGTTATCATCTAGTCTCCTACCTAGATGGCCTCCAAGGTCCCTTCAGCTCTGGGATTCCATGATTTATTGAACCTCAGTTTCCTTGTCTTTCTGGGAAAAGCACTTTAGAACCTTTAAAGTGTTGTACAAATAAGTTATGACTATCTCAGGTTAATCCTATCCCTTATATACTTGACATCTATACCACCATCCAAACCACTGATAAAGATGTCTACAAGAACAGAGTCAACGACAAATCATTGAGGCTGCCTAATAATAATGATCTTCCAGTTTACATCTTGTCCACAAAGTTATCATGGTAGACATTGACAAAAAAAATGCTAAATTCTAGCTGAATTTTGACTTGACATTCTTCTGATCTACCGTTGCCTAAGTGATCCCATTATTAAGCATGAACCCAAGGATATATAGGCCCTCCTTAGGTGACAGCATAATACAGGGGAAATAGCACTGGTCATGTAGTCAAAAGATCTGGGTTCAAATCTCAATTTTGCTGCTTACTGTTTATATGCTCATAGGCAAATCACAATCTTTCTCAGCTTCATATTTCCTTATCTGGACTAGATGGATTCTGAGATCCCTTCACCATATTGATATATTTCCCCATGTGATCAAAGATAGAAAGTTTTCATAATTAAAAGCAAAATGGCTAACCAAAGAGTGTGGAATGAGCAAGCAAATTGTGGTACATGACTATAATGGACTACAATTACATTATAAGAAATTACAAATGTGAGAAATTCAGAAGAATATGGGAAGATTTATATGAATCAATATAGAACAAAATAAACAGAACCCAGAGAACAAGATATACTGACTACAACAATAAGAATGAACTTGGAACTAAAAGAGCAGTCTAACACATCAATTGCAATGACCAATCTTGGTCTCAGAGAACAAATGCTGAAAATTTGAAGAATAAAATAACACTTTTCTGAAAATCAAGATGTTTATCAGTCTCCATTCCTGAGGCATCTCTTAGGCTTTTGACAATTTAAAATTTTTGATCTGGGCATGAGTGTCATCTGCCAAAAAAGATTGTAAATTACTGGAGCATGTGACTGTGATTTGTATTTCACCCATGTTATCCACAGTTTGTAGGACATTACTGAGAATTGAGCAGACGCCATTAAACACATGGTATTATTGACTTGACTTCATGGATGACAGATTAAGTATTATTCTATGAAGAATTTGCCCACTCTCTCTGGCCTTGAGGATAAATTGCCCTGGGAGGTGGGGTTGACACGGACAAAATGGTGGTAGTAATTGAGGAGAGAGGTCAGCACAATGCCTGGCACACAATTGGTACTTACCAAGCATTTATTGAATCGAACTGATGGACTAGACACCTCTGTCAAGTGACATGGAGTCTGATACAATAATGATTATTCATTATTGCACCTTACGTTCCATGTTCCATTATGCTCATTTCTGTCCCTTGAACATGCCCCATATAGACTACTTCTCTTTCTCCTTTTTTCCTTTGTTCGTGCTGCTCCTTGCACGCAGAATGTTATCTCCACCCATTAACATCCTACCTATGCATAAAGGCTGAGCGCAGATACCAGCAGCTATCAGAAATCTTCCCTGATTCCTACTCCTTTCAGGGAGAAGCAATCTCTCCTTCATTTGGACGTGTAGCACGCCATATGCTTTTGTGCATTTACCCTATTGTAATTGGTATTATATTTATATGTTTACATAGACTTAGAGTTTGAAGGGACCTTGGAAATCTTTTAAATCCTTCATTTTACAGATGAGGAAACTGAGAGCCAGAGAAATTTGGTGACTTACTTAAGGTAACAAAAGGAATAAATGACAGAATTAGAATTGGAGCCCAGGTCTTTATGACTCCAAATCTAATGCTTTTTTTTTTAAGTTGTAAGTTCCATGGAAAGGGGAGGATTTACCTTGGACTCACTTATCTTAATTACTCATCTCTGTACTTTCCTTAATGCCTGGTATGCAATCTCATTTTGTCCACCAAGAAGTGATGCCAGAAACTGGCATAATCCTATTGAGTAAAAAAGGATCAGCCTTTAGATGATGCTACATTGATATGGGCACTTATGGGGCTCCTGTCCCCTAGGGAGAAGTGCCAAACTCTCTATGACCCTCACAGAGGGAACAATCTTCTGTCTCTTGAGTAGCTGAACCAAGATCAGCACAGTTTTAGCCTATCAGAATTAACTCTGAACCTCTAGTCTATTAGAAGCCCCACCAGCAACCTAACCTTGATATATGTCACTGAGTCCCAGTCACATGACCTTAGCATAATGCAGTCATTCCCTATAAAAACAAACAGAATATGATTAACTGTATACAGTGCTTTCCTCCATGTAAAATCAATAAGAGCAAAAAACAATGAATGATGAAACATAAACCAAATGGCTATGTCAAAACTGCTCCCAAGCCCAGATAATTAATGGGCTGCTCTGACCCTTAGAGTTCTAAGAATGTGTGGTTCATTTCACTTGGCCCCCATGACCAATACTCCTATGAATGAGCTAAGGATACTAGACAATACAATACAATTTGCAACTGATTTCAATTCATACGTTGAATAGAGTCAGCCTGTAGATGAAGACTCAGGAACCTGGAATCCAGGCCCTCTCATAACTCACCAAAATGGGGAGGGAATTGTGATCCATTAAAAACTGAAACTCAGTTAGATGACTGAGGGGCCAGAGCACTTGACTTGGAATTGGGAGATTTGAGTCCAAATCTGCCCTCAGACATTTACTATCTCTGTGACCCTAGTCAAGCCACTTAACCTCTGCATGTCCTAGTTTCCTCATCTGTAAAATAGAGATGGTAAGAATATCTATTCCCCGGGGTTGTTATAAGGATAAAATGAGAAATTTGTAAAGGACTTTTAAAACTTTAAATTGCCATGTAAATGCTAATCATTTTTTTCATTATTTTATAATACCACTGCTTATATGTTTAATGTCGTGTCATCGAAAGAGAAGAGGATGAATGGACTCAATAGCCACGCCTGACAAGGAGAAGCCTGCCACCATCTTGCCATTCTGGTCTCTCTCTGACTGTAAGACCTTCAGTCTATGCTGCATTTTGTCACTTGCTGTTACATATTCCCTCGCTTGATCCCTAACAAAGTGATGTCCTACCCCTCCAAATAATAGTGGGAGAACATGCACACAGAGGTAACTTACATCACTGTTAATGCTTCTAGAGGAAACCTTTCTTAATCCTCCTTAGTTCTAGCGCCTTACCTCTGCCGTTTCTCCTGTGCACAGGCTGTTCATACATAACTGTTTGCATGTTGTCTCCCTCATTAGACAGGGACCTCGTCAAGAACAGGAACTATCTTTGCCTTTCTTTGTGTAGCTGGTACGTAGCACAGTGCCTGACACCTAATAAATGTTTATTGACTGGCTGAGAAACTAACAATAATAACAATATAGGTTTGTGCAGCATCCTAGGGTTTACAAAACACTTTATCCCAACCTGTTTCAGTGTCAGATATAGAATCAGAAAGCCCAGGATTCAAGTCCCTTCCCAGATTCTTTAATAGCTGTGTGATCCTGGGTAAGTCACTTGCAGCCTGCTTCCTCACCTATATAATAACAACATCTACCTCCCTGAGTTGGTGTGTTGTATGCATCAAATCAGATAATATATATGTATATATGTAAATGTGTGTCATAATTACATATATGTAAATATATTATACGATAGCATGTGTGTGAAGAGCTTTGTAAATCTTAAAAAACTGCATGAATGTGAGTTGAAATCATCATCATCCTCATTATTATTGTCCTTCACAGATGAAGAGATTGAAACTCTGAGAGAGCAAGCTAATTGACACATGGTCATATAGCCAGTAGAGGGTGGAACAAGGATTTGTCTCATCTGACCATCAATTTCTAAGTTCTCTTCACTACATCATACAGTATCCTCCTCATATAAAATGCAAGTAATAAGTATATCATACATGCTTTTAAAAAAAACTTTCTTATACAATTCCAAAAGACGCATGATGGAAAATGCTATCCAAATCCAGAGAAAGAACTATGGGCTCTGAATGCAGATCCAGAATGCAGATCAAAGCACACTGTTTTTTCTTTTTTTTTTTTTCTTTCTTGTGTTTTTTTCCCCTTTTGTTCTGATTCTTCTCTCACAACATGACTAATGTGGGAATATGTTTATTATGATTGTGCATGTATAGCCTATATCAGATTGCTTGCCATCTTGGAGAGGGGAGAAGAAAGAGAAGGAGGGCACAAAAAAAAAACTGGAAATCCAAAACTTTATAAAAGTGAATGTTGAAAACTATCTTTACATGTAATTGGAAAAAGTAAAATACTATTAAGTGGGAAGAAATTCTTTGTGTCTCTTTTTATACATTGATATTGTAAAGTTTAAATCTAGCCTTTTACTTTAGTCAATATATAACCCCAGGTCACAGAGCAACGTGAATTAGGAGGCCATATGGTACAGTGGAAAGAGAGCTAGGTTTAAATCTCATCTCTGGTGCTTACTGTTTACTGATTGGCCAACTGCTTAACCTCCCCAGTCCTGAGTATTAGTCATCAGTAAAATGAAGATTTTGGACTCCATATCTTTTGGGGTCCCTTCTAGCTTAAGGATTTTATGATATCACATCTATAGATCAGATCTCATCCTCAATCAGCTGCCTTAATTGTGAGTGTTGGACTTGTGAGTTGATGTGCTCAAAGCAAATTCAACCAAAAGAGATTAGAGCTTCTCAGGCTCTGGGTGCTCCTTAATAGTCTGGTTAAAGAGTTCCCAGGGCTTAGCATTTTCTGATCCTCTACCAGTGGTTCTCAACCTTCCTCATGCCACAACCCTTTACTACTCCTATGTGGCCATATCAGCATGTGGGCAGACTCGCCTGGAGACGGATAGAGGAGCGGTATCTCGGTTCTTAAGACCATCGGAAATATGTGTTTTCCAATGGTCTTAGGTGACCCCTGTGAAAGGGTCGTTCGACCCCCAAAGGGGTCACAGCCCACAGGTTGAGAACCGCTGTGACCTTCTAATTTGTATTGTACTTATTCCTGTGCATGCCCTAGCTTCTTGGAGGGCAGAGAGTCTGTCTTAATGTTTTTTAAGCACCCCCACCTAGCATAGTGCTTTTCATGTCTTAGCAATCAATACCAACCAACGAACGAATGAATGAATGAATGAAGGGAGGGAAGGATGGATGGATACATGGAGGGATGGATGGATACATGGATGGATGGATGGATGGATGGATGGATGAGTTCACCACTATAAAAACTCTTTGCCTGATGTTTTCACTCCTGCTCTGTCAAGGTATTCCCCAATCTGCTGCCAGGCAAATCTTACACCCTGGCCCATCTTGCAGGCTGAGTATGGTGACTCTCCCCTGAGCCTCAGTGAATGGGTTAATACAAAATATGTAATGCACAATATGTGATGAATAGCAAACAATCTTTTTAAAAAGGAGTATTATTAAAGCACCAAGATGCCTTTTTTTGCACAGAATACCCACTGTCACTTCCCCCCCACCTCTCCCTTCTGGCCCTTCACACCATTCTGAAAGCATTACCTAAGGCCCACTCCAAAAGATTAAATCCTTCTCAGGGGGAAAAAAACAGTCAACATTCATGACACATCCCAGTCCCGTCCTACGTCTTTTCCATTCTGGTTCACAGTCAGACGTTCTCCCGGTTTGAGGAAAAGAGCATTTGCAAAAACGGCTCTTGGGGCTTAATTGGTGTTTCTTTTGGCTGCCGGTGTAATCCAGAAGAAAAGATGACAAAGCAAATGGAGAGCTTTTTGTAGTGTTCCTAACTACCTCATCCGAGGTTACTGAATACGAGTGGAAAAGCCCCGAGAGGACCTAGGGAGATGAGGGGAGGTTTTGAAGTAGAACGTGGGATTCTAATGAATTTGCTGGTTGCCTCCCGGAAGGAGAATCTATCTAAATACATTAGAGCCAATGGAGCAGACGGAGAGGCAGTCCCCTAAACGCAGCTCATGCTTTTGTGAGGCGACTTGCTGTTCTCAGTAAGTTGTGAAACGTTGCAAATAGATCTGGGTGGATTTGAAGCCCTGTGTCCCTACGGGGTGCTAATTATGATTTCCATACTTTGGGAGAGTGTGATATTCCTCCTAGCAATCGGCTGCCTCTCTCTCTCTGCGGGGAGTTGAGAACCACAACATATGCACTCCAGCTGTCCTTGGGAAAGGCTGTTCTGGGTCCCTTTGCACAGGGTACTCCCTTTCTTTCCTTCCCTTCCTCTCTCTGTACAAATACATTCATTCTTCCGGGAGATTTGGCAGGGAAAGCGAAGGAGGTGATGAGGTCAATGCCAGCACCAACATTTTGTGGGTATGCTCGCTTCTTCCCAGACGCAGGAAGGAAGGGGGTTCCTTTGAGCCTGCTTCTATAGATCTTCATCCGGAGCTGAAATTGTTTCTAAGGTTGGAAACAAAAATGATTAGATTTGGAAGTCAAGTTAAATCTTTGTCATTAACTTTCGGGTTTCTAAAGGTTGAATGATTTCTCACTGTCCCGGTTCTGAAATCCTGGAAGAGAGAAGCCCAAGAACATAAGCTTCAGTCTGGACCTTGATTAAGTCATCTGAGGTCTCTGGGCCTTGGTTTCAGCATCTGTAAAAGAGAACGAGTTAATGGCAAATTCCTAGGACTACTCTTGAAGGAGTGTTGTGAAAATAAATAAGATATCTCCATGAATTACCAATACCTGGGATAAAGGAAGTCAACAAGAATGCATAATTCAACATTATAACAGTATTATTACTACCCTCATTTTCCAACGTCTCATCAGAGGCATGCAGAGAGAGAAGAAGAGGGCAGTGTGACAAGCTAAGTTCTCCATTGCCAACAAAACACAAATTCTGATAGGTCCTATCTAGCTGGGAGGCCTTTAAGTACAGACCTAACATTTGTGCCTGTTCTCTGAGGACCAGCTTCATTAAGCTCCAAGAAGCTCCTCACCAGGGGTTTGACCATAGCGATTTGTAGAGATCATATAATAAGACAAAGACTGAGTCACAACCTTGGAGGGGATGTCCACATAGAAGAAATAATGGATCCTTGAAAGATAATGATAAGATGGTAACAACTTTTTATAGTATCTTAAAGCCTACAAAGGCATTTTCCTCACAACTTGTGACCATTTGTCAGATTTGTTTGTTTTTTAAGTGCATTCCTGTTCAGATATTCATTAAACTAGATAATTTCTCAGGTTCCTTTCAAATCTAAGATTCAAGGTAGGTGGTGCAAGTATTTGTATACCCACTTAACAGAGAAGGAAACTGAGGCTCTGAGATATTAAATGACTTTCCCATGAAGACCCATTTGGTAGTTGTCATTGCCAAGGCTCTAACCCAAGATTTCAGTCCTATTTCCACTGCAGTAGGTTTCCTTAAACCACTCATGCTCAAAGAAACAATCTTATTTATAGAATCACATATTTAGAGCAGGGATGCTTTTTTAATTTTTTCATTCATTCATTTATTTTTAGAATTCTGCTTTTTTTTATTTTAAGTTTCAAATCCTCTTCTTCCTTCCCACCAATTGAGAAAGGAAGCAGTCTGATACCTATTATCCCTACGAAGTCATGCAAAACTATTTCCATATTAGCTAAGTTGCAAAAGAAAAGTGAGAAAAATAAAGTGAAAAAATGTGCTTCAATTTGTACTCAGACTTCATCAATTCTCTCTCTGGAAGTGGATGGTATTTTTCACCATGACTCTTTCAGAATTGTCTTGGATCATTGTGTTAATCAGAGTAGCTAAGTCTTTCATGGTTGATCATAGTTACAATATTGCTTTTATGGTGTAAAATGTTCTTCTGGTTTTGCTGACTTTACATCAGTTCATATAGCTCTTGCCATGTCTTTCTGGAACCATCCCCCTCATCATTTCTTATACCATAATAGCATTCCAACACAATCATATATCACCAATTGTTTAGCTATTTTCCAATTAATGGGTATCCCATCAATTTCCAATTCTTTGCCACCACAGAAAGAACTGTAGAGCAAGGATTCTTAACCTTTTTCATGTGTATCAAAGCCTCTTTTAGCAATTTGTAGAAGCCTATAGACTTCTGGTGGGGGGGTAGTTATTTAATGTATAAAACAAAATATATAGGATTACAAAGAAAATCAATTATTTTGAGAAAAGGACTTTCTCAGCCCCCAGGTAAAGAACCCCTGATTTAGAGGTATAAGGGATAATCTAGTCCAATACACTTATTTGTGCCCAGCTTTCCACTGTTTCCAATATTAAGGAGTCAACATTTTCTAGTGAAATGGTATAAAGGTGTAAATGTTTAAGGTGTAAATAGTTTATTATAGTTTATAAAAGGTATAAATAGTTTATTAATTTCAGTCAAAAGGATGATGATGATGGTGGTGGTGGTGGTGATTATGACAATAATATTTGTAGTGCAAAAGAAAATAGTTGGATAAAAAGCAATAAACAGTAGATAGGTATCTAAGAACAAGAACAATTGAATATAAGGTAATAAAGAGGTCTATAAATTCACTTAAATTTATCCTTTAAAGATTTACAAGAAGCTGTTTCCACATCTACTGAAAAAAGAAGTTAAAAAACCAGATTTTACACTGCAAATCATGAGAAAGAATTTACATTAAAGAAGACTGGGAATTTCTCTTGGAGACCCTCCATATTAAAAGCTCACAGATATTTATATAGGTCTTTACTGTTCACCAAGCAGTGGCCTTGCTACAACTTGTGAAGTTCCTGCTACAGTAATTACCTAATACCCAGTTTGGTGAAGTGACTTGTCTGAAGTCACAAAACTAGCAAGACTTGAACCCAAGTCTTCTGAGTGCAACTCTAGTACCAATTGTCTAGCACAGAGCCTCTCACATCTGGCTAAGGTTAGATATGGATTTGTCTGGAGGCAGGAGAAATAGAATATCCTCTGAAAGGCTCTTCTAGTCACAGCATTACAGAAAAATATGATAGTTTCAATACATTAATTTGCCTGCAACTTAATTGTCCCAATTTGTAGTATTAGCTCAGTGACAATATTCAGCCTCCTTAGCAGTATATCTTGGAACAAAGAGGAAGGTGATGCCTTGTTTGCATCACAGCTAGATGTGGGTAGAGAGAAGAGGGAGGTAATCACTGTAATCTCTCCTAAAATATGCATGAGTAGTTAATTTGCTAACCTAATTTATTTTCCCTTGCACCAATGGCAATAAAGTTTGCAGACAAGTTTAGTGTAACCAAACACGACTGTGAGAAATTAATTCAATTGTCCTAATTACATTATATAATTATCTAGGTGGGATTTGATCGTGTGAAGGTAGAGTCTAGAAGTATTAATTTATTTTAATGCCAAGCCCAGCTCTTTTTCGATAAAAGCAAGAATGAAAACTAGGCAATTTCTACAACACTCCCTATGTAGAAGCAGTGGATCTCAGAGATGCAAGTAACTTTAGAAGTCATCTTGTCCCATTTCCTATGACAGAAATCCCATCCCAAAATTATTTGAGAGAAAGCATGTTCAAAGGATATTGTTAAAGCTCTGTACTCATTTAATTTTTTAATTTTTAATTTTTTAAAAATTACTAAGTACCTAATGTGAGCAAGAAATTATGATACATGCTAGGAATACAAAAATGAAAAACAAAATAGTTGACACCATACCCTCAAAAAATTTTGTTTGTGTGGTTGGGAGTAAGAGGAAGTGTTAGTAAAATGTACACAAATAATTACTATAAAAGACAGAGTGTTTGTAAATAGGGGAAAAGGAGAAGTAAAGCAAAATGTTGATAGAAAAATCTAGAAGGGAGAAAGCTATTTCAGCTACGGGAATCAAGAGAGGTTTCAAGGAAGAAGTGCCATTAGGGCTGAACTTTGAAAGTAGCAGATTTCAACAGTCAAAGATGAAGAGCGTTGGCATTCCAAATGTAAGGGAATACTTAGGTGAATGAACGATGTCAGAAGTAAGTAAGCAAGCCATATCTCAGAACAATTGAATCCTTCAAATGCAGCCCTGTTTGGAAAGTGGAATTTATGAAGGTGAGTAATATGGAATGCCCATAGAAATGTAAGTTGTAAGCAGTATGGAGGTTCATGTTTATAAATGCTGGATTAGGGATTTTTTGTTTTTTATACTCTAGGTAATAGGGAGCCATTGACATTTGTTCACTTAAAAATTTTGCTGATTAAAAATACAAATGATTCTGAGGAAAAACATAAAGAGAAGCTATGTAAAGAGATAAATGTGACTACATAAAGAACTCATACTCAAACTATTGATTGGTGAACTTGACTTGAATACCTGGGGAAATTTAGAATGTACAATTAAAGCGATGGTTTGTGAACACCCTGAAAGAAAAAATGTCATTTCCTAAAAGCCAGCATTAGTTTTCAGCATAAATCATGACAGATGCATTGTAGACACCTGAGAGCGCAGTGAATAGAGCACTGGACTTGGAGTCAGGAAGACTCATCTTCATGAGTTCAAATCTGGCCTCAGACTTAACTAGCTGTGTGTCACTTAACCTAGTTTGTCCCATCTGTAAAATTATCTGGAGAAAAAAATGACAAACCACTCCAGTATACCTGCTAAGAAAACCCTGAATGAGGTCACAAAGATTTGGACATGACTGAAATAATTGCATAACAAAACTATACTTGTAGAGCAGAGGAACACCATAAACACAATATAGTTGGATATTAGTAAGCCATTTGACAAAGTTCCTTACAATATAATTGTAAATAAGATGAATAAATACGATCTGAATGATGGTCCATTCAAATGAAGTTCTAACCTATTAATTGCTGGATTAAAACTGTAATGATGGGTGCTTAGGTGTGACTTAGAGGGCACTCTCTAGTGGGATGTTCCAGGGATCTATCCTCCACCCTGTTCTGTTCAAAGTTTCATTGGTGGTCTCTATGAGACTAAAACCACAGAAAACATACTTACCAAATTTTCATGTGACATGAAATTAGGAGGAACTGTCAATAAAATGAGCGGTGAATCATGTTTCTCAAAGAATGTTGGCTGAATCTGACTTTTCTAGAAAATGGAATTTAATAGGAAATAAAGGCAAAGTCCTACACTTTGATTCATAAAAGCAATTTTACAAGAATGAGTACTGGGGAAATGATTAAACAGTAGTTCTTTTGACAATATCTGAGAGTTTGAGCAGACTGCATCCCCAATGTGAATCAATAATGTGATGGTATACCCCAAAATAAGAAAAATGATAAACCAGCTTATAGACAACTGGTAGCAAAATGGATAGAGTGCTGGACCTGGAATCAAGAAGACTTGAGCTCAGACCTTCAGACACTTAACAGCTGTGTGATCCTGGTCATGTTACCTCAGTTTTCTCAACAGTAAAATGGGGATAATAATGGCATCTATTTTGAAGAGTTGTTATAAGAATCAAATGAGAGATATTTCTTTAAAAAAAAAAAGACACAGCACAGTGCCTGCCACATAGTAGGCATGACATAAATGCTTATTCCCATCCCTGTACCATGATCAGTGTAATCATGGTATATGTTGTAATCAGTCTGAATTTCATATTTTAAGAAAGATATTGATAAGATAAGTAAAGCATTTTCAAAGAAGTGTGGAGAGATTTATGAGTGTACTTAAAAATCATGCAATGATGATAGATTTTTGGAAATGGGAACTGGAGGAGAGAAGGCATAAAGGGGCAGGAAGACAACATGCTTTCATGTAGTTGAAAGGTTGTCCAAAGGAAAAGGGATAAGAAATGTATGGTTTAGTCCCAGAAGGCAGAACTAGGAGCAGTGGATCAAAGTTGCAGGAAGGCAAAAATTTCAGGTCTATATAAGAAAACCTTTCCAAAAAATGAAAGTTATCCAGAAATGAAATCAGTTACTTCATTGGGTGATGAATTCCTTACCACAAGAGGTCCTTTACCAGGGGTCAGATGTCCACCATCAGACAATCTGTAGAGGCGGTTGCTTTTTTCCCATTCAGGTTAGCTTAAATGATCGCTGAGGTTTCTTCTCACTCTGAAATTCTATAACTCTATGATTTCTCAAGGGCAGAGATTGGGGCTTTTTAGCCAGATCCAGTCTTTGATCTAGAACCACCAGAGTTCTAGGGTTATCAAATATATACTTCTATACATCTTTGGTTATTTGCAATATTTCCTCTAGGTCAGCCTATAATTTTCTGCCTGACCCAGATCTGCCACTGATACTACTTTACAGGGGATGAGAGCAGGACAAATGTGAGGAAGAAATTCCATAGATTGTGTGAAAAGGGGGGTTTTGTTGTTGTTGTTGTTCACTTGTTCAGTCATGTCTGACTCTTCATAACCCCATAGACCATAGCATGCTAGGTCCTTCCATTCTCCACTATCCCTCAAAGTCTGCCCAAGCCCATGTTCATTGTTTCCATGACATTATCTATCCATCTCACCCTCTGCCATCCTCTCTTTCACCTTCCATCTTTTCCAACATCAGGGTCTCTCCCAATGAGTCCCATCTTTTCATTATGTAGCCAGTGTATTTAAACTTCAGCTTCAGTATTTGACCTTCTGGTGAATAGCCTGAATTAATTTCTTTAAGTATTGATTGATTTGATCTCTTTGCTGTTCAATGGACTCTCAAAAGTCTTCCCTAACATCACAATTTGGAAGCGTCCATTCTGTGGCTCTCAGCTTTCCTTATAGTCCACCTCTCACAACCACACATTTTACTATGTGATATAATATTATTATAATAAAACTTAGGGTTGGAAATCTTTTGAGAAGGCCTGTTGGCACAGGCATCAATGAAAGTTGGAAGAGGCTTGTAAATGCATCTTCCCTGCAAGAATCTTCACTTAGGCATGGATGTTACATTAATATATATGTATATACATGCACCACGTGCATGTACACATATATACACAATATCCCAAAAGACTTAGTTATCTGCATGCATGTACCTATATAAATATATGTGTATATACACACACACACACACATATATATATATATATATATATATATATATATGGCATAGATAATTATATAGACATGTGCATACACGTACTCATATGGTTTTCTGTGTGGTATGCAGATATGTATATGTCATACTGAAACTTGATGAGCCAAAATCCCAGAGAACTACATAGAAGCCCTGACTCGCAGAGTGGGAAAGGTCCTCAGGAGTCATTAGTCCAACCCACAACTCAACTGGGAATCTACTCTTCACCATCTCCAACAAGTGGTTACTCAGCTTCAGCCTAATACCTCCAGTAAGAAGGAGCCCACCACATGTACTTTTGTATAACTCAAATTGTTAGGAAGCTTTTCATTGTAAGAGCAGTGGCACAATGGCTACAATGCTGGAGCTGGAGGCAAGGAAGACCTGAGTTCAAGTCCAGCCTTATATGCTTCCTGGCTGGGTGGCCCTGGGCAAGTTGCTTAACTTGTGTTTGCCTCAGCTGCATGTCAACAAGTCAGTTAAACAAGCATTTATTAAGTACTTACTATAAACCTGGTACTTGTTAAATGCTTGGAATATAAAACAAGCAGAAAGAATGCCCTCCAGGATCTTAACTTCTAATAGGGGAAGACAACACAGAAAAGGAATCTGAAAAGCTGTGGGTGCCTTGCTGTAGTACTTCCCTAATCATGGAGATCCTGGGAGGAAGAAGGCTCCAGGGATAGAGGAAGATGTGTGCTGCCAAGTTCTTTTATGAATGCCTCTCTGGGAAGGAAAAAAAGAAGTTGCAGGACACACTTTTAAGGTGAACATTTTCTCCTTCATTTTCTTAAGTCTAGGCAATCAACAAAACAATAAATCAAGTCCCAATTTGTAGCATTTGTGTTGAGTTTGTGAGGTGTAAATGCCCACACTGAAAATTTAACCATCTTCCCCATTCAAACTGACCCCAGCACACTCCTAGGTGGAGAGTACTTACAATGTGACAAGTCTAAGTGTGGAATGAGCTTCCAGGGTGAAGGTGTTTCTATGGCATCATAGAGAAAGAATAGTTAGTACAGCCTTTATATCATCTGGAAAATGGGT
The DNA here is from genome assembly GCA_028627135.1 of Pseudochirops cupreus. Classification (NCBI taxonomy): domain Eukaryota; kingdom Metazoa; phylum Chordata; class Mammalia; order Diprotodontia; family Pseudocheiridae; genus Pseudochirops; species Pseudochirops cupreus. The sequence goes on from CM053584.1 coordinate 89,162,905, forward strand.
AAGAAGAGAGAGGGATGCTGCTTGGGGTGAATCAGGTGATGATAGATGATGGATAATGGATGATGGGGAAGTTGAGCCATATATAATTATAACCCCTATTTCTCAGGGTTGTGAGGATCTAATGAGCTACCATTTATAAAAGTGCTTTGTATACTTTAAAAAGTACTATATAAAGGCTAGCTATTATTATATAAAAGTTAAATATGGCTCTCTGTCATTTCCAGCCATATTTCCTAGATCTGCCTTCTGGGGCCAAGCAGAACAAGATATTCAATCCCTTTTTTACATTACACCTGCAAAGACTTGTCCAATTTTGCTGTGATGTGTTCCCTCGCCTTATCCCCTGCCCCAGTCTTTTCTTCTTAAGGTTAAAATATCCTCGTTCCTTCTTTTGACTCTCTAAAGACATGTTCTTTATTCCTGTCGTCAGTCGGCTAACTCGCCTGTAAATGTGTTTTGGTTCATCCATATCTTTCCTAAAATGTGGTTCCCAGAACTAGATACAGCACTACAGATAGCTCCTGGTCAGGGCAGTATGTAAGGGAATTTTATTGACTTTATTCTGGGTTCAGTGCCTCTCTTAGTGCAGCATAATATATCATTATTTTTGTTTGTTTGTTTAGAGGCTTGTAGCTACAGCCCTAAAACTTTTTCATAGAACTGTTGTCTCGACATGACTTTGGCAACCCTTACTTGTGAAATTGAGGTCTTAACCCAAACAAAATACCTGATATCTGTCCTTATTAAATTTCATTTTAGTCTATTTGTCCCATTGTTACAGCTTTTTGAGATCTGTGGGGACCCAGGCTCTTTCATCAACATGTTAGCTACTTAGTATTGTGCCATCTGCAAATTTGACAAGTATATTGGCATTCGAAGACCTTCATAATCTGGAACCCTAGTACCTTTCCAGTCTTCTTACCCTAACTCTCTCCATATCCCATCATATTCTTCAGTCCATTAACACTGGCTTCTAATACAAAACACTCCATCTTTTTATGCCAAGCATTTTCATTGCCTGTGCCCCAGGACTGGAATATTCTCCATCTTCATGTCTTATCTCCTGACTTCTCTGGCTTCCTTCAAGCTCCAACTAAAATCCTCCCTTCTACAAGAAACTTCTCCTAATTCCTCTTAATTCCACTACCTTCCCTTTGAGATTATCTCCAGTTTATTCTGTATACACCTTATTTATACATAGTCATTTCCATGTTGTCTCCCCCAGTAGACTACGAGCTCACTGAGAGAAGGTATTGTTTTTTGCCTTTCCTTGCATCCTGAGCATTTAAAACAGTGGCTGATATTTAGTAGGCACTTAATAAATGCTTGCTGACTTACTGATAATGCATATATCTTTGTCTAAATCACTAATTAAAAAATGTTGAATAGTACTGGGCCAAAGACAAGATCCTAGTGGCACTCTACCAGAGGTCTCCTCCAAAATTATCCTTGATCTTTTATGACCACTTTTGGGGTCTAATCAGTCATTTGAGTAATTTGAAATCCATCTAACTCTATTCTTATTTAGCCCAAATATCATCTTACACAATAGGATATTATGAAACCTGTCCAATGCTTCCCAAAATGTAAGTATACTTAACATATGTCTGCAGCATTCCCCTGATAAGATTCCTAAATTTTAGAACTATTCAAAAAATAGAATTGACTGCCTTAGGATATAAAGATTTCCATTTCCCTGAAATCTTCAAGCAATGTCTGATTGACCAGTTGATGGATGTATTGGAGAGGGGAGTCTTATTTAGTACTATACTGGACCTCTGAGGTCCCACCCAAGGATTCTGTAATTCTACATGATACCATGATCCATCATTCTAGTTAACCTATCCAAAAAGAAATTAAAGGGTTAATATGGCATGATATGTTTCTCATAGGGTCAAGTTGGCTTTTAGTGATCATTTTCCTTTTCTAAATACTCAAATGTCACCCCCTTAATAATATGTCATTGAATTTTACTAATCATAGAAGTTGAAATCATCAAATTGTAGTTAGTAAACTCTATCCTCTTTCCTCTTAAAAAAAAATTGAGATATTTGCCCATCTGCAGTACTGCATCACTTCTCCCATTCTTGATGATCTGCCAAGAGTAAGTTTGAACTATAAGTGCATGATTCCAGCTGGCAGCCATCCATGCAACAGACTCCTCCATCCCCACTTTGATGGAAGAGATGGAGGGCCAGTGTCAGACTATTCCAAGTTTAATACATATTTTGGATTCTCACACACATAGGCCATGGTAAATTGGCCATGATAAAGACTTGCCATCACTGAAGAGATAGAGGGCAAGAATAAGAGGAATAATGAAGTGAGAGGGGTGCTGCTCAGGGTGAATCAGGTGATGATGATAAATGATGGATAATGGATGATGGGGAAGTTGAGCCGTATATATTTTATTTTGCTTCTGTTTTTTTTTTCTGCCAAGGAGAATGGGAAGGTTAGGAAGGATAGGACAAAAAAATATAGGAAGTGAAAACCAGAGAGAAAAAATGAGATGAGATATTATAGAATCAAGTTGTCCTCAGGTAGTTCAAGTTACCATGACTGATTCATCAGGACCTAGTGATTTAACCTTATTGAGGGCAGATACTGGAGGGGGAAGTTAAGTTGTTTGTATTATAACATGTAGGAAACAACTCATTACTTATATAGCTCTCATTCTTGGAACATCTAGGTACATTCAGAATTAATATGATACTGGAAGAAAGAATGAATCAGGAAATAGTGTATGCAACTAAAATAACCCTAATCTGCCCACTTAAGTAAGTTATTGGCATTGAAAAATGGTAAAAGATGAAATAAAGGACATCGATGCCAATTATAATGATTTCACACAGAAATTTGACCAATGTAAATCGATTGGTGTAATGAGGAGATCAAAAGAGCACAGAAAAGTTCTTACTGGCAAACACCTGATCTCCTCGTTAAATATGGCAGCTAAAGGCAACACCAGTTCAGAACATAAACTTAATTGTGAAATCTTACAAGGAAGTCTAGCAAAAGATTATGAACAGTATTGTCTTGTAAGACAGTGAGAGTGAGGAAAAAAAATATGTTTTAAGAAAGCTAAATGAGAAATTCAAAAAAGCAAAGTTTCCAGAAAGCTTTAAGGTTGAAACTAAAGGAAGACAACAAGTACAGAAAAATGGAAAATGCTTACAAATATTTTTATAACAAACTTTTTTCACCATCAAAGATTAGTGGAGTTACCAACTTCTACCCAAATGCTACAGCCCCAAATATGGTACCAGAGTAAATGGACATGACATTGAAGAAAACAATCACGGAAAAAGTAGACCAGATAATTAACATTTATGCTGGAGGTGACACAATTTCTACCATTTTGAGATCACTAAGGGATTGGCTCTTGAGGTATCTGAAAGAGAAGTGTCAAGATGAGTATCATTAGCTACCAGTACATATCTTCTTTCCACCATCTCTCTGTATAGAGAAATTGTTATGAGACAAACATACATATGCGTTGAGTGTATCCTATGAATCAAGAAATGGAAAGTTTGCAGGTGAATATCTGATGTGATCTAGGCATATTCCTTACTGAGGGTCTGTTTTATCTGGTTATAAACTGATGCTATTCTCTCTCTCTCTCTCTCTCTTTTTTTTCTCCACCAGAAAAGATTTATTATGCAAGTGCTACACTCAGCCTCAAACAATCATTCAAGAATGTCAAGAGGGTCCATGGCACATAACTAAGTGAATTGATTTCAGGGAGGTAGACCTTGCATTAAAAGATGGAGTGTCCTTTGTCAAGAAGCTTTCATATAGTGATAAGTCCTATATCATAGGGTAGAAATAAGAGTTAAGGATTAAATGAGAGATTTGATATTGTCCTTCATGAGGGAAATAGGGCACATCCCCAAAGGCTCCAGCTGAGTCTGACTAGGGCTCTGACATTCTATATCCTTGGCCTGTGGTCAGCATAAAGCTTCTTGGACGTCAGTCTCCTATATCTCTTATGTTTCAGTCTATGCATTTGTTTCTTCCTCTACTTGGCTTTCATAGAGTAGTGGAAATATGTGAGATGATGGATCCTAAAAATAAGGAAAAAAGTGATGTTATTTTCAATCCAGCGGAACTATTTATTGATACCCAGTAGAACCTTGGGCCAATTTAGCCTCCATCAGATACATGAGCTGTACTAGAAACTGGTCAGTCAGGACTGCCTACTTGGAACAAAACGCGGCAGAGTATAAAGAGCACTGAATTGAAGTCAGGGGTCAGAGTTCAAGTCCCAGATCTCTCACTTTATAGTTGTATAAACTTGGGTAAATCACTTCATCCCATTATCCTTAATGTCTTCATTTGCAAAATGGTGGAAATAATACATGCATTACCTCTACTTACTTCACAAGATTGTTGTGAAGATAACATGAGATTATTTATGTAAATGACTTGGCAAACCTGAAAGCACTATGTAAATGTATTTTTTAAATTATTTCATTGTAAATCCTGAATTAGAAAATGAATGTATTCATATCTTTTTCTACCATCTACCACCCCTACTTTTCCATCCCCATTTTCATGATAATTCCATTAATTGGTCATCAACACCTAAAACTTGTTATAAAACTTATCCTAGAATTCTTTTGAGAATTCATCAAAGCAAGCAATGGACTGTGTTGCTCATATAGGACATGTCCCCAGCAGGTGGGTTATCCAGTTAACCAAAAGGTCAAGAAGACTTGAAAGTTTCCCTTACTAAATTCAATATGTCAATTCCAGAAATGTGTCCAAGAATAGTTTCATTAAGATGATGAAGATTGAAATGTCAGCAGTTTGATGAACATTTTTTTTTCTGAAATACTTAATGAACCACCAAATTATCTGATGGATGCATCCATTGAGTTGAGCCTATAGTAAGGCATTCTCCTCTTATAAGAAAACCATCCATATACTCCCCCAACAATTTCCCCTAAAATCCTGTTCCTTCTGAAGTGTGATTTTTCTGGGTCTCTTCTGTAGAATACTATCTGCTTGACAGTACCTAGTACACCTATCATATTCCCAGCAAACCAAGGGAGAAGAATTATTGTAAAGTGATCGAATATTGTACTATTCTTCCTAGTCCTACCTTAGAGTAGGGACTAGGATATGTCTAGCTGTCAGCTAGACCAGAGGTGTCAAATATACTGCAAGGAGTCAGGAAAGATTCATAAAATTGAAAGTAAGAAAACCATTAACAAATGAAACTAGGAGCTGGTTTTATGGGAAAAAAAATAGATAAACCATTAGTTAATCTGATTTTTCCAAAAGAGAAAACCAAATTACCAGTATCAAAAATGAAAAGGGTGAATTCAACATCAATGGAGATGAAATTAAAGCAGTTATTAGGAAGTATTTTTGCCCAATTATATGCCAATAAATATAGCCATCTAAGTGAAATGGATAAATATTTATAAAAATGTAAATTCCCCAGACTTATATCAGAGCAAATAGAATACTTCAATAACCCCATCTTAGAAAAAGAAATCAAATAAACCATCAATGAGCTAGGACCAGACGGACTCACAAATGAATACTACCACATATCTAAAGACCATTTAATTGCAATACTATATGAACTTTTGAGAAAATGGGCAAAGAAGGAGTCCTGTCAAATTCCTTTTATGACACAGATATGGTGCTAATACCTAAACCAGGAAAATTAAAAACAGAGAAAGAAAACTATAGACCAAATTTTCTTAATGAGTAAAGATGTAAAAAATTTAAATAAAACACTAGCAAGGAGATCACAAAGATCATGCACTATGAACAGTTGGGATTTATACCAAGAATGCAGGGCTGGTTCAATATTAGGAGAACTATCTGCATAATTTTCCATATCAATAACAGAAACAAAAATTTTTTTAAATGCTATCCATGCACAATATGATCATCTCAACAGATACAGAAAAGGCTTTTGACAAAATACAATATTCATTCTTATTAAAAACACTAGAAAGCATAGGAATAATGGATCTTTCTTTAAAATGATTAGTGGTATTATTGTTATTGTTAAGTTGTGTCTGGCTCTTCAGGATCTCATTTGAGGCTTTCTTGGCAAAAATACTGGATTGGTTTGCCATTTCCTCCTCCAGCTTATTTTACAGATGAAAAACTGAGACAGAGTTAAATGACTTGCCCAGGGTCACACAGCTACTAAATGTATGAGACTGAATTGGAACTCAGGATGGTTAGTCATCCTGACTCCAGACCCAGAATTCTACCCACTGTGCTATCTAGTTTCCTTAAAAATGATTAATGGTATGTATCTAAAACCATCAGCAAACCTTATCTGTAACAGAGATAAACTAGAAGCCTTCCCAATAAGACTGGGGTGAAGCAACAATGTCAATTATCACCAATATTATTCAATGTTGTACTAAAAATACTAAGTATAGCAATAAGACAAGAAAAATAAATTGAAGGAATTAGAATGGGCAATGAGGAAACAAAATTATCACTGTTTACAGATGATATGATGGTATACTTAGAAGATCCTAGAGAATCAACTAAAAAAAAAAACTAGTTGAAATAATTAACAACTTTAGCAAAGTTGCAGGATACAAAATAAACCCACATAAATTATCACCCTTTCTATATATTACCAACAAACTCTAGCAGGAAGAGATAGAAAGAGAAAATTCCATTTAAAATAACTTCAGACAATATAAAATACTTGGGAATCTACTTGCTAAGGCAAACCCAGGAACTGTATGAACACAATTACAAAATACTTTTCACACAAATAAAAATAGATCAATATTAATTGCTGATGGGTAGACTGAGCCAATATAACGAAAATGACAGATCTACCTAAATTAACTTACTTATTCAGTGCAAGACCAATCAGACTACCAAAGGATTATAGAGCTAGAAAAAATAAAAACCAAATTCGTCTGAAACAACAAAAAGTAAAAAATATAAAGAGAATCAATGAAAAAAAATGTGAAGGAAGGCAGCTTAATGGAACCAGATTTCAAATCATGTTTACAGAGCAGTAATCATGAAAATAACCTGCTAAGAAATAGTGGTGGATTACAAGAAGAGGTTGGGTACACAATATACAGTAGTAAATGATCACAATAAATCTAGTGTTTGACAAACCCAAACTGAAAAGAAGTTTGGCAAAAACTAGGTATAGAGGATAGATCACATACCATATACTAAGATGAGGTTAAAATGGGTACATGATTTCAACATAAAGGATGATAAATAAGTAAATTAGGAAAGCATGGCAAATTTTGCCTGTCAGATTTACGGATAAGGAAAGAATTCATGGCCGAGGAAGAGATAGAGGGGATTATGGAAAATAAAGTAGATAATTCTGATCACATGAAATTTAAGAGTTGTTGCATAAACAAAACCAACTCAGACAAGATTAGAAAGAAAGTAGAAAACTGGGTGGGGGGAGAGGGGAGATTTTATAGCAAGTTTCTCTGATAAAGGCTTCATTTCTCAAATATTTATTTAAAAACAAAAGGAGTCATTCCCCAATAGATGAATACTTGAAGGATATGAGCAAGTGGTTTTCAGAAAAAGAAATCAAAGCTATCTATAGTTGTTTGAAAAAAATAGTCTAAGTAAATATGGATTAGAGAAATGCAAATTTTAAAAACTCTGTGACAGAGTTAGACTATCCTATCAGATTTCTATCATGTTAGATTAGTTAACATGATAGAAAATGAAAGTGACAAATGCTGGAGGGTATATGGAAAAATTGGGACCCTAATGCACTGTTGGTGGAATTAAGAATTGGTCCAAATATTCTAGAGAACAATTTATGTAACTATGCCCAAAGGGCTATAAAACCATTTGACCCAGCAATACCACTACTAGTTCTATATCCTAAAAAGGAAAAAGACATATATGTACAAAAATATTTATGGCAGCTTTTTTCTGTGATAGCAAAGAATTAGACATTGAGAGGATGCCCATCCATGGGAGAATGGCTGAACAGACTGTGGTATATGATTGCAATGGAATATTATTGTACTATAAGAAACAATGAGGTGGTTGGTTTTGAAAAAAAAATAAATATGGAAGATCTACATGAATTAATGAAAAGTAAAGTAAGCAAAATCAAGAGAATGTTACACAAAGTAATAGCAATGTTACTAATTAATTAAAAATATGATCCAAGAAAATTCTGAAGGATTCATTGATGAAAAATGCTATCCCCCTCCAGAGAGAGAACTGATATAATATGAGAGCAGATTAAAGCATTTTTTTCATTTTCTTTATTTTCCTTACTTTTCTTTTTATAATATGGCTAATATAGGCACATGTTCTGCATAATTTCATATGTATAACAGGTATCAGATTGCTTTTCTTCTCAATGGATGGGGAAGGAGCAGGAGAGAGGAAAAGAATTAGGAATTTTTTTAAAAAATTAAGAATGTTAAAAATAAATAACTTTTATTTTTTTTTAAGCAAACAAGGTTTCATCTTTTACTCTTCTTTGTCAAATTTCCTTCCACCTTTGTACTTTTATTTCTAAATCTGTTGCTCTCTTTTTCAGAGCTTCTTCTACTTATGCAAAGAGTCTATATAATGTGTTTTGTTATCCACTTCATTGTTTTCATTAGTTCTGCTTTGAGAGTTATGGTTTTCAATTTAATTTCCATCCTGATATTTTCATTTAACATTTTCATTTCTCTTTTGAACAATATATCATAATCCATATTGTTCTTATTCCTTGATATCAGGTGTTCTGCCAAATTTTTTTTTTCCTTTGAGGTTTTGTGATTCACTTTCCTTCCACAAAAAGTATGTGGTCATTTTTCCATGACCTTTTATAAAATCCTTAACCATTGTTCTTCTGTCTTCATGAGCCTTATTTTTGGATTATCTGCCTGAGCCTTAAGCCTTACATTCTGAAATTTTTAGACTTTCAGACATTTTTTTTTCTCAGTCTCTTCTCTCTGGCTTTACATTCCTTATACTTGGATATTCTCTCTCTCCCCCTTTCACAGATGTGGGATGAACCTTTTCTCCTGCTCATATATTTATGAGCTCTATCAACTTCAATCCAACAACTGGATTTAGAGGGGTAGTGGAAACCAGGTGGGTCTGTGCCCAGAGTAATTTCCATGAGCAGAAAAATAACTTATAGCTAAGTTTCTTTGACCAAAGGAAGCCCTCCCCATCTAGCTATCTCTGGGTTACTAAGTCTTCTTCAACTTCTCCCTAGATATATTGCCTTTTTTTCTCATAGTGAGGTAGGATCAAGGTTCTCTGTCTCTTACAGGGTATGAGAGTTTGAGCCTGAATCTTTGCTGTGAGGGGACTGTATAAGAAATACCCCAGCTTGATCCTGAAACACAAGCCTGTGGGGTTATTGATATTTTTTCCTACATTAGCTTACACATGTCATGGGATAGGTTGGAACTATTTATAATGAATGAGTATTTCAAGTCACTGTTATTATCCCATAAGATCTGTTATTTTGTTTAATATTTTGGTCCTATTATCTTGCTGATTCATCTTTGATTACTATAGATTGGGAGTACGTTTCCTTCTTTGGGGGTTGTTTCAAGGAGGAAGCTATTCTGAAAACAACTATTCCTCAATCTTGACAATCACATGATGAGTTCTGGCCACATTCCACCACCACATAATCTTAGAACAGCTGCCTGCTGGAAGGAAGGGAAATTTATCCTTGCACATCACTAAGGCCCATGTGGTACCTAAGAAGATATACTTATTCATTCATTCAATCAATGGTTACTGAGCACCTATTATGTATAAGTTACTATCGTAGGAACAAAAGACAATATAATAAAAATGATTTGTACCTTTGGCATTAAGTACTGCTCAGATAAAGAGGAGAAAAGAGGAATTCTTTCTTTTGTCCATTTCCATAGGACTTAGGATCCTATGTAGAACCATAGATATATAATTGGAAGAAATCTTAAAGTTCAAGACCCTCATTTACAGATAAATCTTAGAGAAGTTAAGCAACTTGACCATGGTCATGCAGCTAATGAGTATTGGATGTAGAATTTGAAATCAGGTCTCCTTCATTTCAAGTTCAGCACACTATCCACTATCCTAGACAGCTTCTGTTGCTGATAACTTGCTGTGTGAGCCATACTGAATAAGATGAAAGCTTCAGGCATAATTTGATTGCATTTTGTGAGCTGTAAGTTGGTATAACTTGATATAGATGGTTTCTTGGGTAAGGGGTGAAATGGGATAAATATAGAGACAGGATGGGGGTGGAGAGGGCATAAAGGTAATGGAGAGAGAAGCTAATGTGAGAGAGGGTTATAGGAGGCAAGAGAAACACTCAGGATAAAATAATTTCCATCCACCGGCAAAATGGGGATTGTGAGCTCAGAAGTTTTCTGACATAATAAACAAAAGAGAAGTGGACATATAACTTTATGACCTGTGAAATTGAATTGCTTTTTACAGATTTTTACCTTTGGGTGGACAATGAGGAGGTTTGTCATCTCAGGGAAAGATGAGTCATAAAAGCCACTAGAAGAGAGGAGATGAACTGAACTGATTAAAGGAGATCCAAGAGGCCTTGATTTCTGGGCCAAGCTTTATATATCTGGGCTCCACTGAAGGAAAGCAGAGAGTTCTATGAATTACTATGTGCCAGAAGCCAAAGCCTGAGGAGTCTGTGTCTCACCAGCACTACTGACCCATAAACACTGATGGAAAAGCCAAGGCCGTGCTCCTAAATCACCAGCAAGAAGATGGAAACCAATATAGTGGGGAAGGGAAGGTATCGTCAATTAGTCATTCAGTCAACAAGCGTTTCTTAAGCATTTACTATGTGTCGGATATTGCACTTAACCACGGGTATACAAATAAAGGCAAAAACACTGCCTAATGAAAGGACCAAAGCTCTAACTATATAGTCCTGCCAGGCCAAGCATTTTGATGAATTTCACTGGTCGACATACAGGCAAACAGTTGGTGAAGTCAATCAAAGTGGTGTAACAGATTTTTTTTTTAACCAAGTTAAGCTGATTGTTTGACTGAATTGATGAAACTAACCAATAACTTCCAAGTCACAAAAACAACCTCCCTATGTCTTAGTTTCTTGATCTGTAAAACGAGACACTTGAACTCTAAGTTTACTTCTATATCTTTAGGCAACTATTTGGCACCATGGAGAAAGCACTGGATTTGGAGTCAGGAAGATCTGAGTTCAAATCCAGCCTCAGACACTTACTAGCTGTGTGACCCTGGGCAAGCACTTAAACCTCTATTTACCTCAGTTTCTCCATTTGTAAAACAGCAATAATAACAATACCTACCTTCCAGGATCATTGCAAAGATCAAAAAAGATAATAATTGTAAAGCACTTAACATAGTGCCTGGCACATAGTGTTATATAAATATCAGCTATTACTAGTTATTATTTAGTCTATGATTTCTTATGATCATAAGAAGAGTTAGAGGATAACTCATTTTTTTTCCAAACCCAATATTGGAAGCCAATGTCTCTATTTATGAAATTTCCATCTTTCAACCTTGGATATGACCACAGATTGCTGAGATAAAAATCCCCAAGCTTGTTTTGGTTTGGTTTAGTCCAGATGTATCATTTCATCCCTGGGAAGAAAATTCCCTCCTACAACTTTTAGTTTTAGTGAGAGTTGACTACAGTTCTGAGAAGGCAAGAAACTTACGTGCCCAGGATAGCTCAACCAGAATGTATGAGAAGAAATAGTTGAATCTAATTTGTCCTGACTCAAAGACTGGCTCTCTATCTACCATGCCACCTTACTTATTACAATTATCCTTATCAACAATTAAGCAAATTCCCCTTCTGCAATAGCTCTCTACCTCAGTCTGTCCTGCCTGAAGAAATTACAGGCTGGTTAGAGACAACGGGAGCAACTCAGGTGCTTCCATGCAACACTGGCAAACCAAGAGCCTTTTATCTAGCCCTAGGAGGCATGAGCATCAGCAATACCTTCCCCCATCAAACTGTTGAGAACAACAAACAAGGAAATGTACACCAAAGGGGATAGTGTTGAACATGCATAAACTAAAAAGAAGATTTTTGCCATGGAATAGGATTTATGGATCAGGGAGTATAATGGAAAACCCAGAAAGACCCTTTATAAACATGGGTCACAATTGTCTCACACAGCACTAGACAGTATCTAACTTATCAAGAACTATTATTGAACCATCAGAGCTTTTCATGGTCAATTGAAAGGAATTGTAATTGAGCACAAAGAATGGACTCAGCCTTGGGGACAGGATACAGGCAGAAAGGCAGAGACTCGGGAAAAGAGAGGACAACAGAAAAGAATAAATGAAAAAGAGACATGGAGAAAAACCATAGGGACACTGAAGGGGATAGGTGTACTGAGGAAGAGGGATGGGGAGATGACTTCAAATTAATTTTAAAGCAATCAACTGAGTCTATCAAATGCATGTCCTCAAGAGAACATCCTTCCTCTCAGTGAAGAACCAGGTGGATAAATGAATGATATGTAGACAATTCAAAGGGAGTTGAGAGGGAAATGTAATCACAGATCCCTAATGGAATGAGCTGTTCTCTTCCACCTGTGCCCATGTACCAATCTATGCAGATAAGGAGAGATGCAGCAGTAAATAAAACCATCCCTGAAAGCAGTCTTTTGTTCTTTGTTATTTCTATCTTCCAGAATGCTAATTTTCCTCCTATTCTGGGCCAACACCTCAGTAGTACTGTCTTTCAATAGCAAAGATCTAAGAAAACTATGATTTCCCTGATCTATCAGCTTAGTAAGCCTGTCAAGGAAGGAAATAAGGTTAGTCTAGCATGACCTGCTGTTATCGAAGTCATGCTTGCTCTTTGTAATCACTTTTCCTTTTCTAGAATTCTCCCAGGAATTAATGTCAAATTGACTGCTCTATAGTTTGCAGACTGTGTTTTCCTTCCTTTTTTTTTTTTGAAAATTGGGAAAACATTTGCCATTCTCCAATCTTGCATTATCTACTTTGTCCACAATATTTCAAATAGTAAAGTCCAGCTGCCCCCAGGAGCAGTTGTACCTGAAATTACCAATGTCTTAACATATGTTGCATCATCTACTTTATCCAACTTTGCCATAATATCAATATATCAGTAGAACACTGGTACCCTTTGAGGAAAGAGAATAAACATTTATTGACTATAGTGTTCCAGGTACTGTGCTAAGTACTTTTTTTTTTTTACAAATACTATTTCATTTGATTCTTATAACAACCCTGTGAGGTTTTACAGTTGAGGAAATTGAGGTTAGAGGCATTTAATTGATTTGCCCAAGACCACGCAGCTAATAAGTGTCTGAGATCACCAAGCATGTCCGTGGTGGCTCCCTTGGACAATTTTTAACGATATCACAGTGTTGCCCTGTATGCACAACATTGCTTAGAAAAGCTTTATCCTTTTTCAGTGACAAAGTAGAAAGAATACTGGTTCTGGAGACATACAACCACAGTTCAAATCCTCCCTTAAACTTTTACCATGTATGTGACCTTGGGCAAGTGCTTTAACCTCCCTCAGTCTCAGTTTCTTCTATAAAATAAGAAGCATCAGACTAGATGACCTCTTACATCTCTTCCTTCTTTACATGTATCTTTGGTCCTCTGTCAGTCCATATATGATTCTATAGTTATCAATTCTCCTGCCTCTGATTGTCAAACAGAGTTTATCATTCTAAGTGCTACTTAATTTAAATGGCCCCAGGGGATCTGGAAAATAGACATTAACTACACACACACACACACACACACACACACACACACACACACACACACCCCTTTTCCAAGGAGCAGTCCATCTACTCGTTTGATGAAGCTACCTTTCCCCCCTCCCTTGGCCGCGAATGAATGATGAAGCTTGTCTCTGCCATTCTTAGGTCAGCAGCCACTGGAAAATTGACAAAGGACTAGAAATCAAAAGGAGAAGTCTTGCTTTCAATTGAGCATTAGAAGAGTCAACAGAAAAGATGAGAATCAGAAGGGTTTCATTTGAGAAGCTTCATTATGAGGAAGAGGGAGATAATGGGGTATCTTAGTTCCCTTTCCAGTTCAGTGATGGTGAAAATAATGTTCCGGGATGATCTATAATGTAAAAAGTTTGGAGATGACTTTGTTTCAGGGGAAGGAAAAAAATCTCCATCTACCCCAGAACTCGGAATGTCATAGCTGTGTAGTTTGTTCATAGGAGAGGCAAGTTCCCTATACCACGGATCAAGACTTGATAAGATAAATAACAGAGCAAGGGTGTGTAGAGTTGTAGATCTGACAGGCTTCATCAAACACAGGACCCGATGTGTAGGGGGCTGAGAGAGGCAAGGGGAGATAGAATTACTTTCTCAATGGAAATAAGAAAGACCACAGAGGATCCAGAGACAGTCAGGGAGAGAGTTAGTGATAGTAGCTTGGAGTGGGGAAGCTTTAGTAGGAACAACACTGTACTCTTAGAATGAACTCTCACCACTCCCATGATTTCAGAATGAAGAAGCAGGAATGGGGGAGGAGAAGAACCTTCCTCCTACTGAGACAACAGAAATATCTCCTAGCCTGGTAGAGTTTGATTTTCTATCATTTCCTTTTTGTTTTTATTGAGTTATTCCACTCCTATCCAATTCTCCATGACCCCTTTGGGGTTTTCTTAGCAAAGATACTGAAGTGATTTGTCATTTCCTTTTCCAGTTCATTTTACAGATGGAAAAACTGAGGCAAACAGGGTTAAGTGACTTGCCCAGGGTCATGTAGCTAATAAGCATCTGAGGCTACATTTGAGCTCAGGTCTTCCTGAATCCAGGCCAGGCTCTCTATCCACAGAACCCCTTAGCTGACTCAGAAAGAGCATTGCCCCATAGTCATCCAGAAACAGTGCTGCTAGTCCTGGCTCTGGCATTAATTGGTTGGATGTCTTTTTTTTTCTTGACAAGTCACCCAATCACCTTTCTGGGTCTTAGTTTCTTCATCTATAAAACAAGAGAGCTTTGAGATATTTAGCAAGAAGGACTCCATGGTCCAGCCAGCCTGACCTGTTTGTTCTTTCTCACATAGCTATTCCACCTTTCGTGTTCATTCATAGGCTTCCTCCCATGCCTGGGATTTGCTCTCCCTTCATTTCCACCTCTTCCGATTCCTACTTTCCTTCGAGACTCAGATTAAACATCACTTCCTATGTGCAATCTTTCCTGATCCCTCCAATGACTAATGCCTCTCTCTTTCTCCCTCCCCTACCTCTTTCTTTGTCTCTCTCTTCTCTCTCTTTATATACATACATGCACATATGTAAACACATATGTGTATATATATGCATGTATACATGTGTGTTTGTTATTCCTCCCTTGTTCTCAAGGAGAACCAAAGACAGTACAATGGTGATGTTTTGACTTGCAAGTGAATTGGATTTAAGTGAGGCAGAACTGTTCAAGGTCATCAGCCTCACTCTCTCCTCCACAGTCATCAGAGTCCAGTGGCAAGGCATAGGTCAGGACTATTTGCAATGGTATACTATGTATATATGTATGTACATGCATATAATATGCATACACAAACACACACATGTGTGAAGTATATGTACATGTTGGTGTGTCTATGTATACAGACACATATGTGTACACACATACATATATACATGTGTATGTGCATATACCACAACACATATATACACATATATGCATATATACATACATCTTATATTTATTTTATTGTTTTACATATACTAGTTTGTGTACATGTATATGCATGTACACATAACGCATACATAATATATATCTATAAACACACATATGTGTGTTTAGGCATGTTTGCATCTACATGCATATATGCACATATGTGCACATATAATTTACTTTTCTATGTGTACACATGTGTACATATACATGCATGAACACTACATCTGTACAATACATACACATGCATGTGCATGCATATACGTTGCAATTATTTCATATTTGTTTCTCATATGCCAGCTCATGTGCATGTTGTCTCAATAGAAGATACAGGGACTGCCTCATTTCTGTCTCTGTATCCCCAGGGCCTAAAATGGTGCTTGGCACTCAACAGATACGTAAAAATGCTTCTTCATCTTTAAGACCCCTTCTAGCTCCAGCTCAAACTGATGAAGAGCTGGAATGAATTGGAAGCAGAGGTCAAACAGGCACTCCATACACTCCCTTCTTTCCTCTGACACGGCACTGCAGGCTTACCTCATATCTGGACTATTGCAATAAGCTGCTGGTGGCTCTTCCTGCCTCAGGTCTCTCCCCACTCTAATTCATTGTCTATTCATCCCACAAAATGATTTTCCTAAAGCACTGTTCTGACCATGTCACCTTCCAAGGAAATAAATTCCAGTGGCTTCCTATCACCCTAGGATCAAATAGAAAATCCTCTATTTTGACATTCAAAGCTCTCCATAACCTATTTCTGCCTTTCCAGTCTTTTTTTTTCCCTTGGGGGGTGCTGGGGGGAGGGGGAGAGAGAGTTAAGTGTATCAGGGTTAAATGATGCCCAGAATCGCACAGCTAATATTTGTCTGAGACTGGATCTGAACTCAGGTTCTCCTGATTCCAGGAAGGGTAGTCTATCCACTGCACCATTTAGCTGCCCCCTTTTCAGTCTTTTCTCTCTTTCCTTCCACCATGTACTCCTTGCTCCAATGACACTGGCCTCCTGGCTCTTCCATGAGCAAGATATTCTATCTCTCAGCTCTGGGCATTTTCTCTGGCTGTCCCCCGTACCTGGAATGCTTTTCTTCCTCATCTCCGACTGCTGGCTTCCCTGGCTTCTCTTTAGTCCCAATTAAAATCCCATCTACAGGAAGCCTTTCGCAACCACTCCAAATCCTAGGGCTTCCCTCTTTTAATACTCCCTTTTTGTCCCATAAATAGCTTGTTTGTACATATTTATGTCCTTGTTGCCTCATTCGTTTGATTTTGAGATCCTTGAGGTCGGGATTTTTTTTTTTTACCGTTTTTTAAATCCCCGGTGTTTAGCAGTTCCTTACACTTAGTAAAGACTTCACAAATATTTATTGACTCATTGACTAGTTAATTTCAGCAGTAGTTTTAAAACTAGGTGCCTTAATTCCAAATAGAGGGTTCTTTCTGCTATACAGACTGAATGATCCCTAGGCTCAATAATTACTGTGTTACCTTAGTCAACTCACGTCACCTCAGGTTCCTTTTCTGTAAAATGAGGGCAGGAGCAGGAGGAAGACTAGTTAATCAGGCCACAAGCATTTATTAAATGCCTACAGTTTATCAAGCATTGTGTGTCTTTAGTTCTGGGGATATAAATACAAGTAGAAAAAAAAGTCATTGATCTCAAGGAATTTACATTCTAATTGAGGAAGACAGAAATTAAACAAGAGTTGAACAAAATTGGGCAGAAAGTACCCACACAGGGATGGTGGTGAAATCTGGAGAGCCAGAAGGAAAGCCTGGAATAAAGGATAGTTGGCCTGGCCCAGCTGACTTTACTATCTTTGTGACCCTGGGTAAGTCATTGAAGATTTTTCACTCTCATTTTCCTCAAAGTCTGGAGACTCTAGAAGATCTTTAACTCTTCCAATTTTAAAATCCAGAGATAGAGTGAGTATAGGTCATTTATCCATAGCAATGGAGAAGTACAAAACCTGGCAGAATGAAACCTTTAGCTCTCAAGAATACAAAAGGTTACCTGGGAGATCAAGAGGAGCCAAGATGGCAGAGTAGGAGCACAAACTTGGTGTGAGCTCCCACTCCAATCACTTCCAATACATGTAAAAAAAATAACTCTAAACAAACTTTAGAGCTACAGAACCCATAAAGTGACAGAGAGAAACAAATCTCCTGCTGAAGACAGCCTGGCATGCAGATAGGAAAGGTCTACTGCAGCATGATGAGAGCTGAGCACAGTCTCCCATGAGCTGTGGTTCCAGCCTCAGGGCAGCCCCAACCAGGAGCAGCCAGAGCAGACTTCAGGAGAGTGAATCACCAGCCACTGTGGTAGTTTCCAGACTTCTCAACCAATAAATGCCAAACACAAAGTAAAAGGTCAGTGTGGAACTCTGTTGGAACAGGGGGATGGAAGAGCATAGTCTGGCCCCTGACCCCCCAGGGTGAGAGGTGGCTGAGGCATGGTGGCTGCCTATGGAGTTCCTGGCCTGCCAATTGTAGGGGAGCCAAGCAACCATTCAGAGGATAATCACTTTTGCTTTAACCTGCTTGGAACTGGATCGAAGTCTTGGGTAGTGGTCCTGGGGTGTGTGGCCAGTGAGCCAGAGCTTGTGGGGACTGTAGAGAAGGCGCCCTCCTAATAGCTCCAGCAGCAGCAAAAACCCCAGTGATCTGGAACAAAGCTCTCTCCATTCTGGAAGGAGAGATCTACCATGGCAAAGAGCTCAAAAGTCAAGTAATTGGCTGGCAATATAGGCAAGCAGTGGAAGCACAAACAGACCATAGAATCCTTTTTTGGGGACAAAAAAGGATCAAGTCATGGAGTGGGAGGAAGACAATGAAGTCAGAACTCTTGCATCAAAAGCCTCCAAGAAAAATATGAACTGGCTATAGGCCATGGAGGAGCTCAAGAAGAATTCTGAAAATCAAATAAGAGAAGTGGAGGAAAAAATAGAATAGAAATGAGAATGATGCAAGAAAATCATGAAAAGCAAGTCCACAGCCTGCTAAAGGAGACCAAAAAATACACTGAAGAAAATAACACCTTAAAAAGTAGACTAACTCAAATGGCAAAAGAGGCCCAAAAAGCCTGTGAGGAGAATGCCTTACAAAGCCAAATTTGCTACATGGAAAGGGAATTTCAAAAACTCACTGAAGAGAATAACTCCTTCAAAATTAGATTGGAGCAATTGGAAGCTAATGACTTTAGGAAAAGTCAAGATACTATAAAACAGATCCAAACAAATGAAAAAATAGAAGGCAATGTGAAATACCTCACTGAAAAAAACACTGACCTTGAAAATAGATACAGGAGAGATAATTTTAAAAGTATGGGACTACCTGAAAGCCATGATCAAAAATAGAGCCTTGACACCATTTTTCAAGAAATTCTCAAGGAAAATTGCCCCAATATTCTAGAACCAGAGGGTAAAATAGAAATAGAAAGAATTCACCCATCGCCTCTTGAAAAAGATACCAAAAAGAAAACACCTAGGAATATTATAGCCAAATTCCAGAGTTCCCAGATCAAGGAGAAATAATGCAGTCAGGAAAAACCAATTTGAGTATTGTAGAAACACAATCAGGATAACACAAGATCTAGCAGCTCCTACATTAAGGGATTGAATGGCTTGGAATATGATATTCCAGAGGTCAAAGGAGCTAGGACTAAAACTAAGAATCACCTACCCAGCAAAACTGAGTTATAATGCTACAGGGGAACATACGGTCATTCAATGAAATAGAGGATTTTCAAGCATTCTTGATGAAAAAAACAGAGCTGAACAGAAAATTTGACTTTCAAATACAAGGATCAAGAGAAGCATGAGAAGGTAAACAGGGAAAAGAAATCATAAGGAGCTTATTAAAGCTGAACTATTTACATTCCTACATGGAAAAATGATAATTGTAACTCATAAGACTTTTCTCAGTATGAGGATAAGTTGAAGGGAATAT
>CM053584.1:89182996-89200332 GCA_028627135.1 Pseudochirops cupreus
CCTGTTCTTCCCCTCCATTGTAACAGTTATCCCTTGCCTGTTCTATATGAGAAGATTAATCTCATTCTGTCTCTCTCTGTCTCCTCTCATTTTATTCCTCTCCCACCTCAGAATTTCACCTGTTAAAGTATCATCCCTTCCTATTCAATTGATCCTGTGCCCTCTATGTACACATATATACACATACTCAGGTATGTATTCATACATATATATACCCTCTTATATAGACATATGTGTATGTATACATATATATATATATATATACATATATACATTTGTATTCCCTTCACCTATCCTCATACTGAGAAAAGTTTCATAAGTTACAATTATCGTTTTTCCATGTTGACATGTAAATAGTTCAACTTTGATAAGTTCCTTATGATTTCTTTTCCATGTTTACCTTTTCATGCTTCTTGTATTTGAGTGTCAAATTTTCTTTTCAATCCTGTGTTTTTCAGCAAGAATGCTTGAAAGTCCTCCACCTCATTGAATGACTGTATTTTCTTCTGGAACACCACACTCAATTTTGCTGGATAAGTGATTCTTAGCTTTAATCCTAGCTCCCTTGATCTCTGGAATATCATATTCCAGGCCCTTTGATTCCTTAATGTAGAAGCTGCTAGAAACTGGGTTATCCTAATTGTGTTTCCACAGTATTCAAATTGTTTCTTCTTGGCAGCTTGTAACATTTTCTCCTTGATCTGGGGGCTCTGGAACCTAGCTATAACATTCCTTAGGAGTTTTCTTTTGGGGATCTTTTTCAAGAGGTGATCAGTGAATTCTTTCAAGTTCTAATTTCCCTCTGGTTCTAAAATATCAGGGCAATTTTCCTTGAGAATTTCTTGAAGGATGCTTTCCAGGTTCTTGTTTTGATCATGGCTTTCAGGTAGTCTGATAATTTTTAAATTGCCTCTCTGGGATCTATTTTCCAGGTCAGTGGTTTTTTCAAGAAGGTATTTCACATTGCCTTCTATTTTTTCATTTGTTTGGGTCTGTTTAATAGTATCTTGATTTCTCATAAAGTCATTTGCCTCCATTTGCTCCACTCCAATTCTGAAGGAATTACTCTCCTCAGAAAGTTTTGGAAACTCTTCTTCCATCTGGCAAATTTGACTCTTTAAGGTGTTCTTCTCCTCATTGGCTTTTTGGGCCTCCTTTGCCTTTTGAGTTAATCTGTTTTTTAAGGTGTTATTTTCTTCAGTCAGGTTGTTGACTCTTTTGTCATGATTTTCTTGCATCATTCTCATTTCTCTTCCCAATTTTTCCTCCACTTCTCTTATTTGGTTTTCAAAATCTTTCTTAAGCTGTTCTATGGCTTGTAACCACTCTACATTTTTTTTGGAAGCTTTTGTTGCAAGAGTTCTGACTGTGTTGTCTTCATCCCATTCCATGCTTTGATCCTTTTTGTCCCCAAAAAAGGAATCTAAAGTTGGACTGCTGTTCTTACTTTGCTTCCTTTGCCTGCTCATGTTGCCAGCGAATTAACTTGACTTTTGAGTTCTTTGCTGCAGTAGAACTCTGATTCTAGAGGGGAAAGCTCTGTCCCAAGTTGCTGGAGTTTTTGCAGCTGCTGGAGCTATTAGGAGGCCACTGCGGCCCCCACCAGCTTTGGCTCACTGAAAATGCACCTCAGGACCACCACCACCCAAGACCACGATCCTGATCCAGGCTGATTAAGGCAAGTGCATTTAGCCCCTGAATGATCACTTGGCCCCCCCTGCAATCTTCAGGCCGTGAGCTCTGAAGCAGCCATGTGGAGGCGGCTGTATTGCCTCTGCTGCTTCCTCGCCCTGGAGGCAGTTTGGCTGCACTCTCTCCCCCAAATTTAGCTGAGGTCCACTAACCTTTCACTTAGTCCTTATTTCTTACGGCTTGATAATTCTGGAAATTTCCACAGCTGCTGCTGATCCACTCTCATGAAGGCTCCAGCTGTGGCTTGTCCTGGCCACCCTGGGGCCACGCAACAGTTTCAGGCCGGGCTGGTTTCGGCTCCCAAGGTGCTGCAATGAGCCCTTCCTGTCCCGCCTGCCAAGCTGCCTTCAGTGGGAGATGTGTTTTTCTGTACTTTTGTGAGTTCTGGAGCCCTAAAATTTGTTCAGAGTCATATTTTATGGGTATTTGAGGTGGCTATGTGGGAGCTATGTAGTTTTCCTGCTTCTACACCACCATCTGGGCTCTGCCCAGTCTTCAAATTTGTACTCCATAGACGGCAAATATGTACTCCATAAATTTATTTATTTTTAATACAATATTTTTTAAAAATTCAAACTTGTCAGAGAACAGTTACTTGCTTTTGAAGAAAAGGAAGAAGGAGGAGGAGGAGGAGAGGAAGAAGAAGGAGAAGAAGGAGGAGAAGGAAGGAAGGAAGGAAGAAAGAAAGAAAGACAGACAGAAAAAGAAAGAAAGAAAGAAAGAAAGAAAGAAAGAAAGAAAGAAAGAAAGAAAGAAAGATTTCCCCATATCTTGCTTAGATTGGAAAAGGGCTTATCACCTCCCTAGTGGCCCATGGTAGTGTTACGTGGTAGTAGTAGCCCTCATATTTGAGGAAGATAGGGACTGGGAGCCTAAGAGTGATAGAAACAGAGAGCCTGAGATCATCCAGAACAGTAAACCAGATCATTCTCCATCCCACCCCACCCCACCCCCAAATTGGCCAAAAGAGGCTAAAGAGGGGGAGGATTAAAAAGAGGGAACATTTTGGTAGTAAGATGGGGCTCTGGGTCCTGATAACTTTGGCTACTCAAGGAAGGAATCCAGGACTGAGAAGCTTAACATATGATTAGAGTATTGACTTCTAGCTGTGTGACCTTGGGTAATATATGTCACCCCTGTGAGCCTCAGTTTCCTCATTTGTGAGATGAGGTTAATATATAGTATAGGAATTGATAATACTTAATTATACGTCAATTTAAGTTTGAAAATCTATAGAAATACTAGTAATCATGACAGCATTTATATAACACTTTAAGGTTTACAAATTACTTTAGAGACATCATTTCATTTGATTCACAATAGCCCAGTGAGGTAAGCTCTATCATTGTATCCATTTTACAGATGAGGAAGCTGAGTTTGAGCATGTTTAACTGATTTGCTATTTAACACAAGTTCAGGGAGGTTTGGAATGTCACAGTTCTATTTGGGAAAGGTGACAATCTCCCCTATATCTGCCTCTCCCCTATATCTGCCATTTATGTTCCTGGAGTTTCAGGGGGACAAGAGCCTAAGGGGTACACAGGTCAGGACAGTATATGCACAGCGCTGATGCCATGGGAAAAGGAAGAAGAAGAGGAGACTGCTGTTATTCCTAATTCAAACCTTGCTTTCTACATTCACTAAGCAAAAAACTTGGCCTATAGGTGTGGTGGCTAAAATGTTAGTCATGACCCTAGGAGAGAGATCAGGCTCCTGAGGAGAGAGCTAGCACGGCTGGGAGGTGCAATGCCATTAGACAAAAGGCAACACAAGATGGGAACAGAGAGAGAATTCAAACTTTATTTAGGGAAGATAGTCACATAGTAGAAGGGTGGTCATGGAGGATGGACATAGACATGGCAGTCCATTGGGATCCTCAATGGCTATTCTGAAAAGTAAGTGGAGCTTTGAACTATTACTGTTTGTTTTACTCCAATAGGACGACTCAGCTTCTCCAGTGAATTTTTTGAGCTGCCCAGGCTTGCATGGCATCAGGGAGGCTACTGTGTTCCTCACACTTAACCCAGGGTGGGTGGTACAACCTACTAAGTATGTGAAAGGAATTTGAATTCTCGTTTTCCTGGTTTCAGGTTCTGAATTCTATCCAACAGGCCAACTGGCTAAATTTATAGGGTTGTAAGGAACGTTCCTTATAATCACTTATAACTCACATTTATTTTGGAGAAGGAAAAGGCAAACAACTCCAGTATCTTTGCCAAGAAAACCCCAAATAGGGTCACAAAAAGTCAGACATGACTGAAACGACTGAACAACCAGCATTTCTATAGAACCTTGAGGTTTGCAAAGTGCATCTCATTTCATTTTTGATTTTCAAAACAACCCTGGGAGGTAGGTGCTATTATTGTCTCCATTTTACAGAGAAGAGAACTGAGGCTAGATAAGGTTAAGTGACTTACCCAGGGTCACACAGTGAGTCAGGATTCAAACTTGGATCTTCCCAAATCTAAGTTCAACCCTCTATCTATTGTGCCATCTAACTGCCTACTTTATAAAACCAAAATGCTCTAGAAATGAGTTATTGTGCTTTCCAGCAGCCACTTGGGGAGGGGGACACATTTCCCTGACCACAGGTCACTGATGAGGATTGGTTCAGCTCAGGGATGCCAGGGCTTTGAGCTTGCAAGAGCTTAGAGAGAGTCTATAATAGGAAACAAAGCCGAGAAGGCCACAATCCCCTCAAATGACAGCAAAGGATACAAGAAGGCAAAGTGGTCCCCAGGCTCTTGAGGGAGAGGAAGGATGGGGTTGGTTAATACATCACCTGATCGTCTTGAAAGGTTTACAAAAATCTGGTTATATTTTTTAATCATCTTGCATTTTAGACCTTTAAAGTACAAATATGGATTTCAAACATATCAAGGGAACAAATTAACTTAGAAAAATGGTAATGCTTTCCAAGGTTGCACCTGCCATGAAATCGCTCCAAGTTTGCATTTTCCCGGGGTCTCCGGTGTGTCATTACAACAGATTGATTGCCCTCCTCTCCTGAACAACTCCCCCATTAGAGGGTTATTGTATGGAAATTAATGGAAGGCTGGGAACATTTTTTTGCAGCTGCAGTAGTCGGAGTCAGTTTTGATTAAGCGATAGAAACCCGGCAGACTGGGGAGATCTCTTTGCTTTAGCAGCCTCCTTTATTATTGCTCCCGTCAAGTTTCCTTGCTGGAGCTACTCCCGGAGTGCTTCGGCTGCAGCCTCCTGGATGGTGCAGTTTACATTAGTTCATCTACGTGTTTTTTAAAATGTCTCCCTGTTCAATTACGCCATTAGTAGGCAAGTTGGATGTCACACTGAAGGCCAGTCTTTCTCTTTCATTTTGTTCTTTTATTTCCCCGTCCCGTTATTCCCTCCTCTGCCTCCTCCTCTATCCGATTTTCTCTATTGATGAAGGATCCTGTCCAGAGAAAAGTTCTTATCCCGACCCCCGTGCCCTCCTCCTTTTCCCCCAGTCCAGGGAAACCAGCCCGACCGACCAGCCTAGTGATCAAAGCGGAATTGACAGAGAGAGGGTCAGAGACTGAAGGAGGCATGTCCCCAAGTCTCCCAAGGACAACTCCCTTCTGCACTGTGGATCACAACTTCGCAAGCTTCCTTCAAAAACTGTGGGCTCACACAGATGCGTTTGACCTGCCTGGTGATTTCATTGGCGGAGAGGGTTTTCTGTAAGGAGTCCTCTTTGCTCATTCAGGTCAGCATTCTTCTCCACAACTTAGTCTTTACGCTGGGGACATACAGGGCGTAGGTGCCTTATCCAGTGGGTCAGTATAAGTCAGAGCTGAAGAACTGAACTCACTAAACCAATGATTGCTATTGGAAACAATAACAATAACTAGCTGAGACCTAGAGCTTTAGAGTTTCTAGTGTTAAGAAGTAGTTTGGAACCAGAGATCTTGGGTCTGTGTGAACTGGGACAATAAGGAGGTGGGATTAGATGGCACCTGAGGTCCCTTCTGGCTCTCCTTTGAACCTTCAAAACAACCCTGTTAACAAGATAGTACATTTTACAGATGAGGAAACTGAGATCCAGAGCTGTCAAGGGAACTTTCAGTTAGGCACAGAGTTAGTCATGTGTTTGGGAAGCTAGATTTAATCCCACATCTATTTGACTTGAAGTCTAACATTCTAACCTGGGTTTTCCTAACCCCAAATTTAGTATTCTATCCACTACAACAGGATTTCTCTCATTGGCTGAGATGTGTGTTGAGAGTTATCAACAGCAGATGAAAACTGTCTAGGACAGCAGGAAGTAGTTGAAACAAAAGGAATGATTTAGAGACCATTTTCCTGAAGAAGTATAGAGGTAGAAGACTGCAGAATTACAGCTCCTAAGTGGAGCAGTGGATGGAGTCATAGACATGGAGTCAAGAAGACCTGAGTTTAAACCCAAACTCAGACATTTCCTATCTGTGTAACCTTGGGCAAGTTATTTAACCTCGGTTTGCCTCAGTTTCCTTATCAGTAAAATGGGTTGAAAATCTACATCAGCATCCCAGGGTCATTATAAGAAATGAGATAATCTTTGTAAAGTATTAGCTATTATTTTAAAATTTAATTTTATTCATTTTTTTAAAGTTCTGAACTGTCTCTCTCCCTCCCCACCCTGTACTAGAAAAGGTCACCATTTGACATACACATGTGTGTGTATACACACACATATATACCATATATATGTATGGATATTTATACACATGTGTGTATACATACATACCATATATGTGTATGTGTATATGTGTGTGTGCACATACGTACATACTATATATCACTAGGAAGTGTAAAACCAAGACTTGAATTCATGTATCCTTATTCCAGGACCAGAACTGTGCCTATTCTCACCTAAAAGATGTGAAGGGCAATACGATATAATAATGAGAGAATACTGTGATTGGAGGCAAGGGATCCAGATTCAAATCTTGCTTCAGACACTTACTAGCTGCATAAGAGTGGGCAATTCATAACTATGCACGGTCACAATTTCCCAATCTATAAAACAGGGATGATGAGAGTTGCCCTGAGACATAGTGGGACATAAAGGATAGAGAGGGTCAGTCTTATAGTCACGAAGACCTAGATCAGAGACTGTCCCTCTGATCCACAGTGCTGTGACCAATGAGCAAGCCACATAACTATTATGCCCATAATATCCAGAGCTCTCTTCTGCAGCAGCCTAATTATTAATTACTCTCCTTGACTGAGTTTCTCCCAATTGCAAACCACCCTACTTTTAACTGCCAAAGTGATTTTCATAAAGCACAAATCTGAGTATCACACACACATACACACACACACACACACACGTATGCACACACATACTGAATAAACTCCAACAGCTCCCTGTCACCATCACAGTCAAATAGAAAATTCTCTGTGTGGTTTTTAAAGTCTTTGCAACCTGATTCTTTCCTCCCTTTGTGCCTAATTCCCTCCATGCTTTCTACTATCCAATTTCACTCATCTATTTGCTATTCTTCAACTCTCCATCTACCACCTGTGTATATTTGCATTGACTGTGCCCCACACTTGGAATGCGCTGTCTCCTCACCTATGAAACCCAGCTTCCTTGGCTTCCTTCAACATTCAGCTCAAAGTCCACCTTCTCCAGGTTTTTCTTGGATCTCACTCTCTCCCACCAAACTCCCCCATTTGCTGGTGCCTTCTCTCTAAGACTACCTTCTACTTAACCCTTTATATACCTCATATGCACATAGTTTTGTTTTGTTTTTGCATGTTATCTCCCCATTAGAGTATTAACTCCCTCAAAACAGGGATCGAGGGCTTGCTTTTTCTTTTCTTTTCTTTGTATCCTCAAGGCTTAGCACAATGTCTGGCACATAGTAAGCCTTAATAAATGTTGCTGACTGACTGACTGACCATTCAGTTCCTCAGATAACTCTCTATAGAGACTATAAATTGCATATGCTTTGCCAGCCTGCATTGATGCAGGTGTTCACCCCACCAGTGGAATCATACATCCAGACTAACACGAACAAAAAAACTTGCATTACCTACATTACAGGATGTTGTCAAGAGACCACTTGATGAGCCCTCAAATGCTATATAAATGTAGTAGCATTACTTTCTTTCTATTCTGCTCTCTCCTTCCTTCTCTCACATCAACCAAAGAGAACTGTACATTCTAGCCCCATACAAATAAAAAAAAGTTTTTGGGGGTGGCTAGGTGGCACAGTGAATAGAGCACCAGCTCTGGAGTCAGGAGGACCTGAGTTCAAATCCGGCCTCAGACACTTAACACTTACTAGCTGTGTGACCTTGGGCAAGTCACTTAACCCCAATAGCTCTGCATTCCCCACTTCAAAAAGCAAAAAAAAAAAAAAAAGTTGTAGAAGGAGGGCAGAAGATTATGTCCAGCGAACCTGTCAGGTCAGATCTCAGGTACTAGAGGCTGTTCATGTTGAAATTCCAGCCATGTGCTTTGTTAAGTGCTGGGCCTTTTAAGACATCTGATACCTGTGGCAAGAGAGGGAAAAGTCTAAGTAGAATGGATATTTGCAAATGGTCAAGCTGGGGTAACTGGCCCTGAGTCTGATGAATACATTTTGACTGGCTGACTACTGTATATGACTGTTAGCTCAGTCTCAGAGTGGAGGCTTTTGGAGAGGTGTTTAGCATACTCTAGAAGCCAATTACATGACCCCCCCAATACTATGCTCAGAAGGTGAAAGGGAAATTAGAGTATTTTTCATTCAACAATAGCTCAGTCTGGAGAACAAAAAAAGATAATAATCACTCATTTATCTAGGAGGAAGGAACAAAACAGGTGCAAATACAATAGCATGGGCCCCAAGGGCGCCTGTGTCTATCCTCTGCTATATTTCCCCAACATGGCAAGAATTGGAATGATAGCATCAGGACTAAAGTGTTGTTCACACTGAGCTCTGATCTGATTTCCCAAGCCCAGGTTACTCTCCCTGGGTTCTAAAATGGAGGAAAATGTACATGTTGAAAATCCCATCATGGTGGGACTTGGAGGGCAGGGAGGAGTGGGGCTTTTCTCACCCACGTGGAAAAGAGGCAGATAAGGATGAAGCTCCCTCTGTGAGAATGAGGGAAATCTCCTCATAACTGGGGAAGAGTAATTACTCTGTCAAAGTGTAGTGGCAAGCTAAGGAAGGGAGACCAGGTTCAACAGTCAGTCAACAAGCATTTATTAAGTTCCTACTATCTGTCTCTGCTAAATGCTGAGGATACAAGAAAGGCAAGAACAAAATACAGAAGAAAAAAACCCAAAATGATTTCTTCTTTCTAAGAGCTCATAGTCTAATGGAGGAGACAACAAAATTATGTACAAATAAAATATATACAAACTAAATTGGAAACATAAACAGAGGAAAAGGACTAACTTTAAGGGTGATCAGGAAAGAGTTTTCTTGTAGAAGGTAAGATTTGATCCGGGACTTGAAGTCAAGAAAACACAGAAAGAAAGATGAGGAAGATGAACATTCCAAGTATGGGGAACAGTCAGTGAAAAATGGTGGGAGTTGGGAGAGGAAGTGCTTTGTACAAGGAACAGCAACAAGGCCTATTGCATTGGATCATAGACTACGTGGGGGTGGGACAAATAAAATGTCAGGTCAAGGTCAAGTTGTCTAATAGGCAATTGGAGATGCAAGACAAAAGGTTAGTAAAGAGATTAGGGCTGGATACATAGATTGGAAAATCATTCAATAGTTGAATCCGCAGAAGCTGATGAGATCAACAAGTAATATTACAGTATGTAGGGAAAAGAGGAGTTCCAGATAGATATAGATATAGATATAGGTATAGATATAGATATAGATATAGATAGCAAATATAACTATGCTCACTGATAGGTTCTAAGAAAATGGCTTTGAGAACCTGCTGAATGAGACAGGAGATCTTGTTCCTTTATATCATGGTCAACATACTCTGAACACAGGGTGGGGATAGAAAGAACATGACATTAAAGTGGATATATTTTCTTCCATGTATAGAGGGCTATCCCTAATAGAGAAAAAAATATTTCATGCTCCTTTGTAGCATTTGGTCAACTATATGACTTCAATGTCTGTCCCTACAGTATTTTCATGTTAAAAGATTTTTTTCTTTCTTTGTATTAGATAGTCGAAAGACCATGAAAGCAGGAGTTAGGAGACCCAGTTTCTCCCTAGCTCCCTCCCTTCACTAGCCGTGGAATCTTTTATAAGTCATTGTTTTTCTTTAGGCTTCAGTTTTGTGCTTAGATTTTTCATAATGCTTTGCCTGACTCTCTCTTTTACACATAGTAAATTCCTTTATGTTAGAGTTATTTGTATATATGTCTTTTTACACCTCCATTAGAGTTCCCACTGGGGCACTGTGGATGAAGGGCTGACCTTGGAATCAGGAAGACCTGGGGCCAAGTCCTGCCTGGGACAATACTAGTTGTAAGATGAGACTCTAAGAGTTATCAGCCTGAAATGATGGAAAGCAGTTTTTATACCAATTAAAATCATTGGTCTATAACATTGAACCAACTAATAACTCTAATCAATGCAGTATCCAATTTTGACTTAAGACTGGTGCTTCCTACAGAAGGTGGTAGACTACAATTTCAAAGAGAGGTATAAATCTTTCAGACTTGGCCAATGTGTTGATTTGTTTCCCTGGAAGAAGAAGACTCATTCCATCTTGGAACAACCTTGACAATCAGAGGTAATATGACAAGTACATTCTTATGAAAATACAAGGATACTTATGAAGCAAATTGCTTTAGAAGGTAAAAACATAGATATCACAAAATTGTAATGAAAATGTAGAAACTGAACATTTTTATAAGGCCCTTGACATTTTTTCACTGTTTTCTACTGTTACTTAAGCAATTCCACCCTTAAAAATATAAAATGTAAAATTGTGCCATATAGAAATGAAATAGTGTTCAGAGCAATGATTCTGTTTGTCTTTGTTTAATCAAATAAAATCTTTTGGTTTATGTGACTGTGAGTAGGTCTGGTTTTTTATAAACATAACTTCACTTTGTCGTTATAAGTGAAGGGTCTATTAGTGGGTTTAGTGTGGAGAAGGGAGAAGCAGCAAAGTGACAGTAAAGTGGAAGAACCATAGATGAAAACCTTTTTTATTTTATAAAAGAAATCTAAATCTAAACCCAAGTTAGAGTAAAATCTTTGAATATGAGTTCAGGGTCTATTTATATCTGTCTTTGCATCCACATCACTTAATGCAGTTTCTTGCATATACTAAGAGATTAATAAATGCTGAATTAAAGGAAACTGAATAGATAATATCTGAAGTCCCTTTGAGCTATAAAGTGAACCTAGGATAAAAATGCTCGTTGTAGCTTGCTGGTATCCTGTGGAATGTTATTATGTGCAATTCTATCTGAAGCAGAAGGATAGAAGGAATGAAGGAAGGATTTATTAAGCACCTTCTATGTTCCAGACTATAACTCTAAACATTTGACAAATATTATCTCATTTGATCCTCATAACAATCCTGAGAGATAGGTGCTATTATTATTCCCATTATACAGTTGAAGAACTGGAGGCAGGCACAAGGTAAATGAATCACCCAAGGTTGCACAGCTAATAAGTATCTGAGACCAGATTACAATTCTGGGGTTTAGGAAGATAGTCAATTTCCCAATATCCCATGCCCCTGCTCCACCCCTCTAAAGACCTCCATTGGTGTTTCTCTGCTCTGTTTTCTGATGCACAATCCCCATATGAGAACCTTTTCACCATCTACCCTCTTACCCCAAAATAATCCATTATTTGGAGGAAATACTTTCAGTTATCAGTAAAAAACAGTAGTTCGTATGCCAACCTGTCCAC
Organism: Pseudochirops cupreus; assembly: GCA_028627135.1. Taxonomy (NCBI): domain Eukaryota; kingdom Metazoa; phylum Chordata; class Mammalia; order Diprotodontia; family Pseudocheiridae; genus Pseudochirops; species Pseudochirops cupreus. Next base: position 89,194,516 of record CM053584.1, read on the forward strand.
TATCTCCAATTTGCTTCCATGTGAATCTATCTGGGGATTAACATTGGACAGCTCTAGAATGACATGCTGGGAACCAATTTTTCTTTTCCCCCTTGGGCAATGTATTTTAACCACCTTCCACCTGGCAACATAATCCCCAAAGCTCGTTGGGGAATCCAGCTCATCTTGGTCCTTCTCAAAGCCTTTAATAGCCTTGAAGAGACAAGCTGTCTCCCCAGGGTTGATAATTTATGATCCTGATAACATGCTCTTGGTAGAGCATCAGGAAAGTTTCATCTAAAGGGCTCCCTCCTACTGGGATTTGGGGGTACAGTGCCTGCTTGTCTCTCTTATCTCCTCTTCTCTCACCCCTCCCCTCTTCCCCAAGACATTTAAAGCAATGGAGGTGAAAAGCTCTGTGAATGTCTCACAAGCTACAGGTATCATTGTGGAAAGCAGCTCGTGACTATTTCAGCCCCTGAAGTCATCAGGGTGTTTGTGCTGTCTCTTACTGTTCTAAAAAGTGCAGTGTTGCTGGCTGTCTTGACAGGCTAGGGTGATACTGGGTCATGATTTTCCTCATGCTGAAGAAGTTGGCTCCCATTAAGAGACCTGTAATCATATCAGTTTACAGGAGAAGTATCCCACAGTTAAAGTTCTCCCTGTAAATTTCCTTGCTGAGTACAGAGAAAAAGGCACTACATTTGCCCAGGCCCTATTCATCTTCAAGATGCATTTCATGAAGCAGACAGGCCAACCAGAAAGATGCTTTCAATGAGAAATCCCATTAATAGTGTTCAGCTTTTTGCTCAGTGGCCCTTTGACTATAATTCTGCAGGAAGAGTTCAAGCATGTGTCTGGTGAGCCTTCCACTGACCTCCAAGAATAGATTGTCTAAGTGACATTTGAGGACAGCCTGGCTGAAAAATGCCTGGTGACTCTGATCACAGGGGAGGAGACAGGCCAGGAAGTTACAGGAAATGGACGTGAGTCAGTATAATGTCAAGCTGACAAAGGGAATTGGTGACAGGAGGGCAGTCAGTATCAGCAAGGTCCAGAGAGCAGTGGGAATGGGGGAGTCAACTCTGGAGCAGGAAGAAAAGAGAGTGCTGGATGCTTCATTAAGTTTTTAAAACTTGGAAAACAACCTGCAAAATCTTCAACTGTTTAGTTAACAGTTCCTAACTTTCCTAGTTTGTTACTAGACTTCAGGAAATGTGAAATCCACCAAAAGGTTGTTTCCAAGAAACATACTCAAAATATAAAGATTCATATAATATTATAGTCAGGGAATGTTTTATTATTCTTCAGGTAAAAACTAAAAAGCAAGGGCAGCAGTTATAATCTCAATAAAGACAACAGTAAGAAGACATAGAAAAAATATCTTGCTTAAAGGCACCACAATGAAATAATATCAATTCTTAATCTGTGCAATGAATGGCATAGCATCTAAGTAGTTAAAGGAAATGTTCATGGAATCACCAGGAGAAATAGACAGTGAAGCCACAAAAGATGGAGACCTCAATGTAGTCCTTTCAGACCTATAAAAATGTAACCATAAATAAATAAGCAAACAAACAAGAAGGACATCAATAAACTTTCAGGAACAGTTAGATACAATAGATCTCTGGTAATTACTAAATAGAACTAGGACTATATATCCGTTGTCCATGGCACCTTTAAAAAATTGGAAGATATTCTAAGCCAAGAAATCTGCTAAACAAACACAGAAAAATAAAATGTTAGATATAGTCTTTACTGACCACAATGCAATAAAATACTTAATCAATGAAAGGTCATGGAACAAACAATTTGAATGTTAATGCGAACTAAAAAAAAAAAATAGTCCTAAAGAATTGATTGTTAAAAAAAAATCACAGATGTATTATGTCTAATCAAATGAAAAAACAACAATGAATGAGACAGTTTATCCAAACTTTTGGAAAATAACCAAATCAGTCCTTAGGGGAAAATGTTTATCTCAAGACATTTTGCTCAACAAAGAAATAACAGATCAATGAACTGAGAATGCGATTTTTTAAAAAACCTAGAAAAGCAACAATACAACTGAACACCAAAATAGAAATTCTGAAAACCAAAGAAGAGATTTACAATATTAAATTCAAAGAAAAAAATTGGAACTTTTTTTAAAAGAAAAACTTCACAAAAGAGAGATAAACTACTAGGTAATATGAGTTTTAAAAACAAAGGAAAATCAAAAGCCAACATGAGAAAAGAAGCCACAACAAATGAAGAGGACAGAAAGGAAATTACTAGAAACCATTCTGTCTAGTTAAATGGCAACAAAAATATAAAATATGAAGATTAATAGAACAAAAATTTAGGATCTTAATTAATTAATAATCTTAATAATAATAGCTAGTCTTTAAAGCTTATATGTTATATGTTAACTCATATAGCAGGAAAAAAAATTGAACAAGTCATAAATTAACTCCTAGTGGGGGAAAAAGAGACCAGACAGATTTAAAAATGAGTTCCATCAAACATTCAAACATTAATTGCAATATTATATAAATAATTTGCAAAAAAATTGGAAAATAAAAGATCATATAAAATTCCTTCTATTATATTATTAAAATATGGTTGATACCTAAACCATGCAGAGACAAAGCAAAGAAAGAAAATTATAGACCAATATCGCTAATGAACATTGACACATTTGGAATAAACTGTTAGCAAAGAGACCACAGAAATATTTTTTTAAAGACTATACATTATTGCCCGATTAGATCTGAACAAAGAATGCAGATTTGGTTTAATATTAGTGAAAAAATAAATATTGTATATCATATAAATGACAAAAATAGTAAACATCACAATTTTATCAACAGATGCAGAAAAAACATAAAGATAAAAACATCTATTTCTGTGAAGTTACTGAAAAGCAAAGAATAAATGAACTTTTTCTAAATGTTACAAGTATTATCAATTTAAAACCAATATTCATCATTATATATAATGGGGAAATGCCAAAAACTTCTCAATCAGAACAAGGTTAAACAAAGATGTCTATTATCACAATAATAATACAGTATAATTTTAGAAATGCTAGCTATAGCAACAAGAACAAAAAAAAGAAGAAATCATCTTAAGCATAACCACAGAAGAAACAAAACTGTTGTTTTTCATAGATGATATGGTAGAGAATCCAAGAGATCAACTTAAATTTAGTTGTAGTAATTGATAGTCAATAGGGCACCAGGATGAAACCTATGTAAATCATTAATTTTGAATCCAAGTCTTCTTGGATTCTTCTTCAAAACTCTAATGCTTTCCCCTGTACCACCTCAATGGCGATTTTGAGTTAGACTTTGAAGGATGAGTAGGACTTAGATGTAAAGAGAAGGAGTACAGAACAGTTCAATCAATCAACCAACAAGAATTTATGAAGTGAACTCTGTGGGATAGACAATATGCTAGGTAGTGGGATGAAACAAACTAAGTAATCTGGAAGGGCTCCATTATTCCATTCTGGGAAACAATACGTGGCTATATTTATGTAATGATAATAATAATATAATGATAATATAATATAATATTAATATTATAATATTAATAATAATTTAATATATTTATGATAATAATAGCTAAAATTTATATAGCACATACTATAAGGCATGCACTGGGCTAAGCACTTTACAAGCATCATCTCATTTGATCCTTATAACAACCCTGAGAATAAGGTGCTATTACTATTCCCATTTTACGATGAGGAATGTGGGGCAAACAAATTAAATGACCTGCCCAGAGTCACACAGCCAGTAAGTGTCTGAAGGCAGATTTGAACTCAGGTCTTCCTGACTCCAGGCCTTGCACTCTATCTACTGCACCACCTAACTACCTTAGACTAGAACCCAGATCTTGACTCCCAGTCTAATATTCTGACATTGAAACCACATTGCAACTAGAGAGTCTATATTTGGAAGCAGTTGGAGCTAAGATTGGTACCAGATTGTGGGATCTTCTGCATGTCAGGCTTAGAGAGGGGGGACCAACACCCTCGAATTTGGGGACAGCAGTGGTGGTAGGGTGAAGGCAATGAGCCACCTGGAGGAATATTTCCAGTCATATGCTTGACTGCGGAGCGGGATGTTGTTATTGTCTCATGGCCAAGAAGAAAATGTCAACAGCAACATTTAATAGCTTTGGTAGGAACCATATAAGAAATCTCTGCAGAAGGAGAAATTGCAGTGGTTTGATCCCCATCCAAGTGACTACCACCTGCCACTAAGCAGAAAATGAAAACAAGGAGAGAGAGACAACAGAGCACTGCATAAATGCTGAAGATCATCAGTGGACTGGAGAGCAGCCTAGGAAATGAACAAAAAACAAGTGAAAAACAATGAATGCCCAGCTTCCCACCAGTTACAGGTCAGGGAGACTGCTGGGTAGATGATAACTATTCATTTTTGCATTGGATCCTAGCAGGAAGTAGCAATGCCTGCCTAATACAAAAAGCTCTCATTTTTCAAGAAAAGACAAGGTGATCTAAACAGAAATGTAGTAAATGGTGGGAGAGCAACTGTCTATCCCACTGGCTCTGACTTTCACATTTCAATTTTTCTGCTAGTCCACCCAGTGGGGAAGCTTTCCTCTTTCCTCTTTGTCTCTACACCCAATTCATGCTTCAAGGTCCAACTCAAAACCCATCCACACCATAGAGCTTTCACAAAATGCTCTGAACTCCAGTAAGCTCTCTTTTTCTGAACGCTTTCTATAGCATTTAGTGCTTAAATGAATTTAGAATTTAATGGACTGAGAACTTAATTTAGGACCTAATGGATTTAGCCTTGGATTTAGGCCAAAAAAAAAAAAGCTAATTTCAAATCCTGCCTCTTCTACTTAATAGGTATATAGTTGTAAGCAAGTTGCTTCAGCATGCTGTGCTTCAGTTTCCTCATCTGCAAAATGGATACACTGATAATGTGGCATGAGGAACTACTACCTACATCATACGATTATTATCTATGAAGTTCTTTATAAGGCATTATATGAACTGAACTTTTATCCTTTGCACTATCCTACTATACCTTGTTGTAGTATGGAGATGCTTGAATTCTTGAATGATATGGCAATGAAACACAAGTTCTGAACAAAATTTGAAAGGCTTGGAATATAGGCCTTGGGAACTGATTGTGTGTCTGAGGGCTAACTAGCTAACTTCAGAGGCTTATCATTGGTATAACAATAACTAACATAATAATAGATGGCATTTACGTAGCAGTTTTAGGTTTGTAAAAGTGGTTTACTGAATCAGTTCACATAAGTCTTCTGAACTTTCTCTGAATCCATACCTTTCATCATTTCTTGCAGCTGTTGTTCAGTAGCTTTTCAGTTATGTCCAATTCCTCATGACCTCATCTGAAGTTTTCTGGGCAAAGATACTGGAATGGTTTGTCAATTCCTTCCCCAGTTCATCTTAAAGATGAGAAAACTGAGGCAAACAGGGTTAGATGACTTGCCCAGGGTCACACAGCTAGTAAGTGTCTAGGGCCAGATTTGAATTTAGGGAACATGAGTCTTTCTGACTCCAGGCCCAGAATTCTATCCACTGCACCACCTAGTTGCCCCCCTTATTTCTTATAGTGCAATAATTTCCTGTCCTATTCATATGTCATAATGTGATTAGCCATTCCCCAATTAATAGGCATCCTCTTGGCTTCTAGTTCTTTACTATAATAAAAAAAAATGCTGCTATAAATACTGTTGTCCATATGGTCCCTTTCCATCCTTCTTTGACTTCTTTGGGATATAAGTCTGGTAGGTGGTATCTTTCGGTCAAAAGTAATATAGAGTTTAGTGCCTTTTGGAGTAGCT
>CM053584.1:89200832-89225625 GCA_028627135.1 Pseudochirops cupreus
GTCATTCTCTTGAATGAAGTTACTAATTGTTTCTATAATTTCTTGTTTGACCCACTCATTCTTTAGGATTAAATTATTTAGTTTCCAATTAGTTTTTTCCCTATCTTTCCATGGCCCTTTATTGCATATAATTTTTATTGCATCACAATCTGAGAATTGATGCATTTAATATTTCTGCCTTTCTACACTGAATTGTGAGGTTTTTATGCCCTAGGACATGGTCAATTTTTGTGTATGTGCCATGTACTGCTGAGAAGAAGATATATTCCTTTTTATCCCCATTCAGTTTTCTCCAGAGATCTATGATGTCTAGCCTCTCTAAAATTCTATTTGCCTCCTTAACTTCTTTCTTGTTTATTTCAAATCCTATCTTTTACCTCCGTGACATCTTTTGTACCCAACTCCTTCTCTCTATCCCAACGGTTTCCACCCAAGTTTACAACCTCATCACACTTCATCTGGACCATTGAAGTAACCTCCTGATCAGTCTCCCTGCCTCACAACTCTCTTCTCTTTAACCCATCACCTACACATAAATGGTGGCCAGAATAATTTTCCTAAAGTGCAGGTCTAATCGTGCCATTCCCTTATTCATTTAGCACCAGTGACTCCCTATTGCCTCCAGGATAAAACATAAATTCTTCTGTTTGGCATTTAAAATGTTTAACAACCTATCTCCAACCCACCTCTCTGGTCTTAGGATCTATTTCTCCACTTACCATACATTACAGCCTAGCCATACTGGCCTTCCTATAGTTCCTCACATGAAATACCTCATCTCCATGCCTTTACACTGGGCAGCCCATGCCTGAAATGTACTCCCTTGTCACTGCTGCTCCTTGGAATTTTTTGTTTCCTTCAAGACTTAGCTGAAGCACTACTTTCTTGGTCTTCCAAGACCATAGTGCTCTTTTTCCCTTCCCTTATTTATGTACATGCTGTTTCCTCCAACAGAATGTTAGTTTCTTGAGGGCAGGGATTATTTATTTTTATCTTTTTATTCCTATTACCTAGGACAGTGCCTAGCACAAAGTAGGTGGCTAAAAATACTTGTTAATTGATTAACTTATCAAAATCCTACTCATCCTTCCAAATCTAGAATACCACTTTATTCATGAAACCTTCTCTGATTTCCTTTCCTTCCATTCCCCTCACACACAGAGAACTTTAAATTATCTCTCTCTGTCTCTTTTTAAAAATTCTTAATAGGAAAAGTTGTGGGATTTCCCCTTCTAAAAGTTCATTGCAAAGTTTATGAATAATAATAAACTAAAGCCCAGAATCTATACTCAGTAGGAATCACCATTGGCTTATGTCTACTATCTCCCCTCACTCCACCTTACTTCAAAAAAGACTAACTTGCATTTACTTTGCCTATATTTTTATATAATGTTTGTATTGCTTCCTCCATAGAATATGAGCCCCATTGAAAGCATGAACTCTTTCATTTTTGGTTTTATATGTCCAAATTCTAACACGTTTGACACATGGGTAGGAGCTTACTAAATTCTTGCTGATTGGCTGCTGGCCTTGGAGTCAGGAAGATTTAAGTTAAAATCTCAATTCTGATACCTATTAACTGGTTAACCCATGACAAATCACCAAACCTTGGCATGCATTGGTTTCCTCATTTATAAAATGGGAATGGTAATTAACACTCACCTTCTACGGTGGTTGTGAGGGCAAAATGAGATATTATTGGAAAGTGCTTTGCAAACTTTAAAAAAGCATGATGTAAGTGCTAATGATGATGATGGTGATGATGATATTTAGAGATGGACTACCATCCAGTCAAACCCATGACCCTTCTGGGTTTAATGACATTCTATATTTGGAACCCTTTTGCAAGAAATATCACATTCTGCCTAATATTATGGCCTTTTTTGTTTCCAGGAAAGAGGCAAGTTGATAGAATACTGGTTTTTTGGAGATTGGAAGATCTTGATTCCCAAATCACAGGTTCAACCATATTACTGCCCTACTCAATAAATTCCAGTGGTTTCCTATCCCCTATTTGACTTTTAAAACCCTTCAGAACCTAACTCTTTTTCCCACCTTTCCAGTCTTTTTACACCATATGTATATTGGAAGGTACCTTAAGGGGACATCTAATCCATTCCCTCAACCAAAGCCTTCCCTGAAACAGTGATGGTGCTCGATCATTTCCAAAGATGGGAGCACTTCCAATGGCATGACAGCTAAATCAGAGCTTATTGAATCTAGATGGTATTTTAGTTTCCTGCATACTCTGGAATCCAGGGACATTGGCCTTCCTGCTGTTCCATAAACAAGATATTGTATACCCTGACTCTAGGCATCTTTACAGGCTATCCCCCATGCTCTCTCCCTTCTCATCTCCACCTCCTAAGGCAGAGATAGTTGTGGGCTTCCCTAGTTTCCTTCAAACCCCAACCAAAATCCCACCTTCTACAGGAAGGCTATTCCAGTCCTTCTTAATTCCATTTCTTTCCCTCTGTTAATGAGTTTTTCTGTGTATATTTATCCTGTATATAGCTTGTTTATTTCTATTTGTTTGCTTACTGCCACTCTTGTTAGATTGTGAGCACCAGGGGAAGGGACTGACTGTCTTTTTGCCTCATTTGTAACCCTAGTGCTCACTCAGCACAATGCCTTGTACATAGTCGGCACTTAATAAATGTTTATTGGCTCACTGAATGATTCAAATTCCACCTTAGTTATAAGCTGTGTAGCCAGGTTTATGTTTCACTCCCCCAAATGTTTCAAAGACTTCTCTGTTAAGTTATAAACTGTCTTTACTTTCTATGTTGGTTCTGCTTCCCAGTCTCACTGACCATAGCACATAATACCTAGTAGAAATCCAGTGAATGCTGTTGAATGAGTAGTTGATAAATGATACCCCAACTCTATGGCTCCTTACAGATTGGTAAGACAAGATGCATGCACTTATCCCCTCATTTTACTGGAATGGAGACTGTTTTGGGACCAAGATTTAGTCCCCAAAGATGATTGTGTTCTGCTATACACCCTCTTCAAATTAATTATAGAATAGTAGCCTGAGTTAAAAAGAACCTTAAGGTCCTTCCATTTCAACTCCCCAACTTGTTTTACAAATAAGAAATTAGGTGAACTTCACAAAGGTGAAGTAAGTTAGCTGAGGTCCCACATTTGGGTTAGGTGGTACAGGAAGGATAAGCTTTCATATGTGTCCTGACTCCCTTCCTTGGCTTGGAATTTACCATGTAACATTTCATTCCCCTAGAATTGACTTGGGTTTGTAGATATGAAAAAAAAATGTTCAAAAAAATCTCCTCTGCAAAGAAAGTCCTTCTCCCAATTCCATAGCTGATTAAACTGGGTTCCCTCTCCCCTCCTTACCCCAGCTCACATTGAGCTTGATTTACCTTCCCCAGGTGTCAACACCAACCCACCAGGTGAGTCAAAGGACAGAGATGCAGCTCCACCCTGGGCTGCTGGCAGCCCCACTGGGGCTCCTGCCTTAGCTTCTCCCGACCTCACCCCTTCCCTCCCTGACTCTCCTTTCTCATTATATGAAGCAGCCCATTCTGTGCCAAGCATGGCACAAGAACTCTCCATCTCATAAAACCTCTGCCCACACCTCAGTGACCCGAAGAGCAGGGAAAATAAACGACCTAGAAAATTGAACTCAACGACTCCATTCGGAATAACCTGAGCCCTGGTCATATTTATTCCAGGTGAATGGGGAGAGGTGGTGGGGCTGCCCCCTCTGAAAGCTCTTTCCACAGTTTACAAATCATAATGAGTTAGGGCCTTGCTCATATAACCAATTAGAGACAACACTACCCTACCTCTGGCCACAAAGTGCACATTTTATTTAGAGCCCAGCTGCCCACACATCCAGGGAGTTGGTTTTTCCTCACTTTGAGCAGCTGCTTGAATGAAATAATTTGCAGCATTGGAGACCATCTAACTTTGAAACAAAACGAGGAAGGTATAGTTAGAATGACAAAATTTGGCCCAAGAAAAAAGATGAGAAAATGAACCTCTCTCCCCTATTTGCAGAGGTGGGGGACTCAGTGCAGAGCGCTGCAGATGGTGCCAGGTTCCATCGAGGTGCTGGTTAATTTTGTTGAGCTGCGTTCTTTCCTCTCTTTTATTGTTCATTATGCGAAATGGCTCTCTAGGTAGTGAGGGGAGGAGGTGGAAGTAGATATATTTCAAAATGGAAGTGATTTAAAGCAAAAGATATCAATAAAATTAAAAACAAAATTAGCGAGATGGTTGAAGGAGATCTGAAAAATCCATAAAACCAAGAGGGAGGCTCCCACACCAAAGCAGGTCAGGGGTCGACCTTCCCTAAGAGAGATACAGAGTAGTGCTCATAGTTTAGGGACAGAGCCTATTATGAAAGTAGATAGCAGTCCTAAAATGATCATACTGGTGTCTTCTCAGAAAGAAGTCTCCCTCTTTTTTGTTTTTGCACCCTCAAAGCATGACATAAAAGAGGGGTGATAGATTTCATAATAACCAGTACTGTCCCAAAGTAAAATGGGCTGGATTGGGAGGCAGTTTTGAGTTTCCTGTCACTCAAGGTCTTCAAGTAGAAGGTGGATAGTTGTCTGGTATGTTGTAGGTAGGTAGCACAGTAGATTGAATTCTGGACTTGGACTCAGGAGGACCTGAGTTCAACATCTAGCTTCAATACTCTTACCAGCTGTGTTACCCTGGGGAAAGTAATTTTACAGCTGTCTGCCTCAGTTTCCTTATCTGTAAAGCCAAATCAATATTATGATTGCTACTGGCATCCACAGGACAGGAGACTATTCTATAACTTCACTCAAAATCCCTGTACCTACCTCCCAGGGTTGTTGTAAGGAGCAAATGAGGTAATATCTGTAAAAGACTTTGAAAACCTTAAAGACCTACATAATTGCTAACTATTGTTATGTTGTAGATCAAATGCTGACTCAGTTGTGGATTGGCTTAGATGAACTCTGAATCTGTGATTCTGTCAAGAAGAGCTTTTGCAGTTAGGTCAGTATGGATTAGGAAAAGCACTAGACAGAGTCAAAAAACCTCTGAGCCTCATTTCTGCTATGTCCTATCTATGTGACTTTGGGTAAGTTTCTTGATTTTTCTAAACTGAACTTTGCACATGTGTAAAAATACAACTTGTACCGTATGCTTCTTAGAGTTACTGTGTTTTTGTCTGGGCCTGTGATTTCATCTATTCAGAGAACTTCTGGTGGAAAAAAACTCATTTTCTGAGATCAGCAGCTCTCCTGTAATTTACCATAAGAAAGTCACTTAATCTCTCTTGGGGCTCAGTTTTTCATATCTGTGAAATGAGAGGTCAGACTACTAGAATATTTTTGCATTCTCTCGCAATTTTAAATCATATGAGTCTATGGTCATTTGATGTCTAAATAATAATAATAATCATAGCAATTTATGTGGCACTTTAAAGTTTGCAAAGTGTTTGACAAATAGCTCATTTTATTTTTCGGCTATTTTCTCCATTTGTACAGATGAGGAAACTAAAATGCCATCTAGATCCAATAAGCTCTGACTTAGCTGTCATGCCATTGGAAGTGCTCCCACCATTGGAAATGCTTGAGCACCATCACTGTTTCAGGGAAGCCTTTGGTTGAAGGAATGGATTAGATAGTGATTCTCAACCTTCCTAATGCCACATCCCTTTAATACTGCCTGGAGCTGGATAGAGGAGCGGTGGTCCTAAGACCATCAGAAATATGTGTTTTCCCATGGTCTTAGGCGACCCCTGTGACAGGGTCATTCGACACCCAAAGGGGTCACAATCCACAGATTGAGAACCACTGGATTAGATGTCCCTTTAAGGTACCTTCCAACCTTATGATCCTAATATAGAAAAACAATGTGGCTTATCAAAATATAACTCAAAAATGGAGAAATGGCCTGTCCCTATATGAACTAGAGGTCTAAGAAGGACATAGGGAACACAGTTGGTAGCAGAGAATATTCTGCATCCACAAGCTACTGCCAAGTGAAAGATAAAGACAATGTGACACAGGGAATGATTGTCCAAGTGTCAAAACAGCATCATCTGGGAATGGAGGGTTGCTTCTTAAGGTCCTTTTAGTTCCAAGATCACCTCCGTACGTGGTCTCTTTGGTCACCTGAATCTGATCCTTTCTCGTTTATCTCCCCTTCCCCAACTGATCTTGTCTGTTGTGGTCTTTGTACTAACCAGCTCCCAAATTGATCAGCTGAGCCTGATACCTCTGGGATTAAATCCAAAGGGATTCCGTGTTTGCTGCTAGCTCGACAACCAACGGACCTCTTTCCATATAAGATTCGATTCATAGGATATTAGAGCCGGGAGATGATTTGGTCCAGTCTCCCTATTCATTGGATGAGGAAAGTGAAGCTCAGAGAGGAGAACGGATTTGCCCAAGGCTACACAGTTAATTTAGTGGTTGAGCTGGATCTTGGAACTCTGACTTTGGGATTTTCTCTACTCTTATACCACACGGCCTTCAAAGACTTAATAGAAAGTCAGATGGCTCTTTGCTAAGCTGCGCTACATGGAAACCTAGGTGAGAGTTTCTTTATGGAGATCTGGGTGCTGAAATGCAGAAAATGCTGTAAAAGGTCATTTTTTTTTCTTTCTCATCATCTCCTGGAGCAACTATTTTTGTAAGGAAAGTAACAATGTCAGATCTGACTAGAAGAGAATTGTCATTCCAATTGTCATTGCCCTCCAACAGGGCTCCCTGTGCCAGGTATACCCAGTGCCTTGGGGAAGGCTTTAATGTCTTTGGGAAGTGCCTGGTCTTTTTGCCTAATCCCTCAGGGGGCCTTTTTCCTGGGTCTGCTCTCTGACCGCTAGGTGGTAGCACACATCTTCCTAAACCTTTCCCTGTGGAAGCTGATGGAGCTTGAGCTATTTCCCCTTAAGAAGGGCCATCCAGAGAACCATGCAAAAAGTGGAGTAGTAATTCTTGGGCCCAGCTAATCTCTATAATTCATCTGATCACAGATACATGTGGCAGCTGCAATAGCGGGGTGATGTTCTCTCATTGGGTTGCATTACTGGGATGCTATTTCCAATCTCCCTGAGATTAGAAAAGGGATTACAATTGGCCTCTAGGCCTTGCTGTGTGATCTTTATCAATCTTGCCTTGGCACGTGGGGAGTTCCTCTGACTCTCGTGTGTTTTGTGAGTGAATCTAGCATACATTCCTGGGACCCCATGAATGTGCCTTGCATGCCTTCTTGGGCTGTTATTCAATTCCAAGCCACTGTCCTTTGTTCTTAACCTTGGACCATGATGAAGCCTTTGGAAGGGATAGATAGATGATTTTGGGTCTTGTCTTTTTTGTTTCCTTCTCTTGGCTTGGGGGCAATTTGATGCAGCAAAGATATGCTAAGTGCTCACTATACTGATTGGTTGGGTGAGTGAGTGTTAACTCACCTAACTCAATATTCTTAGTGGGTCCCAGACTATGTTAATCCCCCAGCTAGTCAGAGTAGGGGCTTAATAGATGTTTGTAGATTACTCATAACTGGGGCTTCCTTGGACCTCTTGCCATCTATCCTGATGCCATGTGATATTCCCCATACTCCTACCCCCTTTCCACTTCTTCTTCTGGGAATAGTAACCAAATCAATATTACCATTTCTACTGGCATCCACAGGACAGTAGACTGTTTTATGATTCCATTGAGACCAAAACTCCCTTCCCTGTCTATGTGTTTTATATCTGTTAGAATATAAGCTCTCTGAGGGCAGGGGCCATCTTATTTTATTACTCTGTCCCTAGAAGCTAACACAGTAACTGGCATATGGTAAATGCTTATTAAATACTTCATTTATTCATTTACTCATGAATGCATTCACTCATTCATTCATTCACTCATTCATTCATTCATTCTACCTCTTTGCTAGACTTGCATCCAATGTTCCTCCTCTTCTTTTCCTTTCCCTGCCCAAAGCAGCCAGCTGTAGTAGGAGTTAAAACCTGAATTCATTTGGTTTGTGGGACAAATGCCAGTCCCCTGTGAAACAGAAATCATTTCTTTTCCTATTCAGGGCCCTGGCCATACATGGCTCTCGATCGGAACAAACTGTAGTTATGATTTCTGCACCACAGGGAAGAAGAGCTTTACAGAATCGCCTACTGTGCGGGGAGTCCCTAAAGAGAGCGGGCTCCTGATTATAATGCCTTCTTCGAGGAATTTCCCAGGCACTAATTAGCTTAATACTTTGGGCTATTATAAAGCCCTCTCCTCAGGAGCCCCATGTTCCCTGCAAACAGCCATTACTTACAGTGTGCAGCCTTGATGTGAGATGGCTACAGTTGAACACATTTATTTCGTGTGTGTGTGTGTGTGTGTGTGTGTGTGTGTGTGTGTGTATGTGCGTGTGTGTGGTATAAGTCCAAGCACATGGAGAAGTAATAAGGCCTGAATCCTGGTGCTGGCACTGTTACAGAGCCCGGAGCAAGTAATTTAACTTCTGTTGGCCTCAGTTTCCTTGTCTGTAAATGGGACTTATAATTCCTGCCTTGGCTAATTTCCAGGACACCTTTGAAGATAAAATGAAAAGAATAATGTGAAAATTTTGTAACAAAGAAAAAAGCCACAGTACAAATGCCAGGTATTATTAATATTGTTTTAAAAATATATATATATATATATATATATACATATATACGTATCTTAGATGAATCTGATGATGTATAAACCTTGGTTATTACAATAATCTGCTGGTGGGGTAGAGTTTTCCTGGCAAATATGTAGGGCAATAGTTGACTTCTGATCTGTCTCTGAAGTCTTAACTCTTCCTCTCTCCACCTTTGAACTCTGCTTCCACCAAAGTGATTCATTCACTTCCCTCCCAGTAGGGTGTAAACAGTGCCCCACTCACATTAGGAAAGACATGGTTTTGAAGGTTCTCTCTCATGGAGCTATTGCTTCCTAACTATGGGCCAGTCCTCCAACTTAACTGTTAACTTCAATTTCATCACCTGTAGAACAGGGATATTGCCACTTGTCACACTGACCTCAAAAGGTTAGTGCGATGATCAAATGAGATGGTGTAGACCAGTGGTGTCAAAGTCAAATAGAAATGGGGGCCCCTGAACCCTACATAAGTGTCCCTGCAGAACCGTATGTTGACTTAGAAAACCACACATATTTACACATTTCTTTTTTTTTTTATTAATACAGCAACACATTAACATCAGATAAAAGCTACATTTTAATCTGATTTGAGCCACACTTGGGAGTGTCACTGGCCACATGGGGTCTGCAGGTTACACCTTTGAGGTAGACAGAGTGCTCTGTAAGTCTTAAGCCTACAGAAACATCACTTATTATTACAGTTTTTCCACCTCCTCGCCTTTGCTCTTACTATAGTAGATAGAACTGAGAGTCAGGAGACTTAAGTTGGAATTCTGGTTCTCACATTTACTAGTTGTGAGTTTGTCTTTGAACCTCATCTGTAAAATTGGCACAAAAAAAAATCTTCGTGCTACCTTCTTTACAGAATTGTTGGGAAGAAAACTCTTTGTAGCCCTTAAAGTGCAACGAAAATGTGTTGCTGTTCAGTCGTGTTTTAGTCATGTCTCACACTCTTCATGACCCCATTTTGGGATTTTCTTGGCAAAGATACTGGAGTGGTTTGCCATTTTCTTCTCCAGCTCATTTTACAGATGAGGAAACTGAGGCAAATGGGGTAAGTGATTTGCCCAGGGTCACAGGGCTAGTTAGTATCTGAGGTCAAATTTGAACTCATGAAGATGAGCGTTCCTGACTCCAGGCCTGGTGCTCCTGGCTGGTGATTGTCAAAAACACCCATTTACTTTTTCTTCATTTATCTAAGCCTTACAATCCTTCAAAGTTCACATCGAGTCCTACTTCCTTTGTGAAATACAGGATTTCCTAAAGCCACAGTGATTTTTCCCTTCTCTGCACTTCAGCAATTACTGTTTACTCGTTTATTATAACATGCATATACAGTCAATCACCATATGCATCCCTGTATAGTTTTTTTTTTTACTTTTATTATATGTATCCAGTCTGGCCAACTGGAGTATAAACTCCTTGACAATAACAATTGTATCTTTTATCCCTCTGTGACCCTGGCCCGTAACACTGCTCTTTGCTCTCTAAATGTCCATCGGTGATGAGAATCGCCAGTTTGGCTTAGTTCATCTTCTCTGTTGCTGCACTGTTCAACAGTACATGCTCTGAAGCCAAATGTGAGAGAAAATTACCTTTTCAGTCTTTCCTGTCGTAGACAGAACCATAGCGTCAATCCATGAAAATTCAATTCAATTCAGTTTAAGAGGTGTCTATGAAGTGCCTACTAAGTATGTACCAGACTCTGTGCTGGGTGCTGGAGATGCAAGCACAAAAATGAAATAGTCCCTGCTCTCAAGGAGCCTACAATCTACTGTAGGGTACAACATTTATAGTTAAGTAAATATAAGATCTTTTCAAAAGAAATAAAATGTGATTTGTTTAGGGGGATGGGTGGCAAGGAGCAAGAGTGTTAACTGAAGGAACCAGAAAGGGCCTCTTGGAAACCCCACTCAGGGCTTCCCTACACAGATTTACAGCATCTTGGTCTCCAGTCTACAGGGCAAAATTACTTTTGTAGTTACCTCTAGCATACATGGCTGTTTTAGTTTGTTTGTTTGGTGACTTGGGGAGTTTATCTAAAGCACCACTTTTGTCTTTTTAAAGTGCTAGACTGTTGTGACTGTTTCGGAAATAAGAACACTTTTTTTTTTGCAGGTATGTTGTGAGAATATATAAATGGCATGTGGCTTGCCTGAGCTTCTTGCTCAATAAGCAAAACATAACAGAAATATAGAAAAAAACCATAAAAAGTACAAGGTGATATTATTGCATTATACTAAGCCACAAACATAAACTATATTCACCCACAAATATTTATCATTTTCTTTACACTTCTGTTTATTCTTTCCCTATCTACTCTGTATTTGCTACACAGATTAATAAAAGAAGTAAGGCTTATATCTTGCATTATTAATGGAAAGTAAATTTGGGGGTCAGTTAGGTGGTGCAGTAGATAGAACAGTGGTCCTGAAGTCAGGAAGATCTGAGTTCAAATCCAACCTCAGATACTTACTAGCTATATGAATCTGGACAAGTCATTTAACCCCAACTGCCTAAAAAAAAAAAGAAAAAGAAAAAAAAGAAAAGTAAATTTTACTTGGATTTGAATTCTGGATCCAGCACATATTAGCTATGTGGCCAAGGATGGATAAACCACTTTAGCTCTACGATCCTCAGTTTTCTCATCTATGAAATGGCACTACCTATCTCATAATAACGACGCTACCTACTTCACTGGGTTGTAAGAAAAATGTACCAACTGTAAATCACTATATAGGTTTTTATTATTGTTTTTGACCTTCTAGAGACAGGTACAATTTCCCAGGTACCCAGGGGCATACTATCTTGCTAGAAAATGGCTAGAGATTATTCTCTTTGTTCAGGAGCAGATGAAGTGGAATTTGGAGAGGAGAGCACAATATAGTTCTTTCTCTTGGAATCAGTGCTAATTGCTAGTCTCTGTATCCAAGATCTGTGAAGTCATTGTATTGAATGTTAAACAGCTATCTATCTCAGGTGCTTCCTTACCTCATTGTGGAGGGGTTTCTGACATGAGTCAGGGAATTAAGAAGTGATTCACCAAAGCTCTCTTGTTCTCTGGTTCTTCACCCTAAAGAGGGTCTGCTTCCTATAAGAAGAGGGCTATATAGAGCTATTTCTACATTTCAGGAAGGACATTGATGAACTGTGGAGCAGCCAGAACATGGGAATCAGGCTCATGAAGGGTCTCAAAATCGTAATGTATGAGCATCAGATGAAGGAATTGAAGAAGCTGAGTTTGGAAATGAGATTTAGGGAAGATTTGATGCGTGTATTCAATATTTGATGTGCTGTCTTATAGAAGAGGGATAGATTTATTCTGCCTGGCCCAACAAGGAAGAATTAGGAGATTGGGCAGAAGTTGTAGATACTCATATTTTGGCTCCATGTAATATAGAAAAATGGAAGAATTTGAGCTTTCCAAGAGTTGAACAGGATGCCTTTTGAAGAAATGGGTTCCCAATCTCTTGAAGGACTTAAGCCAACCCTAGATGACCACTTGTTGAGAATACTGGTACAGGTTGAACTGGAGGAGACTTTGCAACTCTGAGATTCTGGATTCTATCTAGTTCTTGTCATAATCTCAGGTCATATAAACTGTTCTGGAGATAGAGCTAGACGACTAAAGATGCCACTCAAAACCCCTTTTTGTAGGGACCAATGGTTCTCTTATGAGACTCAGTTATAATCTTTGTTGAGATCTTGGCTTTGTTTTTCTATTTGTGAAGTTTATTCAATTCAACAAATATTTATTAAGGACCTAAATGTGGAAGGTCCTATGCTAGGAACTAGACACATTGCTTCGACTCACCCCCAAACTTTGGGTCATCCATTTTTTATATTAGAAGGGATCCAAAAAGGTTGCTTAGTCCTTCGTCCTACCTCTATGGAGTATTTCATCTGAATCATCCCAGACAGAAGGAAAACTTTTTCATAATTCCACCGGAGGAGATAATTCCACAGACTTTCCTGATTACATATTCTGTGCCTATCAATCTGTAATCAGTCAGTCTACAAGCACTTACAAAGCAACTACTGTGTGCTAGGTGTCGAGGACATAAAGATCAAAAGTACAATAGTATCTGTCTTCTTACAGCAAATATTCTATTAGTCTTCTTTTTCCTTTTGCTCCTCCCCAGGAGAAAATCAGCTATTCTTTACTCTTTTTTTTTACAATATAATAATCTGTGATAGGCCTAACAACTATTAAAAGCCTCTCCACAGTCTCTGCTTCCCTAGGCTAAATAATCAAGTTCCTAGATCACTTCCTCTTGAGTCTTATTCTCTGGTCTTTGGGGCTTTTTGCAGAGAGCAGAGCATTCTTATTTGTTTTTGGAGAAAAGCGACCCAGCACTTTAAAAAAAAGCAAGGGGCTGTACTTTAGATAAGCTTCCTCTCCAAACAATTCAAGGACAGAACCCTTGTGAGAGCCCAATCAGCTCATCAGAGGTTAGTGGCATCTCTGCTGACTCCAGATTCTCATGCTTTTCTTTTCCACGAGCACCAATTATAGACCTAGAACACAGCCAGGAGGTGCCGCCTAACAGTGTTTGATTTATTAGTTTTATTAAACCCAGATGCCTTTAATGCGGAGTTGTTTGGAGACTGCACTGGGTTCCCAGATACTTTATTCCAGCTATTGGCCAACATATGAATTATCTTCAAAGGACACGGCTTTTGCCTTTTATCACAGTTTCCCTCCAACTACGGAGGAAGAGGTCACTTGGGAGACACATGCTTTCATGGAGAGAAAGTAGCCTCGTAGATCAAAAATGTGTTTGTTCTGGGATGAAAAAGTAGCTGGGCCCTCCCTGAAGAAGGGGGCTAACCACTGAGTCTCTTGGGGGTGCTCCTCATCAGCTATACCCCTAGCTGGCCCAGGAAGCAGGGGTTCTAAGACAGAAGGCTGTGAGTGGTAAGCAGGGAGACGTAGACATTCACTGAAACCTTTTCTAATCATTGTTTTAGCAGAGAGAGGCCTGGATCCATGGGCAAGGCTTGGAAGGCACTGGCAAAGGGGTAGCTTGGTATGTATATTGGTTAGCAAACCTCATTCAGTCTTGCCCCAGCTTAACTTTTGCTTGGGTTAGTCAGCCCAGGCCTATATGGAGCAGTGCTTAGGGACACAGAATTTTCTCTTCCACTCTTTCATTTGGAAAGCTTGCCTGGAGTGTGTGAGAGGATTGTTGGTGGCAGAGGAGGACAGTGGAGAATCTGTACAGTATTTCTTTGAGTAAGGGAGAGGGATAAGAGGAGACAGAAAGTCTAGGTAGGTAAAAGAATACTGTTTAGAAAGGTAAGCGCCAAGCAGAGTTTGGCAGCTACATGTGTTATCCTAAGGCCTACCTACCCCCACCATTTTTAACTGGAATGCTTCTCTAACTAGACTCAATGGTTAGCCCATCTCTGGAAGGGAGGCCTGAGTGAGTCAGACCAGCCTTGTTTGTATTCTTAGTGGGGCGTCAGGGAGATTTCAGTTTTTTTTAACACCAAGCTTGTCCAAGCAGCCTCCCAGGCTTGGGGACGGATGTTACCAGTCAGAGCTTGATTCCTCTTCCCCAGCTGCCAAATGAAGCCCTGGTTCATAGAAAATGAAACGCACAAATGCTAGAGGAAAAACAAAAGGATTTGTGGGATCCTCACAACAAACACCAAAGAGGAGAGTTAAGCCGGTGAGCTTCCCCACCCAGGGATTCCAGAGAGAGGGTCACAGGGCAGGAGGCTGAGGCTGAGGCTGAGGCTGTGGCTAGAATTACCTGGAGTTTTCTTACCTCATAAATCCCTCCAGTGCTTAAGGGAGGGTGAACATTGGGAGGGATAGGGAGGAGCCTGGGTTGGGCTGCTGGTTTCGACCTTTAGTGTCTTCTGTCATCATCTGCTCAGCACTTGGGTGAATACCCACCAGAGGGAGGCAGGGGAGGCACCAGTTGCCATTGGCTAAAGCCGTCCCTGAAAGTGGCACCTGTCTTCTCCTGGAAGCACCCTCAGGAGGAGCAGTAAATGTGATACCTACCAAAGGGAAGAAGAATGCAGCCTCAGGAGAAACAGCTGTGAATCAAGGAGAGAGGAATTTATAGTTTGGGGGAGGTAAGGAGAAAAGGGAATGGGGAGTAGAAGAGAGAGGAGAAGGAGTAACTTGAAGCTGAAGCCACAGAAATTATTTCTTTTCATCCTAAAAGGCTTTTAGGGCTTAGAGCAGGGAACAAGCCCAAATTAGCACCCCTATTCTGTGTGCCTGTGAGGGCATTTAATCATATTTCATCCTTTCCCATTGGTATGCTGGGGAAGGGCAGGTGGGGAAAGCAACTACTTGGGGAAGGTGAGTCTTACTTTATGATAATAAAATCATCAATTTATTTTAATTTTTTATTAACAAATATTTTTCCTCCCTCTCTCATTCCTCTTCCCATAAATGAGAATAATACAAAAAAAAAAAAGAAAATCAAAACCCTCATAACAAATATTCACAGTCTGGCCAAATAAATTACCATATTGGCCATATCCTAAAATATACGTCTCATTCTGCATCATGAGGTCATCATGTCCTAGATGACCAATTCTTCAACATTGGTCCCCTGGAATGGTGTCTGTTCATTGCATAAAAGATAATTGATTTATAACTGGAAAGATATTGGCGATCACCTAATCCAATCTCTTCATCTTAAAGATAAAGAAAATTAGATCCAAAGAGGGAGAATGACTTTTCCTAAGGTCGTACAAATAGAAAGGAGCCAAGATGAAATTTGTATTTTGGTTCTCTGACTCTAAATCCATCACTGTTTCTGCTGTATTGTGCCAAGGTTGTGGACATTTCTGGAAGTAGTACTAGATTTGGGAGTTAGAGATCCTGATTTCTCATTCTGGTTTCACCCCTGAAACACTGTATGACCTCTGGCAAATAGATTCCTTTGAATTTAGCAAACACTCATTCACTTCATCTTCCTGTGACTGAGTTTCATTATCTGGGAAATGTGGCGGAGGATTTCTGTTGATGTTCACAAGAGAAAGGACTTGGGAAGCCACAGGGAGGATTCATGCAGATCTTTAGAAGTTTGGTGTTACAGAAATCCAGAGGACTGTCACCATTTTTATTATATTATGTCTCGAAGGTCACAAATGATACACGGAATGATTGGTACAATTGCCACCAACTCAGGCTAGATCAGAACTTATGAGGTGTTAAATTGTTGTGAACCCTAAATCCAGTCCCTGGATTGAAACCAAGCATAAGTAGCATTGCTTCTAGTCGTGATTACTCAAGGGGGCTTTCAGATACAAGAGAAAGGAGATTCACAGAATATTTGAACTGGAGGGAACATTAGAGAACATTTAGTTCAAGGTGTAGGAACATTTTAGCCACATTATTTGCAGAATTCCAAACTGGTTTCCAGAATGGCTGTACTAATTCATTGCTCAATCAGCAATGTGCTAGCATTCCCACCTTCCCATGACTCCTTCAAAAAAAATTATTGAATGTTCCAATCTTTTGCCATCTTTGTCAATTGACTAGGTGTAAGGTAAACAATTCGAGGTTGTTTTGATGTTCATTTCCCTTGTTATTAGTGACTCGGTACGTTCATCCAGCTTTTAATACTTTGTAATTCCTCTTGTGAGAATAGCTGTTCAGATACGTTGACATATGAAGATCTTGAGGCTCATGAAGCTTAGTGACTTCTTCAAGGTCACACCGATACTGGGTACCATCACAGCAACCAGAACTGGGATATTTTGGCTCCCAAGGCATTATATCACAGCGTGATAATGAGAAGAAGCAACACCATGATTATCTTTCTTCTTCCTAAGAAAAGTCAGGTAAGTGGCACAAGGGATAGAGTGAAGGACTGAGAATCAAAAAGACCTGAGTCTGGATCTTGCTTCAGACCCTCCCTCCTGGTGTGACCCTAAGCAAGTCATTTATACTCTCCCAGACTCAGAGCCCTCACCTGAAAAGTGGGAATACTAATGGCATCTATCCTGCAGGGTTGTTGTGAGGACAACATGAGTTAACGCATATAAAGCACTTTGCAAACCTTGACACACTATATATATGCTAGCTGGGATGATGAAAATGGAGGAATTCTCAAAGATTTCCTTGTCTTTAGGAGGTAGGCAGTAGAAATAAAAGTTTGTGGACTAGACGAAGTCACCTTGGATTTAGGAAACCTAGGCTCTGGTACTATGTCTCCTATTTATTACTCATAGGACACTCCAAAGACCACTGGATTTAGAGTTAGGAGTTTGAATGACCAACTCTTTGGGCGTCAGTTTACTTTTCTCTAAAAGGAAGCTGTTGGACTAGATGAGGTTTTTAAGGTTCCCTTCAAGTCTTGATCTTACTATATACTGATGGTAGGTAGCTTTGTGACCTTAAGCCCCTTGCTTCCTGTCTCAATGACTCCTTTTCCTCACCTGTAAAATGAGATTTTTAGACTAGACAACCTCAAAACTTCCCTTCAGGTCTAACATTGTATGAGAAAACCATGGAATAAGGACAATCACTGAAATCATCCTAACCTTTGCTAAGTCCTAGATTTGGTATGGGTTGCACCCTCCCTTCTCCAAATAGGAAATCTGACATTATATTGGGATGGTGGTAGAAACATGGGGAGAGGAGAAACTTCTAAACAGGTGTCAGCTGCCTCAAAAAAAGTTTCAAGAAGTTTGGCTAGAAATCAGTCAGCAGCTACATCTGTGATCCTGACATCGGGTCTGCAACAATCTGATTTGGAGCCCAGGCAGATGGACGGTTCGCCATGTGCTGGCTTTGTTCCTGGCTCCCATTTTCCACCAGCACTTGTTAACTTGGATCAGGCCCTGGGATGCTAGAAGCAACTCCTGTTCTCTAAGCTTTTCACACATACCCACATGCATATACACGTACAATTCTATTTCCTAGTCAACATTGTGGACATTCATGCAATGAAGGGGCTTGGAGTCCTCACCCCTAAATCAAACTCAGTCAGGTTTGAGAAGCATAGACAAGTGCATAGGGCCAGACTGGCATCTATCCTGGAAATTAGTAATGTAGCTCAAAATGAATAGTCTCTTGGTTTATCCGGTATCTATCCTAACCCTAGTAAGACGTGTAGGCAGACAGACAAGCAACAGCATTTCTTTTTTTTAAGATGAAAAAATAGATTTTTATTGATATCTTTTGATTTCTTCTGTGTCCCCTCCCCTTTCCAGAGAGCCACTCTTTATTATAAAGAAAGAAAAGAAAAATAGGAAGAAGAAAATAAAAATTTAGAAATAACTGATCAGTACATTGAAAAATATGACATGCAGTATTTCACATCTGTGAACCCTCTACCTCTGCAGAGGAATTGGAGGATGTATCTTCTCTTATTTCTTCTTTGGAGTCTAAGTTTATTCTTTATAATTTTATGATATTTGTGTTCAATAATTTTGTGGGTGTTTTTCTTTCCGTATACATTGTTATAGTTGTGTATATTGTTTTCTTGGCTCTGCTCACTTCACTTTGCATCAGTTCACTTAAGTCTTTCTGTGGTTCTCTGCATTCATCATGCTTGTAATTTCTTATAATACAGTAATATTGTATTATATTTATGTACTATGTTTTGTTTAGCTATTCACCAATCAATGGGCATCCCCATTGTTTCCACTTCTTTGTTTTGTTTTTGTTTCTGTTTTTACTACCTCAAAAAGTGTTGCTAGAAATCTTTTGGTGTTGATGGAATCTTTTTTTTTTAGTGACCAATTAGGGTAGGTGCCTAGCAGTGTAATGTCAGTGTGCATGAACATTTTAGCTACTTTATTTGCAGAATTACAAATTGCTTTCCAGAATGGCTGTACTAATTCAAAGCACCTATCTTCCCACAACTCCTTCAAAATTGCATATTCCCATCTTTTGTCATGTTTGTCAATTTACTAGGTGTAATGTGAATATTCAAGGTCACTTTGATGTTACCTTTTCTTATTATTAGAGATTTGTTACATTCGTGTGGTTTTCAATAGGTTGTAATTCCTCTGCTGAGAATTGTTTGTTCAGATACTTTGACCACTATTAGGGAAAGACTTTTGATCTTATATATTTTTATCCCAGTCCCAGTCAGGCACACAATGGTAGATAAGCAATGATATTTTCTGAATATCTTGGAATTACAGAATTTTATAAAACATTTGGGAGTCTAATTACCAAGACACTCATAGGAATTATATCAATGCAATTATAAAACACTCTTCATAAAAATACAGTTGAAATAATTGGAGAAATCAATGCTAGTTAACTGAGTGATCAATAGCAATATGAAAAATTATCTAAGTCATTAATAATTAGGAAAATGAAAATGAAAGCAACACTGAAATTCCATCTCATAATCATCAGATTTGCAAAGTTGATGAAAAAGGAAAATGAAAGATGTTGAAGGGACTCTGGGAAAATTGGTACAGTAATACCCTGTTGGTAGATCTGTAAATTATTCCAGTTATGCTGGAAAGTAATTTGGAACTATGACCCCAAAGTCACTAAACTTTGCATATGCTTTTACCCAACGGTACCACTGTTCTATCCCGAAGAGATTAAAGAAAGAAGAAAAGGATCCATATATACAAAAATATTTTTAACAGCAATTTTTTTGTATGTGTGGTCACAAAGAACTGCAAAACAAAGGTATGCCTATCAATTAGGAGATGAACACATCATTTATAAATGGAGCGGAATGCTATTCTGCTGTAAGAAATGAAGAAGGGGACAATTTCAGAGAAACTTGGGAAGGCTTGTATGAACTCATGCAAAAGGAAGTCAACAGAACCAGGTGAACAGTTTATACAATAACATTTCAAAGATGAGCTTTGAAAGATTTAAAAACTCTGACCACTGCAATGACCAAGTATGGTTCCAAAGGACCGATAATGAAACATCCTGCCCACGTCCTGACACAAGACATGGACTCAAGGTATAGATTGAGATATGGACGTGACCTGTGTGAGAATTTGTTTTACCAGATATAAAGATTTGCTTTGTTTTTCTTTTTCTCAATGTGAGAGGAGTGAAATGGGAAGGAGAGAAATATATTTTTATTAATTAAAAATAATAATGGAATATTATTTTACTGGAAGTGGCCTTCAAGATTGTCTAATCCAGTATCCCCACTTTCGTTTTGGTTGTTCAGTCTTCCAGTTGTGTCAGACTCTTTGTGACCCCTTTTGGAATTTTCCTGGCAGAGATACTGGAATGGTTTGTCATTCCCTTCTCCAGATAATTTTATAGATGAGGAACTGAGGCAAATAGGATTAAGTGACTCGTCCAGGGTCTTTCCAAGAAAGGAGAAGTGATTTGCCCAACATCACAAAGGATGGTGGCTAAGTAGGATCAAGAGCTCTTTCCACTATACTATGAGTAGTGTGAATGTGAGAAAGCCTTCTAAGCAAATCTTCCAGTTCAGATGTTCATATGGACTATTTGTTCCTGACCTGTGGCAGCCTTCTGAGATTGTATTGGTCTGATCAGCCTCAGTCGGACACGCTGTACCTTGACCTTGACATAGGAATGTCATGAGCATGAAGGACCGCTACTGAGTAGTGTCAGAAGCAAATACACATGAGATCAAGCAGCTGGTCACTTAGAGAGGAAAACCAGACAAAGTGAAAGGATTTAAGGACGTTTCCAAAGCAGCGTGTCAAAGCAGATATAAATGGAGGTGCAAGTGCCATACTGGGTCTCAGAGTAAAGGAGCAGTCAGCAGTCAGCCAGGTAGGAGGGTCCTACCGGTCACCTGAGGTTGCCTGGAAGAGTGTAATTCTGAATAATGGGATGAGGCACACAGATGGGAAAAACACCTAACATTTCCGTATAACAAACCAATCAATGCACCACAACTTGTGAATGAATAGTAACATAATAATAGCCAGCTTTTAAGACTTGCAAAACACTTTATAAATGTTATTTCATTTGATCTAAACCAGAAATGTCAAATCCTCTACTGCCAGCAGCATGCAACATTTTTAGTGCAGACTGAAACAAATGAAAATATGTATGGGAAATATTTAACAAAATAAATTAGGACAAAATATGTGGTTTCTAAGTTGACATGCTGCCCATGTGAATTCTTATGTATGGTTTAGTGGCCCCAGTTTCTATCTGAGTTTGACACTACTGGTCTATATAATAACTTTGTGAGGTAGATGCTATTACGAGCACCTAGGTGGTAAAGTGGATAGAGTACTAGGCCTGGGGTCAGGAAGACTCCTCTTCCTGAGTTCAAATCTGGCCTAAGACACTTACCAGCTGCGTGATCCTGGGCAAGTCACTTCATCCTGTTTGCCTCATTTTCCTCATCTATAAAGTGATCTGGAGAAGGAAATGGGAAACTATGCCAATTTCTATGCCAAGAATAGTCAAAATGGGACATGACTGAAATGAGTGAATAGCAACAGGTACTATTATTATCCCTTTTTAACAAACGAGGAAAATGAGACAGACATCCATAGTTACCAAGCTAGTAAATGTCTGAGACTGAATTTGAACTTAGGTCTTCTTCACTCCAAATCCAACATACCACCTAGCTTCCTGCCTTTGTATGTATTAACTAGAGGTATAAAAACAAAATTATAACAACAAAAGCTGATAAATAGGATATATTAGCATTTAACAATCATCTTCTTTCCTTTTCCTCCCCAAATCTGATGGGCTCATCTTACTATCAGAAGAACTGGGCTAAAGCCCTACCTTTGAAATTAATTATAAGATTACAGTCAAGTGACTTAATCTCTCTGAGTGTATTTCCCCTTTTGTAGGAGGAACAATATTAATGTCCCAGTCTCACAGAGTCAAGAGGAGAGTACTTTGAAAACTTTAAGACATAAGATAAATGTGGACTCTTCATTGTCCATTGGACAATGATGTCTGAACAGAATATGAACAAATAAATCATTATTATTTTGCTAAATAGCATTAAAGATGGCTTTATAAGTACATGATAATATCTATTAATTTAAGCTTTTTCAACTTCTGTATATTACCTCATTTGATCTTCACAATAGCTATGTGAAATGAATTGTAAATAACCTGGAATTTTTGGTTTTCCAGGTGACCTTATTACTTATTTTGCTTGTTTATTTTTATATTATGAAGTTCATAATAAAAATATTTTAAAATAAAATAAATACCTGTGTACTTTACCTCCACACAACAGATAAGATAAAGTCCTGTTATGCCAGGATACTTATCATTCTTAGGAGATAACAGCAGGCTATTGATGTTTTATTATAATTAGAAAACCACAGAACACAATTACAAAACACTTTTCACACAAATAAAATCAGATCTAAAAAATCTGAAAAATATCAGTTGCTCATGGGTAGGCTACTCCAGTATAATAAAAATGACAATTCTACCAATCAAACTATTAAAAAATATTTTATAAAGCTAGAAAAAAATAACAAAATTCATCTGGAAGAATGAAGGGTCAAGAATATCAAGGGAATTAATGAAAAAAAATCAAAGGAAGGTAGCCTAGGTATTCCAGATCTCAATATAAACAGTAATCATCAAAACTATTTGGTATTGGCTAAGAAATAGAGTGGGGGATCAGTGGAATAGATTAGATACACAAGACATGGTAGTAAATAATCACAGGACCTAGTGTTTGATAAACCCAAAGACCCCAACCTTTGGAATAAGAACTCACTATTTGACAAAATGCTGGGAAAACTAGAAAACAATAGGGCACAAACTAGGTACAGATCAAGCTCTCACACCATATACCAAGATAAGGTCAAAATGGGTGCATAATTTTGACATAAAGGGTGACACTATAAGCAAATTAGAAGAGCAAGAAATAGTTTACCTGTCATATCTATGGAGAAGGGAAGAATGCATGACCAAACAAGAGATAGAGAACATTTCAAAATGTAAGGTACATAATTTTGTTTATATTAAATTAAAAAGTGTTTACACAAACAAAACCAATGCAACCAAAATTAGAAGGAAAGTAGAAAGTTGAGAAACAATTTTACAGCAATTATCTCTGATAAAGGCCTCATTTCTCAAATATATAGAGAACTGAGTGAAACTTATAAGAATACAAGCTGTTCCACACTTGATAAGTGATCAAAGGATATGAACAATCAATTTTTAGATGAAATCAAAACCATTTATAGGCATATGAAGAAGTGCTCTAAATCACCTTTGATTAGGGAAATGCAAATTAAAAGAACTCTGAGATACCACTTCATACCTATCAGATGGGCTAATAAAACAAAAAAGGAAAAGTGGTAAGTATCGGAGAGGATATGGTAAAATTGGGAAGCATTGTTGGTGGAGTTGTGAACTAATCCAAACATTCTGAAGAGCAATTTGGAATTATGCCCAAAGGGCAACCAAACTGTGTGTACCCTTTGATTTAGCAATGTGACTACTAGGTGTGTATCCCAAAGAGATCATAAAAAATGGAAAAGGACCTACATGTGTAAAACTATTTATAGCAGCCCTTTTTGTGGTAGCAAAATATTGGAAATTGAAAGGATACCCCTCAATGGGGAATGGCTGAACAAGTTGTGTTATATGCATGTAATGGAATACTATTGTGCAATGAGAGATGATGAACAGTCAGATTTCAGAAAAACCTGAAAAGATTTGTATGAACAAAGTGAAATGAGCAAAACCAGAAAACATTGTACACAGTATCAGCAACATTGTGTGATGGTCAGCTATGAATGACTCAGATCTTCTGAGCAACACACAGTTCAAGACAATTACAAAGGATTCATGATAGAAAATGCTGTCTACTTCCAGATAAATAACTGATGAACTCTGAATGTGGATTGAAGCATACTTTTTCCATTTACTTCATTCTTTTATGTGTGTGTGTGTGTGTGTGTGTGTGTGTTTTCTTTTTGATTTGTCTTTTACAATTGTGACTAATATGGAAATATGTTTCACATGACAGTACATGTATAACCCATATTAAGTTGCCACCGTTTTAGGAAGAGGGGAGGGAAGGGAGGAAAAAAAATTTGGAACTCAAAATCTTGTAAAAATGAATGCTAAAAATTGTCTTGACATGTAATTGGGAAAAAAAGAAAGAAAGAAAAAGAAAAAGCATAAAATATGAAGATTTCCCCGAAGGCCTCAGAAGAAATGCCTAGTTGCTTGATTTGAGCTGTTTATCTTTCAATATGGCATATGGTCACAAAGACAACAGCACAATGTAAACTCCTTGAAGGCAATTAATGTTTTTCATTTTTTCTTGTATACCCAATACCTGGCATAGTATCCTACACATAGTAGGTGCTTAATAATTACTTGTTGGCTTGCATTTCAGAGAGATGACATTGAAATCAACAATCATTGCTTGTGAATCACATTATATGCAGAGAACTTGGAAACTATGGATGCAACAGAATATATATCCCTTGCCCAATAGTGAGAATAGCTTACATGTCTATCCCATTTAAGGTTCATAAAAATCTTTCCTCTCAAGAAGTTTTATTTTCTGCATTTTGCAGAGGGGAAAACTGAGGATTTGAGATGTAAAATGACTTTTCTAAGTCAGGGGCATAAGCCATATTTAAAGCTGGATCTTCTGCTTTCAACACCTGTTCTCTTTCTACTACCCCGTCCTGTTACCATCTCCATCTGGATAATTGCTGTAGTTTGAGAAGGGACTAAAAAATGCAAAGATACTGACTTGATTTCAGCTGTGTCCATACACCATTGATTCAACATGGAGATGCCTATAAAGATTGGGATGGAAGTGCTTAACTTGACAAGGATCCTTGCTATGATGGCTTCATTAGTATGCTGGTCCACAGTAAGACCCAAAAAGCAGAATCTCTGAGTCACTCAGCATACAGTGGAAAGAACATGTTCCAAACCTCTCTGTGGGACCACAGGACAAATAAGGAGCTCTGCAGAAGGTTAGTGTTGACAGATGTGTGAAATCTAGTTTATCATGTGTAAAGATGCTGGGCAGGCCTCATAGCAAGGAATATAGATAATAGGATGGGCCTCTTAGCTAACAGATTGACTTTCAAAGGACCACCAGAAGGCTTACCGAAGGATAGCCGGTGTTCTAGTTATAGCTATAGCTTGCATTCATATAGAACTTACAGATTTGTAAAGCATTTTACATTTGATTTTTTATTTGATCCTCACAAAAACTTTGTGAGGTACGTGCCATTATTATCTTTATTTTACAGAT
>CM053584.1:89226125-89255078 GCA_028627135.1 Pseudochirops cupreus
GATTGCATGCCACCATGGGGTGGGGGGAGGGGAAGGGAGGGGAGAAAATTTGAAACTCAAGGGATTGTGGAACTGAATCTTGTAAACTAAAAGTAAATAAACAAGTCATTGAGAAAAAAAAAAGATAGGATTTGACAGATGAATGATTTGTGTGAATTTTTAAGCTTAGGAAACTGACAGGATCATGGTACCCTTGAAAGGAAAAGGGAAGTCTGGAAGAGGTTTGGTTTGTTTGGGGAAAAATATATAATGAGTTCAGTTTTGGATATGTTGAGTTTGAAATGCCTGTGGCCCATCTGTCCAGTAGGCAGATGATGATGGGGGACTAGAAGGTCAGGAGACAGATTAGTGATGGATACATACATACATACACACACACACACACATATGTATGTACGTATGTATGTATATGTATATACATATATACACACACACACATTTGATAGTCATTTGCAAGTAAACTTAGGAGAAATAGGAAAATGAAAGAAGAGCATCCCAGGCAGAGAGAATTAGATAGAGGCATAAAGCTGGGAAGACCAAATGGTACATCTGAGTTTTAATTTGCTGGAGCATTGGGTGAATAGTAGGAATGAATGGATGAATGGATGGTTGGATGGATGGATGGATGGATAGATGGATGGATGATGGATAAAAAGTATCCATTAAGTGTTTAGCATAAGCTAAGTACTATGATAAATGATGGAGCTACAAATATAAAAATCAAGATCTCAAGGATTTTGTTCTCTAATTGAGAAAGAAAATACCTAAGTTCAGCTACATGGCAAATGGAAAGACCTTAAGGTATAGCACAAAGGTATAACACAAAGACTGATGGCAAAACCCAGAGGTCCTTAAGTTATATCAGAAGGTCAGATGACAGTACAAGGGTCTTCAAGGCATAGAGTCAGGATGAATAATGAGGTCTCAACAATTCCATCTCAGCAGAAGGAATAGTTGATGGTTCCCACATCATCCAAAGACAGATGAGAATAGTAGTAGTAAATAATGGGTCAATGGTGGGTAGTGAAAAGAATTCTGAAGTGGGAATCAGAGGATTAGGGTTTGAATCTTGACTCTGCTTTTTACTACCTATGTAATCTTGTGTGGGTTGGTGCTCAGTTTCCTTACTTGTAAAATGAAGTGTTTGCACTACATTATCTCTAAGTCTCATTGCAATTCTATCTAAACTAGGGAAGTGAACTATAAAGACAAACTGTTAGGGTCAGCCAGCCTGTGGAAGAACTGAAATACTAGAGCTAAAGGGAGTGGACATGACTGAGTAGATAACAGACAGCCATTTAAGTTTTCTGAATAGGTGCTAATTGAGGAGTTTCAAGACCAAGGTGGAGAGTTTGATCAAGAGTATCAAATGTGGCAGAGAGATCAAGGAGAATGAGAACTAAGAAAATACCATGGGCTTTGGTTATTTGGTCATGAAAGGTCTAATCTTTCACAGAATTCCAGGTTCCCATAACTAGATATAGCCGTCATTTTATTCTTCCCCTGCCTTTGAGCCCAGACACATAAAACTGATCTAAACTTTCAGAAAGGAGAGTCTTCATATTACTACATTTGCAATCAGGTCAATGTGGTTATCCTAGAAAAAGCACTAGATTTTAAGACAGAAGGTCTGGGTTTGAATTCTATATCTACTATTCAATGAATGTTCCTTAACCTCTCTGAGTCTGTTTCCTCATCAGTAAAATAGGAGCAAGATGATCTCTAAGGTGCCTTCCAACTCTAAATCCTATAATCCATTTAGTTCTGATGTCTAAGCTAAGAATTTTCTCTTGTCCTTTGCGTTCTCCATATACAGGTAGTCAAGTCAAACCCTTAAACATTTATTGTCTCTGCTATGTGTTGATAATGTTCTAAGCACTTAGATAAACAGAAAAAGAAAAAACTCTCAAGGAATTCAGTCTGATGCGGGGAGAAAATATGCAAACAGTTTGGTACAAACAAGACCTATACAAGATAAATTGGGGATAATCTCAGAGAGAAGGCACTAAGATTAAGGTAGTTAGTCACTACATCCTTTGAAACATCTCCTGTAACTGTCCCTTCTTCTCTTCTACTGCTAGCACCTGGCAGTCCCTAATTAGCTCATTTTTGGACTACTCCAACAACTGCCTAAATGGTTTTCATAATCCCATGTTCCTCTTCCTCTTACAACTCCTCCTCTTCATCCATGCACATCCTTGCCAGGCTAACCTACTTTAATCCCATTTTCTATCACATCAATTTGTCACTCAAAACCGAAAATGGTTCCCTATGTTCAATGACAAGTTGAAACTCCTCTTCTTGGCTTACAAGGCCCTCCATGATCCAACCCATACTATCTATCCAACCTCATTTCACACTATTACCCAAAAGTCTTCATTCTATGTTCTCTGTAGCACGCCCATCTTTTGGATAATTTCTAATTCCTTGGCTTCTATGTCACTCTACATTTTTATTTCTTTTCTCATCTCCCTAGCTTCTTTTCTTCCCTGTATTGCCCGTCTATCTCCTTTTTATAAGTATCATTCCCGTTTCGTTCTGAACCATCTTCCCATTTTTACTCTGTCTTCAAACATTTTTTGTGGGTATTCCCCTAATTTTAAACTCTAGCTTTGACCTCTCCCCTCTGTTTCAGACCCATTGTTTCAGCTAGCTTGCTGTTGTATATCTCTTCCTAGATGTCCTGCTGGCATCTCAATCTTAACATGCTCCAAGACAAACTCATCATCTTTTTCCCCACAGCCTGTTCCTTCTCTGAACTGCCCCATTGTCATTAAAGATACTGCCTTAACCTAGCTTAAAAAAAAAAACCAAACCTTTGTCTTCTTCAACTCCAACTGCCTCCTCAACCCCCAAAATCAACCAATTGCCAATTCTTGTCAATCCTATCTTCATAACATCTCCCAAATTCTACCCCACCTTCTCACTCCCACCGCCACCACCCTAGCTCAGGCCCTCTTGCCCTATTACAATAGCCTCTTCTGTACTAGTCTCTGCCTCTCAAAGTCTTAATCTCTTCCAATACATCCTACACTCTGCTTCCCAGATGAACTTCATAACATGCAGATGTAATCATGTCTCAGTCTCTAATGATACCCAACTGTACAACAGATAAAATTCATATTTTTTAGCTTGGCCTTAAGAAACCTATAACCTCACCTTGCCCTGTTTTTTTTTTCAGACTTACCTCATGTTACCCCTGTTCATTAGAGGAGGCAGCGTGGGAAAAGACTTGGACTTGGAGTTAGATGATCTGGGTTCAAATCCAGAATCCACCTGCTACCTATGTAAGTTTAGCCAAACCATTTAACCTACCAGGGCCTCAATTTCCTCAACTATAAAAAGAGGCAATTAGACTAAATGGCTTTGAAGATCCTTTCCAGTTCTACTATTTTCTGATCCTACCTCCCATTTTTCCTCCTTTATAGCTTTAACATCATTCCTAATGCCTGATACACTCTTTCCTGCCATCTCTGTCTAAGGGAATCCCACCTCTTCTTCAAATCCTTGCTAAAATGTTACATTTTCCATACTGCTTTCCCTTGAGCTCTTAAACCAGAAGGGACCTCTCTCTGTCCTTGGTACTTTCTTAACACTGCATTTTTTTTCTTTATGTAATACACTTAACACACTCTGTTTGGGGTTACGAACAGAGTTTCTCATGTTTCTACCTTCTCTCCTGCCAGACTGGAGTTGGAACCAGGGGACCACTGTATTTACAGTCAGAGGATCTGAGTTCAAGTCACAACTCACATGTTTATTGTATCACTATGAATCTTACTTTCCTAATCTATAAAATGGAAACAATATTTGTACTCCTTCAGGGCTTTTTGTGAGGAAAGTGCTTTTAAGCATTAAAATGCTATAGAAATGTAAGCTTAAACTAGCATCGTATCATGGATAGATAGATAGATAGATAGATAGATAACAGATAGATAGATAGTAGTCCTCAAAGCCAGGAAGACCTCAATTCAAATCCTGCCTTTAACACTTTTTGTTAGTATAACCCTAGGCAAGATATTTAAACTTTTTTTTTTATTTTATTGACATGTTTTGTTTTTATATTACAAACATTTATACGTTTCCCCTACTACCACAACCCATGAGAGGTCTCTCATAACAAAATAAAATAATTAAGCAAAACTAACAATATAGTGACCTCTTCTGAAATCACACACAAAATTCCGGATCTGTAGCGCACACACACACACACGCACACACACACACACACACACACACACACACACATACCTCTCTATTTTTATTTTTTTAATCCACAGAAGACCATTTCTTTTCACATTCCTAATTGACAGTATAGAAAAATGTACCTTGAATCCATCACTTTTCTATTAGGAGATGAATAGCATACTTTATCATCAGTTCTCTGGAATCATGGTAGTCATTACATTGGTCATAGTTCTTACAGATTTTTAAAGTTGTTTGTCTTTGCAGTGTTGTTGTTATTATATAAATTTTTTCCTGGTTTTTCTCATTTCATTTTTCATCAGTATATAGAAGTCTTCAAATTTTAATTTTATAATATTGATGCGAAAATATAAATTGTTTTTCTGGTTCTGCTCACTTCACTCTGCATCAATTCATATATCTTTTCATGTCTCTTTGAAATCGATTTCCTCATTTCTTACAGCACAATAATTCTTCATCACATTCATATACCACAACTTATCTTTATCTCTTGATTTAATCATTATTTTTTAATTTATTATTAAGAAAGTTTATACGTCTCTCACCAGTCATCTTGACTTTTGTCTTGCCACTGCACTTCAGTGACTCTGTAAGAAAGAGAGACAAAGGACTGTGCAACTCTGCCTCACTTAAATCCAGTTGCTCAAAAGTTAAGGCATCACCCTCATGATACCATTGGTCCTCTTCTAGAAGAAATGGCCAACAACAGCAACAGCAAACCAGTACTGTATTCTTGATATGAATCCAACCTAGGGATAGTGTTTAATCTTTGTGCTATGTGCTAAATCTGTGTGCTATGAGGTTATGTTTTAGCCTCTTTGCTAATACTTTATTTAAAAGTTTTACTTCAGTGGTCACCAACCTTTCAGTGCATTAGGCAACTCTTTAAAACCATGATTTCCATTTATTAAAATATGTACACTTTTTGTCCAACAATGGTACTACTTGTTTTTGTCCCAAAGATATTTAAGAAAAAAAAAAGGATCCATATGTTTAAAAAAAAAAACATGAGTTTCAGTAAAGATGTTGACCTACATTGGTAAAGGAGGGTTCTTAACTGGGAGTTCCCTATGTTGATGAAGTAACAGATTAAGTCCCTATTGTTTGTTATCATCATCATCATCATCATCATTTATGCTTGTTTATCTCTTAGCATTTAGGATAGTTCTATATTGGCATGACTCTAAGCCATACTTTCCCCTAGCTTGCACAAAATCTCAAAAGACTGGGATGGATGGTGGAAGTGGACCATGAAGAGTCCTCACCCTCAGAAGAATTGGTGCTTTCCCCTGCTACGTCTGATTCTATTTCTCTGTTGTAGATAGATAACCTTAGGGACAAATATAGCTACATGAAGGTTAATGCTGAAAAAATGGAACAGCGGATGGAGAGTGAAGATAAAATCGTAGATCTAAGAAAGTAATAACAAGATCTCCAAGTTTTGTAACTGATGAGGCGCTGCCCTAGGGATACAAAAGAGATGAGGAAGGAGGCAAACGAGGGTGCTCCACATGTGTTAACCTGCCCCTCCAAAAAAATCTGTTGAAATTCTGGAATCTAAGTATTCTTTGTTTCCTAGATGGAATAGAAAATATTTTTAACTGTATACTTTTTTCCCCAAAAAAGGACCCAATTTTCAGGGTTGTGTCTATATTCAAATTAATTTTGTCTATACATACCTTTGCATTGGTTGTTGCTCATGCTTAGATTATCAGGCAATAAGCAGTTATCAGACATATAATATGCATCAAGCATTTTGCTAAGCACTAGGGATACAAAGAAAGGCAAAAACATTGTCCTTTCCCTCAAGAAGCTTACATTCTAATGAGAGAGGCAACATACAAACAACTATGTCCATATGAAATCAATATAGTGTAGTGGAAGGTAACCTCAGGTCACCATCACACATTCTAGGTAGGCGAGGTACACTAAACTGAATTGAGCTGAACATATCTCCTCTGTTTTAGTCAGGCCATTCTCTTCACTGTCTCCTGAACATGCCATAACTTCTCTTGTCTCCATGAATGCCCCTATGGTGTTTCTCTCATCTCTCCCCATTTCTCTCCCTAGATCTAAATTTTATGCATCCTGAAGACTATTAATATTGTCTTAATCAATTCCCACTTTCTCCTTGTAGCCCCCTCATGGTACAGAAGCATATGTCAGTGCTTCCTAAATGTTTTCTTACTGTTCTCCTCCTGCTCCAGCTTTTGACAGCATCTCCTCCAAGTTCTCACATTCATCTAAAATTCATCATTGTTTCCTGTATGTTAGTCTTATCTCACCAACTAGAGTGAAAGCCTCTTGAGGTCAGGGACCATGCTTTTAACTTTTATCCTCCCTAGAACTACAGTATTTTCACAGTAACTGTCAATCAATAAATCAATTAAGTATTTATTAAGTGCCTAACATATTAGGCACCACAATAGAGATTCAAGTATAGAAGGGAGATCAGGCTGATGTATAAACACATCTTCTTTAGTATCATTTTGATGGATTTCAGACTCATATCTGAAAAAGTTACAAATGCAAGTGAGATTACTGGGCTCCTTGCCCTCTGTAGATCACTACTAGACAAGTTCCATGTAAGAATTCTGCCCTTCGTGTATATTCCTCCTAGATTTGGTCCTAATGTCTCAGGATAAGGGTTAGATAAGGGAGGCTCAAGTCCTACCAGCTCACAGAGCTGGTTATATAGGGTTATCTATTTTCCTCCCACATACTTGTCCATACCCCAGGCAAAGCTGTGAAGAAGGCTAAACTCAGCCTGAGTGTTTTCCCACATTTTTCTCTTCTGGTTTCCATACAACCCAGGTATCTCTTCTGTGTCTCTCTTTGCATGACCTAGGTCTCTACTGACCATCTATTTATTCTTCTAGATCAGGGCTTCTTAAACTTTTTTCCACTCTTGACCCCTCCAGCATTTCTTAAACTGTAGGACCACAACCCACAGTTTAAGAAGCCCTGTACTAGATTAGGCAGTAGCTCATAAGGGCTTGGACTGTCAACATCTAGGGATATTTACATTTTGATGGGGATTCCTAAAGACAAAAAACCCTTATAGATCTCAAATATTGGAATTTCAGATACACTGACAAATATTTTACTTGGGCAGAGGACTGTGTCCAGTGCCTTTTGAACTTCAACATTCATGATGGCCTCCAACTCCTGTTCTGTTCTCTTCCTCATTTCTCCTCTCCAATCTCCATGTTCTGCCTGCATGGAGAAGTTTTGTCCTACTAGGTCCCTCTGCATGGGTGGGGAGAGCTAGGACAGGGTAGTCAAGTTGGCAGGACTGTTGGGCTCAGGGGTAGAGGGCAATAGATTTATTATATCTGTGCATCAATAAGAAAAATGGTGGAGGGGGATATAGAATCATAGAGTTGGGAGAGATCTCAGAAGCTATCTGATCCAACTTGAACCTGACTTGTGATTCCCCTCTACAATATCTCTGACAAATGGTCACCCAGATTCCCCTCAGAGATCACCAGTTATGAGAAACCATTTAAAGCAGCCCATCCCACATTTGAACAGGTTTCACTATTAGAAAGTTTTTCTTTACAGAAATCTAAAATCTGCCTCTGAAACTTTCAACCATTGCTTTTAGTTCTGTCCCTGGGCCAAGAAAAAACAAATCTAATCCTTCCCCATGACAACCCTTCAAATATTTAAGGCAGTGATCATGTTTCTGCTAAGTATGCTGCTCCTCAGGCTATAAATACAGCGCCTAATTTCATCATCAGTTGTTGTATACCATAGTTACAGGTCCTCTCCGTCCTGATCACCTTTTTCTGGATGAATTCCACCACAATTATCTGATTATAAATTTACCCCAGAACAGACTTCCAAAAGGGTCATTTAAAATATGAATAAATGAGACGCACAGAGGTTAAGTGACTTTCCCAAGGTCACACAGAGCTGCATCAGAGATGAAAACTCAGTTTCTCTGACTCCAAAGCCCTCAGAGACCTTTACATCAAACAGCCTACACAACAAGACATACCCCTTTTTAAAATGTGGCACCCAGAACTGAAAAGAGGTGGGCCTGCTATCTACCAGGCCAGGAGTCAAGAACCCTGGATTCCAGTCCTGACCTTACCATTTATTTGTCTTGTTTCTCATCTCCAGTCACTTGATCTCAAATTAATTCAATTCTCTGGGACTCTGTTTATTTATCTGTTTAAAAAAAAAAAGCAGGTCTAGATGATTTTTAAAGTCCCTTCAGACTCCAACACCATTCTACTGTTCCAGGGTTCTCCTTCCCCAGCCTCCAGCCCCAAGCCCAGATCTTCTTGCCCAGTCTGGGCTGCTAAGCCTGACTTGGGAGCACAGCAGCACAGGAACAGTGGTACAGTGATTAGATGGAGAATGACTTGAAATCAGAAAGGCCTACATTCAAATCCAGTCTCACATATTTACTTAGCAGTGTGGCCTGAGGCAAATTACTTAACCTTCCTGTGTTTAGTTTCCTATTTGTAAAGCAGGGATTGGACACCAAGGCCCCTAAGATCCTTCCTAACTCTATGGGGCAGAGTACCTCAGGGCTGGGCAGGGGACCTGTCAGGAGCTGGTTGAAGACACTGGGGGCACCCTGACAAGGAAACTAAATTTCCTCCTTGATACAATCCAAAAAATCCTTTCCCTTGGATAGGGCAACCATCTCTCCCTTCCCCACCCTCACTTCCAGAAGGGAGTCACATATGGGCCATATCTTTTTTTTTTTTTAGCCAAAACCAAATCACAGAACAGAGCCAGCTCTCATCAACATTGCAGGGTATGCTCTTTTGTTTTTTGTTTTTTTACAAAACTTCTTGCAAACAGACAATATAGAAAGAAGAAGTTTGGACTCTGAAGGCATTGTTCTAAAAGGAAGACCTCTGATCTAGATTCATCTCACAGTTCTACTCTCCCCCTCTCCAGCTAGGTACCAGGTAACACAGTGGACAGAGAGCAGGGGAGCCTGGAGTCAGGCAGACCTGAGTTCAGATTCAGCCTTAATACTTACTTGCTATCTCACTTAACCCTGCTTGCCTCAGTTTC
Source organism: Pseudochirops cupreus (assembly GCA_028627135.1). Lineage (NCBI taxonomy): Eukaryota > Metazoa > Chordata > Mammalia > Diprotodontia > Pseudocheiridae > Pseudochirops > Pseudochirops cupreus. The sequence continues at coordinate 89,235,372 of CM053584.1, forward strand.
TTCATCTGTTAAATAAACTGGAGAGGAAAATGGCAAACCACTCCGATATCTTTGCCAAGAAAACCCCAAATGGGGTCATGAAGAGTCAGACACAACTGAAATGACTGAACAGCAACAATTTCCCCTCTCTCACCATGTTCCAGGCATCAAGATAAGAAGAACATGAAGTAAAGTAAATTATCATCATGCTAAGTCATTTCTTGTCAGGCACACAATGATTCCTAGACCCCTTTGCTGAGATTCATTGATAACTTTAGGGCTGGTGCATCCGGAGACAATTTTCTTACTAGATGAGAAAAAAAAAGTGTGACTTTTTTTTTCATTTTAATTACCCAGTGAATGAAATGAAATCTGAAAGTGTTTAATTATTAGATTTACACTTCAAGATAAGTTCAATGTTAATTACAGGTTGTCTTTTTAAAATTCTAATTCCAAATAATTAAATCCCAAACACACTGGATCATTAGGATTATAATTAGAATAAAGGTGTCTTATTTGAAACACAAGTTTAGCTTTTGGTTTAACCTTATTACACCTCATCAAAGAGGGCACTCTTTTGAAAAACCAGTTTCATTTCCTCTAATGTTGCTTTAGAACAAAATTTTGAAGTATACATGTATATTGCCTTTATGAATGCTTTTCCTTTGGAATAATGGTAAGGGCTCCATCCGGTGCCTTCTCTGTCCTCAAGAGTACACTGCAGTACTATGAATTTTTCTGCTGACATTCATCATTATCAAAAACCAGGAGGCCTCACAAACAAGGCAGGAAGCAGTGGGGCCCGACATCAAGGCAATCTGGAGAGATGATCGCTGAAATAATTGGTTTCCTCCCTTCCCCCACTCCAATCTGTCAATCAGCTTCAAGAGGGAACATTTCTGAGATCTCGGGGGCTGGTAGTTGGGTGGGAGTGAGGGGTGTAGAGAGCCTAGAGGAAGCCACACAGGTTTATTGACATGAAGTAAAGTCAATAAGACAGGGCTTATCACATTTCTATATCCTATGACTGGGGAGGCATTTGGTGTTGGGGGCCTGGTAACAGCAATAAACTGGGTGAAAACGTGACTGGATTTCCCTCTGCTGAGGAGCTTTGGAACTTTAGGGTCTCACTTGGTAGTGTTGCTCAAATATCATCAGAATTCAATCCAATTCAAGTCATCAAATATTTATTAATCTCTTACCTTGAGCAAAGCACTGAAAAAACAAAAACAGAAACAAAAGCAAAATATATCAAACCGTTCCTGCCCTGAACGAGTTTACATTCTACTGAAACTGTAGAGCTTTTTACCTTTGGCTCTTTGAGTGATGCCATAGAGGCAGAGGGAATATGGTCCTGGCAGTGGGAAACAGGGAAAAGGGACTAATCTGTTATTTCATTGCTATGGGGAATACCCAGATAAGGAAAACTCCCTCTATCTATGCAGGTTGGCACCTTCTGTAACTTATAATAATATAGAGTTCCCTTGGACACTGAAAATGTGACTTTGTCAGTATGTTTTGGAGATGGGACTTGACCCTTGGCCTACCTGGCTTCAAGGTCAGCTCTCTAGCCTTTATACTAAGCTGATTCTCAGCAGGAGAGAGAGAGTCTTTAAAATACAAATGAACAATATCCTTGTGTCATTCCCCTGCCCAATAAATAGACAGTTCTTGGTATGGGAAGTATTGGAGCAAAGAGGGATGGGGAGAGAGGTAGAAAGAGAGCAGGCTCTGAAGAGATGTCCAGGGAGTGATCATAATAAGTCACATTAAAAAATGTCACATTAAAACCTCCAGCTGCCAGTGGCTGGAGGGAAAAGAGTTCCAGACAATAGCTAAGGAACAAGTCTTGTCTTGTGCTCATTCCTGTGGCTAAAACAAGTCTGTACTGCTGCACACAAAAATTCCATTCTCCAACTAATCTTAACTCCCTGCTTGCCTGGGTTGTGGGCACCTTTGGGCAGAAGCCCCCTCAGGAGAGAAGCACCAAAATGCAGCCCCTCTCCTCTGGCTTCTGCCCCTCCCGTCTCTCACATGATCATAACCTCCTTTCTATGAGAATAATTCAGCCCTTTTAAGGGAAACATCATAATGTGGTGAGGCAAAACAAATGAAAATAAAGCCACTGCCAACAACAACATCAAAGACCACCAGTTCTAGAGTCCGAGGACCTGGCTTCAAATAAGAGCTCTGATATTTACTACCTGGGTGACCTTGGTCAAATTACTTTGCTTCCCTTGTCCTCAGTTTCCTAATCTGTTAAATGAATTATTTGGACAAGAATGCCTCTGAGATCCCTTCCACCTTTAAATCTATGGGCCTATGAGGAAGATGGTAACTCCGTCAAAGGGCAGAAATGAGAGAGGAGACCTAAAGAAGGCAGCAGCAAAGACTCCAAGAGCCATGAGCACAGTTCTCCTAAACCTCAGCACCATTATGGTGGGATGAATGGAATTAGGTAAGGAATCAAAGTGTGGAATGAGTGGGATAGATGAAAAGATCTCTCAGGTCCCTTTCACAGGTAGATCAATGAATCTCTAAGGTGAAATGGCAACTACTCCAGGGTAATGCTCTGGGTAAAGTTAAGGGAGGAGAGTGGTTGTTGAGAAGGAGGCAGCAGAGAAGATCCCCCTTCCTCTCAAAGTCATGAGAAGAGTTCTCCTGAATCCCAACACTATGATGACAGAATGAATGAAATTCACTGGAGAAGAATCAAAGCAAAGGGCTATTTTAAAGGGCTATTCAAAGCTCCCAGTACTGGAGAGCTTTTAGAATGTTTCCTAACTGAGAAGTAGACTTAATAAATGGTTGTGTCCTATAAATAGCACATTCAGTCCTGTCTCTTTTCAAGAATGTTCCATTGGTCCAGTTAACATGTTGCAGACTCCACCAAAAACCATGCTCCACACCCCAGGCTCCCTGCCTTGCACTGACATTTGGCGGCTTCCTTCCTCCCCCACACTCCACCCCCTGGCCTGCACCTTGTCACCCAAAGCTGTCAACTTGCTTACTGGATAAATCAACAGTTCAAAAGCAGCAGAAGCAGAGAGGGACAGAAAACAAGTTCTGCCTCGTCCATTGATCCAGTTTGCCTCTCCCACTTCAGGGCCAGCCATTTGATGACCTCCAGGTCAGCCAAGAGGAAAGACCCAAGTAGGACATTACTGGGAGATACTCATTGGCATCATCTTAGATGGACATCTACCCTTCATCCCAGCCACACTTGCATATTCATATCTTCCTGAAGACAGGTCCATTTCCTCTCTTTTTTTACACTGTTCTTCATATCTATGATGCCCTCTTCCCCTCTTTTGATCTCTCCAGATCCTACCTACCCTCTAATGATTAGTCTAATCTCTTGCACAATCCCATAGATTCATAATATAATCCTTATTCCTTGAGTACTCCTCTTCCCCACCTCAGCAATGGTCCTCCTTTGGGCACCCAGGGCAGTTTTTTTTACTGGGATTCTGTGTTTTGTTATTTCTGTGGTCTATCTGTGTGTACAGCTTCCTTCCCAAATAAGACTATGTGCTCTTTGAGGGCAGATTGCATTTAATTCACTTCTCCTTTTCGCTATAATGCCAGGCACAATGCTGAGGCATTGTTGGTTGACTTGAAGGCCTAGGAAAATATAGTATAACCCTGGTACCAGTCTGTTGTTATGAGACAAGATTGTCTGTATTGTAGGATTTCCATTGTATAGTTTAAAAAGTGCTTTGTTATGTAAAGTGTACCATTATGTAGGGTTTTTCAGGGGTAGGTTGGCATAGTGGATAGAGAGCCATGAATCAGTAAGATCTGGATTCAAATACTGGGTCTGACATATATTGATTTTGCAACCCAGGGAATGCTACTTAAACTTTGAGTACCTACTGAGGGAGGTATCTCTCCAAGATCACAAATTACAGAGTAGGTATCAGTCTGCAGTGATATAGGGTGTTTCCTCATTGGGAGTTCCCCACACCAATGAAATCACAAATACAATACAAAAACAAGAGCATAGTCACCATAACCAAATTTGAAGTATTTAATAAAGGGCTTTTATGTTTAACTATAAGTCTACCCAAAGGCTCTGGCCTGAGTCCTATTCTTTTTTCTCTCTACATTCTCTCTCTACTCTATACTTTTTCATTCATTGACCTCACCAGCCTCCATGGATTCAATTCTCATTGATAACTGGATCTGAATCAGAGTGAATACCCTGAAGTGGTTGTATTATTCAAATTTGCACCACATATTTCCATTGGGTTGGAACCATTTACCACATTACATAATTATAATTTCAAATACTGGGAATTTGAATACATACAACAGCTTCATGGATTTCATTGTTCGCACTAATTGGAACCTAGCTGTTTATCCACATGACTCTGATAGGCATCCATAATCTCTCTCCTGTTCCTCATTGCCAAATGCAAGACATCTCAAACTCAACAAGCCCAAACGAAAATTAATCATCTTACCTAAAAAAAAAAAACAACAAACCCTTCCCATAAAACACTTCTGAATTTTCCCCGTTGCTAAGGGAAAAACCATACATCCTTCTGATCACTCAAGTTCACGATCCTTGAGTCATCCACTTTCACAAGCCATGTAATATTCAATCAGTTGTCAAATCTCATCTTTTCTATCTCCACAAGACATTTCACATGCCAGCTTCTCTCTGTGTACATTGCCACCACCCTCATCCAGACCTTCATCAACTTTCCCCTGCCCTACTTCAGTAACTTTCAAATTGTTCTCCTTGCCTTAAATTTCTCCCTTCTCCAATCCATCTTTGATGGGCTTGCCAAAGGAGATTATCCTAACATGTAGGTCTGATTAGGTCACCCCCCCCCCATTCCCCACCAACTCAATAAATTCCAGTGGCTCCCTATTGCTTCTGGAATTAACTATAAATTCCTCTGGTTAGCATTTAAAGTTCTCCAAAACTGGCCCCTTCCTACCTTTCCAGCCTTCATACACATTACTCCTTTCCACAAATTCTAGATTCCAGCTATGCTAGCCTCAGTGCAGCTGCTCCCATGCTATACTTTGTCTCTCATCTCCATAGTTCTATACTGTCTGTACTGTTTCCCATGACTACAATAATGTTCCCCACAGAAGGCCTAGAATAAAGACTCAGATCTAGGGCCTATATCTGCATGAGGCCTTTCCTAGTTCCAGATGCTACATGAGTTTTCTATACACCTCTGTGTGTATATGTGTGCACATGTGTGTGCATATATATATAAGCACACATATATGTACATGTACATGTGTATATGTGTGTGCATATATATATATACGTGTATTGAAATTAATGAAAAGCCTGAAAAATGGAGTTTCTGGATAATTAATAATCAATTTATTAAATTAGGCAAGCCTCTAATCAATAAAATGGTGGCAGTAGTTTCTCTCAGTAACCAGACACTCAATGTAGACCCTGAAAGTTTTAAATACTTTTTTGAAAGTTAATACCCTTACCAAGCGAAAATCAACCCTAATTAGTGGATATTTAATGAGGAGATAGACTAAAAGTCTTCAGCTCCTCCTGCTGAGAACTTGGCTTGATCATGAAACTCAGCCACCCTCAGCAATCTGGGCAAGGGCATACATCTCCAGGTCAGACCACCGTGGTTGGTCTTCTCCTTAATGATCTGGGTCACCGTAAACTGTAACAGAAGGTACAAGGACAGAGGTTCCTTTTCCCAGGGTAAGAACTTGCCCAGACTGGATTCTGTTTATACTCTAAAGAGAAGTTAGTTCTCCTAGTTGGGTGGGGTCCCACTCAAGGCTGAAGAGCATATTCCTTGAGGGATAAGAGTAATTTCATCAATCAGTCATGTCCTTCAGAGACCGACTTGAACAAGACCTGGGCCTTAATGAGGAAATTGAGGAGAAAAACCTGAATTGGTCATTTAGGTAACTGGTCTTTTAAATTAAGTATTGGGCATTAATATAATAGTATAATAATTTCTCTCTGCATATATTTATATGTACATTACACACATGTGTATGTATATATGTACATATATGTCTATTGTGGCTGTGCATATATGTGTGTGTACCTGTGCTGCCCATACATAAGCATATGTGCATTGCATCTAAGGTATATGTGTATGTGTACAAACATATTGTGTATATAGATATGTGTAGTGTGTTTCTATGCATGTGCACACATGGTACATATGTGCATATATAGTGTACATATATAACCTTATGTTTCATGTAATATTATGCATACATTGTCTCCCTCTGTTAAAACGTAAGTTTTTTAATGCCATTCGTGACAACAACCTTTTCCATTTTTTAGTCTTTGTATCCCCACAGCTCAGCACATTTCTGGATATAGATAGTAAACATTTAATAAATGCTTGCTTGCCTGACTTACTATTCTTTCCCTAACTCACTTAAAGTATCAGTATAATGGAAAGATAGCTAGGTGGTACAGTGGATAAAGAGCCAAGCCCGAGGTCAGGAAGACTCATCTTCTTGAGTTCAAATCTGGCCTCAGATTAGCTGTGTGACCCTGGGCAAGTCACCTAACTCTGCTTGCCTGAGTTTCCTCATCTGTAAAATAAGCTGGGGAATGAAATGGCAAACCACTCCAGTCCCTTTGCCAAGAAAACCCCCAATGGGGTTACAAAGAGTTAGATACAACTGAAAAACAACTAAATAACAGTAAAACAATGAAAAGGATACTAGAAGTCTATGGACCTGTGTTCGAATCCCAGCTCCAGTAATTGCTAGTCTTGTAAAGGTAAACAAATGGCTGGTCCTCAGGTTCCTCAGTTATAAAGTGGGCATAACAATACCTGTATTCCCTACCTTGGGGTTGTTGTAAAGAATGTGCTCTGTTAAAAACCAGAAAGTGTCATTTTATTGTGCTCCACAGCTCACCATGGCCAACGAAACGGCCACCTTGTAGCCGGCCTTTTCCATTGAGCTTGACCTAATCTGTCATGGGGGCCGTCCTCCAAGGCTTTCTAGCTTGGTGGTCAGTAGCCACCAAAATGTACACTTCCCTGATACAGATGTTGAGAACCAGAGTCTAAAACACACCACAATGAGATCAGTTATTAGCATTTTGTGGTCATATATAAGAAAGAACTATCGAGATCCAAGTGCTTGTTGTCAGTAAGATTAATCGTGCTACTGCTGATCTCATTTTCCTTTAAAGTAGGAAGGAACCAGAAATATTGGCCCTATGACTTTGCATATCGGAAAACTAAGGTAATATGTGGGAACAATAGTTTATGTGGGATCTACTAAGGCAGCGATTCTCAACCTGGAACAATGAAAATACATCCTGCACATCAGATATTTACATTACGATTCATAACAATAGCAAAATTACAGTTACGAAGTAGCAACGAAAATAATTTTATGTCACCACAACATGAGGAACTGTATTAAAGGGTGGCGGCATTAGGAAGGTTGAGAACCACTGTACTAAGGGAAGGAAAGATGTCTGGTACTGAGGTTTCCCCTTCTTTGCTTTCCATCATCAGTTATTCTTGAATCAAAGAAGTCTCTATCAAGCATTTAAGTATTTGTTGTTGTTCAGTTATTTCCATTTTATGACTCCATTTGGGGTTTTCTTGGCAAAAATTTTAGAGTGGTTTGCCATTGCCTTCTCCAGATCATTTTACAGATGAGGAAACTGAGGCAAACAAGGGTAAGTGACTTGCCTAGGGTTACACAGCTAGTAAATGTCTGAGTCAAGACTTGAATTCAGGTCTCCCTGACTCCAGGCCCGGCTATCCACTGAACTGCCTAGCTGCCTGTCTAAATGTGTGGGACACTGTGTGAAGAATCCTCGCCACAGAAAGCTTAGAAGCGGAGACCCAGAGTTGAAAATGAACTGCATGGGCTGTGCTAGCTGAGACATGAATGGGCAACAAGTTAATTTGCATCAAGTAGAGATCAAAGGGAAGGCCGTTCCAGGGGTGGGAAGTGAAGGTGGGCGTATAATTAGGTGGATTGGGGAAACAGCTAATGGTAATTCTGATTGTATTCTCAGACCTTTACCCCTTTATCATTGAGATGATACTTTGATGAGAGGAAGCATGGTAGACTTGACTAGACTGGGACATATTTTAAATGAGGGATTAAACAACAGAAGCAGAGTAAAAGGTTGTGACCAAAGAAATTCATGATTGCAAATAAATAAATAAAAGATGGGTGGATAATTAAAAAGGAATTTTAAATAACCAGTAAATAGCTGGTATGTTCCATTGATATCCCAGCCATGTTAAGAGATCCAGCTGACCCCATTAGGCAGACTCCCAGAAATGAATTTTCTGAAAGAACAAGGACAAGAGTCTTAGTGGACGGTCAGGTAAAGAACGGATTATGATCATAATAGCTGATATTTGTGGAATGTGTAAGTTATCTGATTTGACCCCAATAGCCCTCCTTTGAGATAGATGTTGCAGATATTATTGCCTTCATTTCATAGACAAGGAAGCTAAAACTCAGAGGAAGTGAAGTGACTTACCCAAGGTCACACAACTAATGAGGAACACATCTGTGACCCAAACCCAGTCCTTTGAACTCCAAATTCAATGTTTTTTCTAGTACAACATAAAGACCTCAGAAGTTGCTGAACCATACACTTCAATAGAGGGAGCTAGATGGTACATTGAATAGAGTGCCAGCTCTGGAGTCAGGAACACTCATCTTCCTGAGTTCAAATCTGGCCTCAGACACTTACTAGCTGTGTGACCCTGAACAAGTCACTTACCTGTTTGCCTCAGTTTCCACACCTGTAAAATGAACTGGAGAAAAAAATGGCAAACCACTCCAGTATCTTTGCCAAGAAAACCCCAAATGAAGTCACCAAGAGTCAGACAGGACAGAAACAACTTACTGAACAACACTTCATCAGGAATTGGAAAACTATAGCCTGAGGGCCAAATCCAGTGCAAGCTATGAACTATTTTCATTTTTAAATACAATAAAATTGTATTTTGAAATGTCAAACACATTCTTAGCTATGCATCATACAAAAACAGTCAATGAGCCACATGGGTCACTGGCCACAGGTTCTGGACCCCTGTACTAGGTTATCAAAGACAGAAGGAACAGATTCAGATATCAACTAGGCCAATCCTATCATCTTACAGGTTTAATTGCTTGAGTCCCATAGTGTGTAGGATCATAGATATGAAGCCAAAAGGGGCCTCAGAAGGTATTTAATCCACCTACTCCCTCGTTGTAGACATAAGGAAACTGAGGCCTGGGTAGGTTAAATGACTCACCCAAAGTCATATGACTAATACATGTCAGAAGAAGGACTTGAACCAAGGTCATCACACTCTAAAGCCAATGGGTTGTTTTTTTGGTTTGTTTTGGGGTTGTTTTTTTTTTTTGCATTGTCCTTCTCTGCCTCTAAGTGAAGTAATTAAGAAAGGACCAGAGAAGTTAAGAGTCTATGTCTTGTTTCTCTTCCCAACGTGCTTCTTTTTTTTTTTTTGGTAGAGGGGGAAAGGTCGGGCAATTGAGATTAAGTGACTTGTCCAAGATCACACGGCTAGTTTTGTGTTAAGTGTCTGAGGCTGTATTTGCACTCAGGTCCTCTCGATTCCAGGACTGGTACTCTATTTACTGTGCCACCTAGCTGCCTCCCCTCCCCCCCCCACACACACACATACACATGCTTCTTTAATTGGTCTTCTCTGTGTCTCCTTCAGTTCCCTATATTGAGGTATCAGCCAGTAGTTTTGAAAAATAACCATATGATCCCACTTTGTATGTGGTTCCCCAAACTACACATACTTCTCATGCAAACATCACTCATACACATTTACAACATAAAGCTGTAAAACACCACTGTGGGTAGTAGCATCCCACCAAGCCATTGTTTGTAGCATTGCTCCTCTGGAACCTTCTGTGGCCACGAGTACTTGAGGCGTTCAGCATTCATACCTACTCATGCAGCAGCCATGCAGGATGAGTGATTGATTTTTAAAGCTGTTGTAGACTTTGTACGGGTACCCACCTGCTGCCCCTGAATCTGCTGTGCCCCCACATGCAACAACTAGCAGCCTTCCCCGAAGAGAAGTCAAGCCTGTCAGCAAGAGAGGTCTGCCTGTCTGAACATTTGCTCCTGTGCTAAAGAGCAGGCTCTGACTTGGAGAAAAACTAACATTATCCTTTTGAAGATTTCATAAAATAATTTTCAGGCCTGTACCATCAGAGTCATCACTGCTTCTCTTTAACAAATGCAAATGTGATGGCAAAGCCTTTTGTTGCTGGGGAGGCTCCAGCTCTTTCCCGCCTGTAACTCATGATCCCAGAGACAATTATGAGCAATGAAAAAAAAACGTTAAGTCAAAGGAATATCAAATAAAACTAGATTTAGGAAAATAACACATTACAGTTAAATATCCATCTATATTTAATCTGTGTTTAATAATGCAAGGAATGCATTAGTCAAGGTTTAGGCAGATTACACATTCGAGTTAGTCACAGAAGAGCCTGGCCTTCTGAAGTTTGCCAGCCCACAGGACTGCCAAAGTGAAGAGTCCTAAAGGGATCCAGGGGGACACTGCAGAGCTGGGCCATTTCAAGACTGTTAACTGGAAAGTCTGAAAAGCTGAGCTTTGGCCAGAAGTCAGTCACTAGGGAGAAGGGGGTTGGGACAAGAGTTGGCTGTCCTAGCTTCTGACCACCCCCATTAAGTGGTCATACCTTGCAAACAGGGGTGGATGGGGGATGGATATTCCAGCTTCCTGCCTTGTTTCTCCTTTTGTGTCATTGTACACCTGCCAGGACCAACCGCCAGATGGGAAATGGTTGTCAGAGCCCCAGAGAGAATCAGGGATGGGTCCCCATGGTACTACTGGGAAACTCTTCCACTCTTGCCTTCTGGAGAGGTTAGCCAGGTGAGTTTGCTCAGGGATGAAGGAGAATAAAACCCCACAAGGTCAATTTACCTCAGTCATGCTTCAGTCTCTGCAGCCCTCATTACCCAATCCAGAGCTGGCCACTAGAGACGGGATTTAGCAAAATAACATCTTGAATTGCTCCAGAGAGCATATGAGCTGAGGGAAGGGGAGAGAAGACACTCCGCTGGGTATAACCCCGATTGGTTTCACTGTCTCCCAGAGCTTCCAGAGCATAAGAAATATTACCTATAATTACCGTATGAATAAGGATAGGGTAGGATAGGGCCTGGGCCTGTGATTTCGTTGATATAGGCAACATTCAAATGAGGAAACTCCCTCTACCAATGCAAGTCAAAACCTCCTCTACAACTTATAGTCTCAGCAAATTGCCTAGAATATTGAGGGGGTGAGTGATTTTCCCAGAGGCATACAATCAATATGTTTCAGAAACAGAATTTAAACCCAGATCTTTCTTGTTCCTAGGCCATCTCTCTCGCTCTATGTCATTCTATCACTCTAATAAAATTACCATTTGTTGTTGTCAAGTTGTTTCAGTCATGTCCAATTCTTCATGACCCCATTTGGGCTTTTCTTGGCAGAATTACTGGAGTGCTTTGTCATTTCCTTCTCCAGCTCATTTGACCAATGAGGAAACTGAAGCAGGCAGGGCTAAGTGACTTATCCAGGGTCACCTAGTCAGTAAGTGTCTGAAGCCAGATTTAAACTCGTGAAGATGAGTTTTCCTGACCAGTGCTCTCTCCACTGTGCCATCTAATTACCAATAACTCCCACCAAACAACTTTACTATCAATCCCTCAGAATTCCAGGATCTCTGAACTAAAGTGTCATTTCATCTAGACCAAAGGATACCATTTTGCACCTCTTTTTCTATTTCAGCAAAAGTATATTGAATAGAACTCTGGATCTGGAGTCAGAAGACCTGGATTGAGATACTAGCTCCATCACCTGTGTGACCTTAGACAAAGCACCTAATTTCACTAGGTCTCAGTCTTCCCATTTTAAATGAGGGGATTGGACTCAAGGACTTCTACAATCCTTTCCAACCTCTAGGTTATTCATGTAAATCAACTCATTAAAAATGTATCAAGGGTTTACAGAATATAAGGCATCAAGCTAACCACAAGCTATACCATCACAGATTAAGTTCCTACTACAAACAGTGCAAGAGATTGCTTGGCATGGTGGATAGAGAAATGGCTTCAAAGTCAGAAAACCTGAGTTTAAATCCTATCTCTGACACCTACTGGCTGTGTGACCCCGGACAAGTGACTTAACCTCTTGGTGTTCCCGGCCAATGCTGTATAACTAAATTAAGTTTCCTAGAATAGACCAAGGAAATCACAGGACACAGTGCATTGCATCATATAAAAAGGGGATTACAACATGAATAGTTCCAAACAAGAGTTCTTAGTTGTATCAGCAAGCACCCCAGCATACCCAGGATGGCTGCTAGCACAGGTTCTTTGAGCTGCTTTTCTAAAGCAAAGCTCAACAACTGCCCAGAGATTCTTTGTGCCTTCCTGAAAAACAAGCTTCCCACCAAGGCTCCATGTGACCACATTCAGGCTATTTGGGGGTAGAGTTTATTTTAATCAGGAAAGGTCCTCAAATTCACTTAAGCCTATTAAGTGGAAAGGAAGATCTTCAAATTCCCATTACCATTACATTAGCCTGGAGTCCAGGAACTTAAAATCATTTTTTGATAAGCTTTTCAATATAATTAGGTTCCTTTGTAATCCTATGTGTTTTACTTTATGCATTAAAAAATATTTTTCCATAGGTAGACTTCAGAAAAATATGGAAAGACTTATATGAACTGATGATGAGTGAAAGGAGCAGAACCAGGAGAACATTGTACATATCTACAACCACATTGTGCAATGACTAATTTTGATAGACTTGACTCTTCTCAGCAATGCAAGGTTCTAAGACAACTCCAAAAGGCTCATGAGAGTAACTGCTATCCACATCCAGAGAAAAAAAATAGAGTCCGAATGCAGATCAAAGCATACTATTTGCTCTCTCTCTTTTTTGTTTTCTTTTGTTTTGTTTCTTCTTCCTTGTTTCTTCTTCCATTGGCTATAATTCTTCTTTACAACATGACTAAAGTGAAAATATGTTTAACATGAATGTATATGTAGAGCCTATATCAGATTGCACACTGTCTTGGGGAGGAGGGAAGGAAGAAAGGGGGAAAAATTTAAAACTCAAAAGCTGTGGAACTGAATGCTGTAAGTTGAAAATAAATAAGTTTTTTAAAAATTAAATTAAATTTTTTTTCCAGAAGGGGTTCATAGGCTTCACCAGATGGCAAAAGGGGGTTCATGACTCAAAAACAGGTTAAGAACCTTTCATCTAGAAGAGGTTAAGGCATGTACAAAAGAAACTACAATGAAGAACATTGTTATATAAGTCTTTTAAAGAGGTCCCAAGCAAGTGCCATATGAGGTCCAAAAGGGGAGCTGGTTAAACAAGAAGGCCTTTCTGGGGAAAAAAAAAAGTAGTTTTAGTTCTGGAGTTTTAAAGATGCTCAATGTGGTTGTAGATATGTACAATGTTCTCCTGGTTCTACTCCTTTCACTCATCATCAGTTCATATAAATCTTTCCAGATTTTTCTGAAGTCTGCCTATGGAAAAATATTTTTTAATGCATAAAGTAAAACACATAGGATTACAAAGGAAACTAATTATATTGAAAAGCTTATCAAAAAATGCTTTTAAAGGTAAAGGCAAAGAAGAGGGACAGAAAGAGAAGAGGCCTGACAAGCAGAAAATGCAGGGTTCACTGAGTAGAGAGGGCACTGAGGGCAGTAAGATGAAGAAAGGCTAAGAGAGTAAGGTGATACCAGACCATGAAGGGTCTTGACTTCCTGACAAATGAGTCAGAACTTCACTCAGAAGGGACCCACGGAGGATTTATGAACAGAAGAGGAATAGGAACAGATTCATGCAGATTTTTTCTGTTAGTAGTGTGGTAAAATGAAGACTGGGTTGGGGAGAGAAGGGCAGGACAAGAGGAGATTCCAGTGAGTGGAGATGGCAAGACTGGGTAAGGCAGTGATGCTTCAGGTGAGTAGCAGTGAGGGAAGAAGGAACAGAGAGGAGGGGACAGATGAAAAAGGATGCTGATAGTTGAAGTCAACTAAGTAATTACCTCTGAGCCACCAAGGGGGAAGAGGGGAGGCAACAAGCATTTAGTAAATACCTACTTTGGTCCAGGTGCTATGCTAATAAATCATTTACAGATTATATCAGTTTATTCTCACAACAACCCTGGGAGATAAGTGCTACAATTAGCCCCATTTTATAGGCAAGAAAACAGAGGCAGACAGAGGTTAAATGACTTGCCTAGGGTCACATAGCTAGTAAATCTGAAGTCACATTTGAACTCCAATCTTCCTGACTCTAAGCTCTGCGTTCTATCCACTGGGTCACCTAGCCACCCCTAAAGTTAGGAAAGAGAGGAGGGGCAGGGGAGAGTCAAAGACAATAGCAAGTTTCAAATATGGAATGAACCAGTAAAAATAATGAAACCAAAAGCAGATATAGGTGCAGTTGTAGAATTTTTGTGCTAGAAGGGACTTTAGAAATGTATTGTACAACTCCTGTGTTTTGGAAATGAAGAAACTGTTGAAAAGGGGTAAATCACTGGAACAAGTTTGTACAGGAAATCAAGGGCTGTCACCCCAGGTCTTTTGATTTCCAGACTACTTTCTGCTTAGCATACAACACCCCCACCCTTCCTATTAACAGCCTTTTTGGAAGGGATTGGGGAGGAAGTTCAAAAAAATACAATATTAAACTCTGACTCTCACTTAAGGCATCTTGCAAATGAACAACAGAGAAACTTGTCCTCCCTATCCATGACACCTTTTTTTGTTTTCTACCACCTTTATTCCATTTCCTCTAAATCCCCAGTGTGAATGAGATAGTTTAACGTGGAAGAAAAGGGACTAGCCTGAGTAATATCAGTAACAATAATAATAGTTAGCACTTTTTAAAATGCTTTGTTTAGCAAAGTGTTTTACAAATATTCTCTCTTTTATCCTCACCACAACCCTGGGAGGTAGGTGCTATTATCATCCCCATTTCACAGATGAAGCAGACAAAACTAAAGAGTCTTACCCAAGGTTACAGAGTTACTAAAGTATCTGAAATAGAATTTGAACTCAGGTCTTCCTGACTCCAAATCTGGTGCACCAGCCATTGAAAACGTGTGTTCTCGACATAACTTGACTTAAAATTCCCTCTGAGATCTTTGCAAACCTTTTAACCAAAATGAGTTGAATATTCTCTACCTGCACGATGCTTGTATTTATCCTCACCTTGCTGTGTGACCTTGAGCAAGTCACTCAACCCCTCTGAGTGTCAGTTTCTGTCCCTTTGATAAAAGGGGATTGCATTTGACGAGCTCCGAGTTCCAGTCCAATGATAAACAAATGACACAGTACGATATATGCCCCTCAAGGACAGGAACTAGTTTTTTGTTTTGTTTTTTGTCTTTGTAACCTCAAGGCCTAGTATGATATCTGACAGGCGGTTGATACTTAATGTTGATTAACTAATGAAAACAACAACAAACAGACAACATTCATGTCGTTATTTATGTTTTACATATATTATCTCATGACCTTCACAATAACCCCGTGAGAGACGTACAATTATTACCTTCATTTTACAACAAATGAGAAAACAGACTGAAGGAGGGTTATTGACTTGTCCAGGGTCACTCAACAAAAATGCGAATTGAATTGAAATGAAATATGAATTGTGTAATCACTGAATCTTCACTACAGAGCTGGAATAGTCTTTGGAGGTCACCAAATGCAACTGCCTCATTTTATAGGTGAGTTAACAGAGGTGCAAAGTTAGGGATTTTCTCAAAGTCAAACAGATGGCAAGTAGCAGGACTGAGTTTCAGACCAGGGCTGGGGTTGGAACCAAGGTCTTCTGACTCCAATATAACGTCCTTCCTCACATTGTCCCAGGGGATGAATATTTTAAGCTCCACCTCCCCTGTGTCTAATACAGGAATTTGGGGGATGCGAGGGCACATCCCAAGGCACCTTCTGAGATCTCAGTCCACAGAAACTCAGAGTAGCCGAAGTTTCTCCAGTCTATCTACTGTGTCCTATTCCTTCTTCATAACTCTCGTGGGGCCACCAACACTCTGACAACCTTGCTCATTCCAGCAAAGTACTCGAAAAAACATAGCCTTGTGGTTTACCAGACATCTTGAGCCAAGTACGTTAAATTTGCTCAGGGAAGAAAAAAATGGCCAAGGGAGTGGGGAAGGATGGGATAGTGTGGGTAACGGCTCTGGTCCCCAAAACCTCATTCTGATAAAGGGAGCACAGTCAGGCCCTCACACCATATGTTCCTGCTCTTGTTGTTTCCAAGACAGAAACTGTCTAAATCATTGTGGAATGGCTGCTCCCTGTCTGCCCATCTGCCTGCCTGCCTGCCTCCATCATGTATTATGGGACATTAATAAATAATGGGAAGTAGTAGGATGAAAAGGCGGGAAAACCCAAAGGGTGGGTGACGGAGAGACATAATTTAACAAGTAAATGAAAAAAGCTATTAAATCATAGTTAAATTATGCTGGCACCAGCAAAAAAAAAAAAAGATTTCCCTCTGCAAAATGCTTTCAATAAAATATTGAAATTTCTTTCATGGCTGACAGAGGCAACTCCCAGCCAAAAGGATTGGAGGCACTGGCCCCGGGCTCGAATTAGCTATGGATGATTTCAAGGAACTTCCCAGGCTGTTGAGTGGATTTTAACTTCAGCGCCTAGAACAACATCTTGTACATAGTAGGTGTTTAATCAACATTTGTTAGCTGGATGTTTGAATGAATACATGAATAGTTTATTTTTATATAGAATTTTTAAGTCCATAAAATATTTCAAACACATTATCTTATTTAAACCTCACAACAACCCTGTGAGGTAGGTGCTATTACTGTTGCCTCGTATGAATGAATGAATGAATGAATGAATGAATGAAATTAATTTCTCATTTATTGTCTACACTTACATAAGAGTCCTATCTATATCCCATCTATCTCAATGGGGACTGTAGTTATTTATTTAAATGCTCATTTTTGCCCATATGGAAGGCACAATATTTTGGCCTTAGACTTGGGAATAACATCTTTCTTTCAAAGAGAAAAGGAAGGTGAAGCTGCAGTATTCTTTCACACCTATTATCTCACTGATTCTATTCTGTGGAATATATGAAGTCAGACTCAGCGCTCCATGTTACTGATCGGGAAACCGGAGCTCCTACATGTTAAGCAATTTAATAATCTCTTACTCTTCGAAGCATTGTAGACTTTTCAAAGCACTTCCACACCTGGTTGTTTCTTTTGATCCTACCCCATAAAGGTAGGAAATTAAGGCACTGGAGTGCAGAGAGATTACAAAACTTCCCCAAAGTCATGCAGCTAGCTAGAGAGAGACAGTTGGGACTTGGACTGATGTCTCTACACTTCCACACCACTGTACAATATTCCATCCTCTCACAAAGGGTACACAGCAGGAAGGGAAGCAAGGGCATCTTGGTGGTACGATGGATAGAGAGCCAGGTCTGAGTCTAGAAGATTTATCTTCCTGAGTTCAAATCCAGCCTCAGATACTTTTACTAGCTTTGTGACCCTGGGCAGGTCACTTAACCCTGCCTGCCTCAGTTTCCTCAAGTGTAAAAAATGAACTAGAGAAGGAATGGCAAACTGCTCCAGTATCTTTGCCAAGAAAACCCCAAATGGGGTTTCCATTAGAATATGTCACCAACTATCCTGTCTATTGTATTTTTTCCTCCAAAGGTCAGACCCTTTATGCCTGTGGTACAGTTAGTCAATAAACTTTCATTAGGCACCCACTATGTGCCACACTGTGCTAAGCATCAGGCATAAAAAGGCAAAAGACAGTCCCCATCCTGGAAATCTAATGGCAGAGACAACATGCAAACAAGCATGCACTAGGAAACTATATGTAGGATAAATTGGAATAATCAATAGAGAGAAGGCATTAGAAAAAGGAAAGATTTGAAAAGATTTTCTGTAGAATTTGTGATTTAAGTTGGGATAAAGGAAATCAGGGAAGCCAGGAGGCAGAGGTAAGAAGGAAAAGCATTCCAAACATGGGGGATAGCCAGTGAGAAGCCCCACAGTCCAGCAGGCATCAACCGTGTGTTTAGCCTGATTTCAGGGATCTCTAATTCTGTGTAGTCCTCTACGCTACGTCTTCCTGGTGGCTCCCCTAAAACCCAATTTTGAGAGAAACTACACAGCAGAAGATCTCACCCAATCTTTTGTTAACTAGGCTGCCTAGATTTGGAAGGGAAGTCTGTCTATTGAGTTTTCCAGACATTCTCAGACTACAAACTTTAGCTCCAGGAAGCAATGTGCAGAGGTAAGCATGCCCTAACCATGCAGAGCTGTTTGGACAGGCAAGTTTAGCGGTCTGACATCACACACAAGGCACTCATCCCATTTCTTTAAAGAAGGAGCAATTTGGCAAATATGTTGGATGGTTAGGCAGTAATTGCATTCAAAAGGGGTAGAGGAGTAAAGAGTCATTGCTAGCACCAACAGAGCAATGGAGGACACTTCCAATCCCTTCCCTCATCACCAACATCAATGGTTTCTTGACTAAGAGCTTGGTTCATCCTTTAGCTGAGAGTCTCTGGTATCAAGGTAGAAAGTGGGAATATCTCTTGAGCAGTCTTTTACTAAATGCCACTGGAAACAGCTTAGTCCTCACCAGAAGCTTGAAAGAGCTCCCACCCGGGAGCAGATCTCTGTTGAAATCTTGGCAAGCACCTAAATCCTGACTTCATCCAGGCAACACAGAGTAATCCCTTCAGATTTATCATGGAGATCAAAGGGACAGAACCAATAAACTCAAAAAGACAACTTGGAGTGGGCTCACAGGACAGCAATGAAAATGATTAAAAGGTTGATAAATGGAACCTGGAAAGGAAAGTTAAGGGAGCTAACAAAGTAGCCGAGGTGGAGCATAAGCAGCCCGCTGGCTTGGGGGTGGTGGATCCCTGAGCTGAGATCCTGCCCGTGCCACCTCTTACCTGTGGAGCCCTTCATAGGTCACTTGATTTCTCGAGACCTTAGCTTTCTCTTTGGTAAAAGGGAGATAATTATATGTGCACCACATACCTCACCAGTTGTCTGTGAGCGTCAAAGATTACTCAGGAGAGTATTTTGTAAAACATCTGTTTAAGCTCAAACTATTATAATTATGTGAAGAGACAGCAGAGGATGGTTGAATAACCTTCATGTCCATGAAGGTGCCCATATGAGCAATGGCCCCTGAACCCTGCTTCTCTTCTGCTGATGGCAGAATGGAAGCAGATGCTAAGAGACTGTGGCATACAGGGTTAAGGTTAGGTTTAAGGAAGAAGCCTCTAAGGCTTCTGACATCAATAATGGGAGAGAGGTTGTGAAATCTGGAAGGACCATTTGGACTTTAAAATTCTATGATCCTGTTAGGACTTTAGTTCCTGGGGGACGGCAGGGGGGTCCAAAGACTGGAGATACTTGCATCTACGTTGGTGGTTTAACTACAGTCCTACCATGAGTCCTGGGGTGAATTAAATGACCTTTGAAAGTCAGACCCAGGATTTTTTTTTAATGTTTTATGTGTTTTTTTACATTGTATTAATTTCAGGTCCGAGTCTTTCTTTTATCCCCAAAGATCAAACTCTCTGTTGTTACAAGGCAGAAAAAAGGTAAGCAAAAACATCCAATGTTCTCATCTGAAAATAAAAGCATATATGTGTATATGTGTGTATGTATGTGTATGTATGTGTA
>CM053584.1:89255578-89275431 GCA_028627135.1 Pseudochirops cupreus
GGTTGTATTACATATCACTACTATATTTTTCTCTATCACTTTCTTATATTTTATTATATTATATATCACTATGTACTGTATTTTCTCTATTACTTTCTTAAGTTTCTGGGCCTTCATTTGTATAATGAGAGTTGAACTAGATGAACCAGGAAGTTCCTTCCAGGTCACTCCTTCCAAGGCTCACTCTCACCAGTCCAAATCCAATGTCCTTTCTACTCCCCCTGCTGTTCTTTGGGTAAAGGATAAGGGGAATTGAAATTGATTATGTAAGTTACTCTTCCTTTTGTTTTTTTAATATAGGATGATTAGATATAGAAGCCATTTACATTAGGCTTTGTCTAGAAATTTATGTATGATACTTTTCTATTTATGATGTGCAGGTCAGCAAAATATAGCAGGTATAAAAATATGATTCAATGATCTGAAACCATGAGTGACACAGGTTAAAATCTTTGCTAAGCTCTTAGAGAAAGAACTTAGAGAAAATGCCTGCTTCACAGAGCATATGGATCTGGATGGTTTGCCCAGGCTTTCTTGGGTTATAGAGATTCCTCCTTTCCCACCTAATCTTCCAGGATGTTCTGCACACAAAGTCAAAACTAGCAGAGGATAGGACCCATTTCAAAGCTCTCTGAGATCACACCTGCTTAATACTTTGCTCATTTCCTTTTGAGCTGGGAATAAAGCTAATCTGTCTTTCAAACAATTGTTTTGCTTTTGAGGATCAGGGAGAATTAAGGAGAATTAGATGGATCTGAAGGAGTTATCAAGACCATCAAAAACCAGCTTTTAGTGGACAAAAAAAAAGTACACTAGCAGAAATATTTGTATAAAGAAACCAAAGTTAGATTCATTTATTTTTACCCAGTACTCTGACCTCTACTGACTGGTGTTCTGACAACCCAGGTTCATCTGAATATTTCTCAAGACAGCACATGTAACAGTAAAATGCACAGCCCTGAGATACTTTTATAAATCAACATTTCCTTTTGCCCAAAGGAAGAACTGCCAAAATAAAGAGGTCTTTTCAAATATTTATAGGCATATTTTCCATTTGGGCCCTTATTTGAATTTCACTCTCATTTAGAATACAATTCAAACACCTCCATCATTAACACCAGCCTCAGCAATATTCAGGGTAAAAACACCCAAGGTAACCCAAGTCTGGATACAAGAAGAGTGTTGATATCATATTAAACGGAGCAAAAGGAGAATTAAAATAAGAGACCTATCTGAGCCTATCAGAAATGAAATTCTCTTTGGAATAAAATGGTCGATTCCAGAAATGCAGTCATTTAAAATAAGATTAAAATGATATTTCATAAGAACGGAAAGAGAATACAAACTACTTTCTCTGGAACGGTCTCAAATTTGCATCCAATGAAGGGTAAATGGAGAAGGGGAAAATATTAGGAAATTATAGGGAAGCTGCTTTGTTTCCCTTTGGGGAATCTTCAGATTGTATTACTGGAGACAAAAGCAATGACTCCCTTAACTACTGATGCCTTAGAATGCCTCTGACTGTGTTTTCTCCCTTTTCTCTTCAGTTATTAAGAACCAAAGTGTGGTAGAAATTGCACTGGATTTAGGTCAGAGGAACTGGGTTTGAATCCTGTTTCTATTATTGATAATGTGTTATCTTGGACAAGTCTCCTAACTGCTCTGGGGTTCAGTTTCCCTCTTTGTAACAGGGCTTTCACACTAGATGATCTCTAAAGTCTCTTCCAAGACCAGATAAACCATACGATCAAAGAAGATAATATCTGTAAAGTGCTTAGCACAATGCCTGGCACATAATAGGAACTCAATAAATGTTTGTTCCTTTTTCTTCCCTTCCCTCTGATGCTACACTCAATGTAGCCTTTAGATACCTCTCAACTATTTCATAAAGTCATAAAATAATAGATTTAGAGCTGGAAGGACCCTCAGAGGCCATCTAGTCCAACCGCATTGTCATATAGATGAGGAAATGGAGGCCCGGAGAAGTTATGTGATTTATACAAGGTCACACTTAGCAAGTATCAGAGGTGAGCTTCAAACCCAGATAATCTGATGCCAAATTCAGCACTCGTTCTCTACCATCTTGTATCAGTCACAGCCCTCTATTCTATAGCACACAGAGCTGCTTCTGAGATGGGAATAAAATGGATAAATCCAGCTCAATTGACATGGGAATTTCATATGAGAGAGTTTGAGATCAAGAGAGAGAAAGATTACAAGTCATGGATTATTTAGGCTGAGCCTCATAGGGGATCTGCATCATGGTAGTAGGGTCACCATGAGTGCAGGGTCTAGACCTCAACTTTATAATTTCACAGACATGATTTTGTCAGTTCACAGAAGAAAGATTAGCTCCTGGGAAATTAATTCACACCAACCAAATTCAAAAGTGATAGATTTCTAAACCAGAATATCAGTTTCTTCCTTTCTGATGACAGCTCTCAATAATTAGCAAGATCACTGCCATCAACTACTGGTCTGGGTCACTCTCTCTCTATCAGACAATCTTCAAGAAGGATGGCAGAGCAGAAAGATTGCTTGGTGAATATAGGAAATAGATGTGTTTGAAGGATATTTCTTCCAAGATGGGGGCAACCTAAGGCATTATTCGTCTTCATTCAGGATATATTAGTCTGGATAAGTGACTGTAGCCATTAGCAACAGAGCAACTTTTCTCAGTCCTGTACTAGAGACCACCACCAAATCCTGACTCAGTCTCCCTTTTTTCCCCTGGACTTTATCATCCTTCTGCTTACATTTGTCATCTACATTATACTTTGAAAGATTAGAGCTTGTGTTATATTAATCACATTTTTATTTGTACTTCAGCTTTAAAGCCTGGTTTGTTTGTTTTTTACATTGTCCCTTGATTCTGGATGGAGAGAGCATAGCATGTTCAGGGCATTCCCCTGTAGTTAGTATGGAAAAGCAGGATTTTATATCCCCTCATTACCCTAGATGAGTCAGAGTCTTCCAGCCTCTGAAAAGGCTGCCCCACAAATCTCTTGGTGGTCTTTTCCTTCAAGACTGAAGAGTTAGGAGGGACTTTAGAGTTCATCAAGTTCAATCCTCATCATTTTTACAGTTAAGGAAATGGAGGCCCAGAGAGATTGTCACATCTAAGGACACATAGGTAGCAGATGAAGGAGAGGAAGGGAATAAGCATTAATTAAGCACCAACTGTATTCCAGGCCCTGTGCTAAATGCTTTACCAATAGTATCTCATTTCATCTTCACAACAGCTCTGGGAGGCAGGTGCTATGATTAGCCCCATTATATCGATGAGGCAACTGAGGCTGACTTGGGGAACTTGCCCACAGTTTAGGCAGACAGAAAGGATTTGCCCAGCTAGGGTCTGAAGTTAGATTTAAACTCAGATCTTCCTGAATCCAAGGTTCAGTTCTCAGATGACAAAACTTAGATTTGAATTCATGTCCTCTCACTCTGAATTCATGGTTCTAACCACTATATCACAGTATTTTTATCTGAGTCGATGTCAACCTTAAGAGACTAAAACCCAGCCCTTGAAACTGTTCCTTTCCTGAAGCACAGGCCCGAGCTTGCATTATGCCAAGTTTACACTAAGTGGCACCATGGCGCATAGAGCACCAGGTCCTTAGTCAGGAAGACTCACCTTCCTGAGTTCAAATCCAGCCTCAGATACTTTTACTAGCTGTGTGACCCTGGGCAAGTCACTTAATCCTGTTTGCCTCAGTTCCCTCATCTGTAAAGTGAGCTGGAAAAGGAAAGGGTAAACCAGTCTGTCACGAAAACTCCAAATGGGGCCACAAAGAATCGGATAAAACTGAAATGACAGAATGGCACCCAAATGGCACCCAAATGGACCCAGCATATAATATGGGAATAACTAAGTAGACAACTGTGCTCTCAGGGCTGGGCTCGGGGATTCTCATTACAGTGGGCTTCAGAGGAGGCAGCCCACAGTGAATCCTGGGCAGACAGCAAGGGGAATATATCAAAGGATTTCACTCAACAAAAGCTCTTCCATGGAAGAGATCATCTATTATTGAATGAGGAGGGCCGGGGGGACACCACCAGACCATGCTCTGTTTTTTTTTTTTAGTCCTCCTACCACTTATGAGGTATGCTGAATATGGATTCAGTGGCATAGCTCCGCGACCATGGGTTCCCTCACCTCCTCTCATTGCAAGGCTTTGGGGAGGAAATCTCTACTCACATTCCAGCTGGTGGGGCTCCATGCTGACTAAAGTAATAAAACAACTCACGTCAAGCAGATTAAAACATGTCAAGCACCCATGGATGGCCCCTTTTGGACTCTGAGGGAGAGAGCAGTAGTTCAGGTCTAGACATGAGTTTTGTCAGGGATTTGGCTTCGAATGTGCTAGCAACCTTGGCCCATATTAATAATATGTTCTCTCACAGGCTCAGCTTTGCCCAGTCTCTAACAAAAGCTGAGAACATGGCCCCCTCCTTCTGCCTTTACAGTAGGACAAAAGGTTTTGGTCCCTCTGCCATCAGGGACTGGACACTGCCTCTACATGGAGGGAGCATGATTTCATTCTCTGCATGATCTTTAAGGAGAGAGATAGCACAGTCTTTCTCAAAAACTTATCCCAGTGCCTTACACCTTTGCCTCTCTGGGGCTACTGGGTTTTAATGGAGTCAAGAAAAGCCCTTCCACATGAACATTACAAGAATTTCCTTCTATATTTAAAGTCTGGTATCTCTGAGGCAAAGAACACAAAGATGTCTAACTGTCCTTAGAGGCACAGGAAAGGATGAAATGATGTCCAGAAGGATCCTTTACTCTGGGTTAAGCATTCAAAAGGGGACAGTGGGGAGTATTGAAGCCAGAAACTTGACTAGGTCAAGAAAGCTGGGACTTGCTCCATCTGGAATGGGGGCTGGGGGTGGGGATTGATTCCTGAGAGGGTTTTCTTCTTGGTGGTCCAAAGACAGTGGTCCACTTACTTCTTAGTCCTCTACCTCCCCTGTGGGAAGCTGGCAAAAGAACAAGGCTGGAGGCTGGTGGGGGAGAAAGGACAAGGTACAGGCTTGCCCTTTTTACTGGTCTAATTGCCTCCAGAAGATTAGAGGCAGGCAGGCATTCAGTGACCAAGAGACCTCATTGTGCCTAGGAAATGATCAGTTAAAACCCCTTTCTCTCTGGAACCAGAAAGAACTGCCATCTCTAGAGTTCTGTATCTGGGTAGGATGGGGTTGAAGTGTCCTTTCTTCTTAGGCAATCAGCACCACTAGTAGAAATAAGCAATTCTCCCCCTGGAGAAACCCGAACCTTATGCCAGAGTTCCCCGGAGCCATTTAGGGAGCTCTTTTCCCAGTAGAAATCAAATCCACAGAAGCATATTTGCTTTTCCCCTTCTGACACTCTAGACCAGTGGTTCTCAACCTTCCTAATGCTGTGACCCTTTAATAATACTATATGTGGGTGTATCTGCATGTGGGCAGACCTGCCTGGAGACAAATAGAGGAGCGGTGTCTCGGTTCCCAAGACCATCGGAAATACGTGTTTTCCGATGGTTTTAAGTGACCCCTGTGAAAGGGTTGTTCGACCCCCAAAGGGGTCACGACCCACAGGTTGAGAACCACTGCTCTAGACTGTATCTCCTGAGGATCTGAACCTTGAAGTACTCTCTCTGCACAGGTACCTGCTGGTCTGAGGTACAGCCTGTCTATAGTTCTTGGAGGGCCGGAGCCCTGGCAGTCCTTTGCTATCTCATTCTCTTTTATTGACCAACTCCCCCACCAGAATTTCTGGAGGAAAAAGAGGGAGAACTTTGACTGATCTTGTCCCCGATGAACTATTTCCCAGATAAAGCTTATCTCTATACTGATTCAACCATTTGGACCAAACTGACCACTGGATTCAATTTAAGGGGCAGTTTAGTGGAATCCAAGAACGTTTGAGGTAGAAATGAATCTAATTAGAGGTAACCTAGTATCATCTCCTCATTGTGCCAGTGAAGAACCAGGCCTAGCAAAGTTGGCCATACCACTGGTCAGAATTGTAGTTGAGAGCAGGGCCCTCGTCCCTGGAATTTCATTTCAATACTCTTTCCAATAAACCCTACTGCCTCTTGGGTCTCTTCTTCCCTCCCACCTCATTCAGTTTTTTGTTCATTTGAAGGATTGTTTGCCATCCTATAGACACAGCCAGAGGGAAAGTCCCTTGCAGAGACCTGAGACAGGTCAGTGAAAGAGTCATCTCTGGAATGTGAGCTCCCACCCCCCCACCCCCCCACTTCTTAGGTTACCCAGCCACCGCCATCAGGCTCAAAGGGCTATCGTGTTGCTATACATCCCCGGGGAATCCTACCTGCCCATACAATCTCAAAGGACAAGAGCAAGGAGGTAAAACACTAACAGGCTCTTGGGGAAGGACACAGAAACAAAGATATTTTTAACCATATAAGAGCATAGATTTCCAAGTGATCTTAGAGATCACCTTCCCTTCCAGTTATAAGACCACAATTCTTTCATCTAGTCCAGTTCCTCATTTTACCAAGGAGAAAACTGAGTTTCATAGATGAGGAAATGACAACCAAAGTCACATAAAATAGTCAGCAGCCAGAGGAGGACTTGAACCTAGTAAAATCTATGTCTTCTAACTCCAAATCATCAACTTTTCTCAACAACACACTGCCTTCTTGTGACCTGCCCCCATATTGAAAACTTGGACAACATTTTCCCATTGGGTGACATTTGGTCAAAAGAATGGGGTTGATAGACTCCGGTTCATAGTTGTATTAAATTATTCCTTTCTTCATTAGCCTAACACCTACCACAAAGATATAAACATACTCTTACTTCAACAAAAATCCTTAGAAAGTAACTTTAATAAAGAAAAAAAAATCCATAATGTAATTTATTTCTCACCAAGCAATGAGTGGATTTGACAGTGGCTGAAAACCTAGGAGGAAAAGGGATTTACAGGTTAGTTTCATTTCCTTTATCTTAGCTTGGCTTAGTGCTCAGTAGGTGATCTTGCAAGTTATGGGCACAGCATTACACTTATTAACACTATTCAGCCATATGTATATTGCTTGAGCTGGTGAGAAAAGAAATTCTTCAGGGCAAATTATATATTGAAATAAGTCATCTGATTTCCCTTCCCACCCACCCTTGTCATCACCGCCACCACCCTGTGCTCCCCCATCCCCCACTCTAGAAAAAGAAAAGAAACATTTCCAAGCTGTGGGGATTTGTTTTGATGGTACATCTGTGCATTCTTACAAGCTGATGTCTGCTGTTTGGTTTTACAGTCCAGAAGAGAGCAGGTTTGATTGGGGTTTGCATGACATCTGGGGCTATATTTTTTGCCTCAATTTAGAAGCTGGAGATCACATTTTTTCACGGGCGTTTCCAGTTTTTAATCACCATGGCATTTTTTCTCCTCCCCTACCACAGTAACAATCGCTAGTGGTAGCTTGTTCATTTTTCATGGGAGAAAAAAGCAAAATGGAAATCAGGATGAATTAGCAACTGGGCGTTGTAACTGTCAAGGACTGACAGGCCTGACTGGCTCCAGAGGCTAGGATGTATTGTGCTGGCCCCCATCAGATGGGAAAGTTGAACGGTTGGCTATTGCCAATGATGAGAAAATCTCAGTAATCAGAACAAAGGGAATAGGGAACATCTAATAAAAGAGGAGAGAGATCACCCCCCTGACAAGCATACAAACATGTGCTCATCTGGTTGGCAGCGAGAACAGGTTGGCTGTTCATTACTTTGGCCACAAGTGCCACATCCAAAGGCAGAACCTACTCATAAATTATTCTTCTCTCCCCCCATCTAACCCCTTCTGCCCCCCAAAAGGAAAAATCTGGAATGCAGCAGCCCCATCCAACCTAATAAATGCACCTCCAGTTTCCATTGCATTTTTTGACAAGCAACCCAGACTGCATGCAACTAAAGTTATTGAGCACAATGCAAAGAGGGCTGGACCAAAATTCAGAGGCCCTGGTGACATATATTAACTCTAATACTACCGGGGCAACTGTGGGTAAGCTACCGGATCTCTGTGGGTTTCATCGCTGTGGGCCTCATCTGTTAAACAAGAGGTTTGCAATGACCTCTGAGGTCCTTCCCATCTCTAAATTCTTAATCATAGCTTTGAAACCAACCTGACAAGGCTTTATCCTATTCAATGGTAATAGATACTATCTTCCTTCCCTGAGATTTGCTTTGGGTCAAAGATGTTCAATTTCAAGTGACAAGCAAATGCCAACATAGCATCTTATAGCCATGCATGTTAGTTCTAGAAAGGACCTTAGAGGTCATTTAAGAAGGCTGGTTCACTTGATAGCTCAGGTCAAGAGACTAGAGTTCTAGAATTTGTTGTCACACTCATTGTATGAACTGGGATGTCCCTTACCATGGGATTTAGACGCAGGCAGATTTAGAAGAAATCTAATCCAAGCACCCTCATTTTGCCAATGAGGAAACAGGCCAAGAGAGGCAAGCTGACTTGCCCAAGGTGATAGAAGTATGAAGCAGCAGAGTTAGGATTCATCACACTGGGCCTCAGTTTCCCCGTCTGACAAATGAGGGACTCATACTCTATTGTTTGAGTCACTTCTGACTCACTTGTTCTGTAGGTGATAAAACCTAAGCCCAGAATAGTGAAGTAATTTGCCGAACATCATAGAATTAGTTAATAGGGGCAAAGGTAACCCTTAAAATGTTCATTAAAATATACACAAGAATGAGGATGAGGATGGTGTGCTGGGAAAGCACTTTAATTTGAAACTGTTAAGCAAATGGAGAAGAGGGGAAGGAGACAAAATGAATGGAATACGGTGGCTCTCTCCTCCACCACCACCCCCTCCACTTTTCTCTAAGCCCTCTTTTTCTCCGTGCCCTGTCTGGGCAGGCCCCACACCCCTGGAATGCATCTCCAGGCATCCTTATCTGGGGAGCTAATCGTTAAAAAGCAGGTGGTGAAGATTTTTGCTTTTCATCTCTCTCTTGTTCTCTCTCTCTTCTCCTCCTCTCATTTTTTTCCCCTCTTTCCCCAGAGGCTACAAATTTCTGAATCTTAACCAGGAAACCTCTTTTTGGTTTACACCTGGAATATCACTCTCTCATTACTTGAGTAGCAAAGAACGAGGCACCAAGAGACAAAAGGGAAAAGACGGTGTTGACTGAGGAAAGACAGATTTCAACACATTCAGATTGACGTGTCTAAATCGATATATATTCTCTCAATTGAAATAGCATAGGTAATGTACTTGATCAGCCTTAACGTAGTCTATTAAAATCATAATCCACTGTTATTGTTTTTATTAATAATCCTTTTTGATAGCATACTTTTTAGAACAAATCTTGTACTGGCCTTATGACTCCTCAGGCTCCTGATTTACTCACACTCTAGGAAATATCTCACAAGACAAAAACACTTACACGTCACTTCAGATATGGTCATCAACACTCCACACAAATGGGCTGACAGCAGAAACAAGCAAGGTGATGTGGCAGGCTGATTTAGGTTGAAGAATGTCAACAAGGCTGCCCTGGGGCTCACAGAGATTAACTTACATTGTCCCCACAAATGTTAAGAATGGTGTCTTGAAAGAAACTTCTTTTCTACCCTGCTGAGTCTCTGTCTCACTGCCTCCCCTGGACTATCGACCTTCGCCCAGATTCCTGAGACTAGACAGCATCCTGGGAGGTCATCTCAGAAGCTAGGTGTCACAGGGATAAAGCACATGGGCTATCTCAGACTCCTTACTAGGTATCTGAGCCTGCACAAATTCACTTAACCACTCTGCCTTAGTTTCCTAATCTGTAAAATTGGGATAATAAAAATACCTACCCTACCAGGTTGTTGTGATGATTAAATAGATTCATATTTGTAAAATGCTTTGCAAATTTCAAAGCACTATAGAAGTAATAGGTATTCTTATTAGCATCATTGCCACCATCCAATCTATGTTCCCACCTTAAAGCAGTGCTATCCCTTAGACTATCTTAAACAGAATTGGACCCTCTACTACCAAGGAGATAGTCCCCAAGATAACAACTATGTACCCCAGCAGACCCTTGATAGGAATGCTTAGGTCTGAATTCAGTCTCTCCTTTTGATTTAATTTCAGCTCTTTTGGTCTTCAGTCACTATAGCATGTTACATTGTGTGAGGAATAAGGAGAGCATCTCTTCCCTCTCATTTACCATATCCAATAAGCTGCCTGATTTTATTGATTCTGGAAGGTTGAAAGAGTGCTGGATTTGGAATGAAAGAATGTGGATTCACTTTGTAACCTTTCTTAAATCCCTTAATTTCTCTACACCTTCAGTTTCCTTAACTGTAAAATGAGAGAACTGGACTGGATAGCCTCAAAAGTTCCTTCCCATTCTAAATCTATGACCCTATGAATATTCCACAAACACATTTTGACTTATGTTTCTTCCCTTTTCTTGGCTCACTCAACCACTAACCTAGTTCAAGCTCTAATTATTCCTTGCCTGGACTACTATCATCTCTTCCTGTCCATTCTTGGTCATGCTCTCCAATCCAACATCCATGTAGCTATCAGATGGATAGAATCAAAGCATAGATTTGACCATATTACTACCCTGCTCAAGAAATTCTAGCCGCTAGAGTCTAGCAGATTCATGGCCATGAAACTATTCTGTTTTGATATTTAAAGCTCTTCCGAATCTCATGAAGATTTCTGTTTCTCATCTTCCTCCAAATTTTAGTTTTGGAATTTAAATCTGTCAATGAACACCCCCCCACACCCCGCCCCATAAGCTACTTTTCTAGATTTATTTCACTTTGCTCTCCCTCATCCACTCTTTTAAACAAACTGGTTCACTTGCTTTTCCTTCCTTTTACATGATGTTCTATCTGCTGCCTCTACATCCCTGTGCAAGTTGTCCCCATACCTGGACAGCCCTCCACTCTAACTTATGCTCCTTAGAATATCAAGCTCTATTTGAGGCTCTGATTAAGAGTCGTCTCCCAAACAAAGCCTTTGCTAAGGCAGTCAACACTCTCCCACTACTCTCATAAAAGTGGCTTTGTATACATTTTATATTTACTTCCTTATGTGTTGTTGCTGTTCAGTCATTCAGTCATGTCCAATTCTTTGTGACCTCTTGGACCATATTCTTCATGGGGTTTTCTTGGCAAAGATCCTAGAGTGGTTTGCCATTCTCTTCAGTTATTGCAGTGTTTCATGACTTGGCAGCCATTCAAAAGTGGTAGGCATTAAGAAGTTGGACTTTTGTTTTAGGAATGAGTTTAGGATCATTAAAGAACGTTGTAGCTTCTCAAGGAGGTGATCTGACTCATCTTCCTCTTTGAAAATTTTGGACTTAATTCATTACACCTTATTCAGCAATGCTAATTGCTAAGGATGAAGTGGCAGATAAATTTTATGAACTTGGTAAGATACTATACATATATATATGTATATATAATATATATATGTACATATATAATATATATATAATATATATATATTTAGATTGGTTCTTCTTATCTCTCCAAAGTAGGAAATGCAGAGGCTACACACTAACCCAATTCCCAATATGATTGGCACAAAAGCTTTAACTTGCTCTGTTTTCCTGACCTGGACTGATTCACCTTTCCTCAGACAGTCTGGTGGCCTTTTGCTTCTGGAAGCTCACCTGGACTTAGGACTCCATTGGCTTTAGCCCGTCTACAGCTCAGAAATTCCAAATTTAGGAGATCCAAAAGCCTCAACCTCCCCAAGTATCAAGAATTACAAGAGTGTGCCAATCATTTCCAGAAATATCATAAATTAAATCGAAATACACTCTGATACCTGTCATACTTCAAGTAAAAATAGAGAAGGGTGAGGATGGGAGAAATATATGGAAAAGCATGATTCAGGAAGAGAGAATGAGGTCAACTTAGTGACATTAAATACTCCTACATCATGAACATTTTTTAATTAAAGAATTGATAGATTCTAGATATGGTGAGGATCAAATAATACCATAATGCATTAAATAGTTCCTATTTTAACAGACAGGAAAATATTTGTCAATGATTTGAGAGTTAGCCTTGAATCACCTGTCCATGTAAAATCAGGCCATCATCAGAGCTAAGATCAAAAATCTTTAAGAACGAAATAAATTATAATTAATAATAATAATAGTAGATATGACATATAATTGAAGCAAGTTGACCCTGAACTGTTTATACAAGCATTTGGAAGTAAAAAATGGGAGCTGTATGAAAGAAGTTTAACCAAGTGTATCATTGCAAATGTTTAAAAACTAGCTCTCTGGAGAAAAAAAACCCAGTAGATTCACAATATGTTTTCAAGTTTAATCTGCATGATTTGCATTTTCCTAATCACTTTCTCAAGCCAAAAAATCAGCAGAGCAATAAATCAAGCCCTGATTTATAGTGTTTATTTCCAAGGTGTAAATAAATACAGTGAAAATTTTACAATCGGCTCTCCCCTAGCTACTCCAACACACTTCTGAGCTCAACCATTGTAGATTAATTGCCACATAAAGGACATCCCCAAAAAGTACAGGAAATGCTTTACTTTGCAAACATCTGGCTTACTTACCAACAGAGAAAAATGGCTGTCAAAGACAACATCAGTTTAGAATATAAACTTGTTTGTAAAATCTTGCAAAGAAGGTTGATGAAGATGAACCATTGTGAACAATATCATTTCATAAGCAGAGAAAAACAGAGAATGTTAAAAGTAGAGTGGTGAGATAGTCAAAGAAAAAAAGTTATCTCTGAGGCATTTAAGGATGAAAATGGACCAAGAGCTACACACAGAAGAAAAATGGAAAATATTTGCAATAAAAATTTTAACAAACTGTGTTCTCCATCAAGGACAGTGGAAACATCATACTTGAATCTTAACATCATAGTCCCAGATGTGCTTATAGAAGAATAAAAATGGCACTACAGAGAGCAGAAATAGGAATAAACAGCTGAAGAGGACCAAGTGTATATGGAGGAGATCCTCACTAGAGGATGCATAATTCTAAAGGCATTGAAGGACTGATATATAAAAGATATGAAAAAAGGGAAGGTACCAAAAATATACACCTCAGGACTTCATTGTACCAAAAGAAAACAAATGAGAAACAATCAGTGATTACTGACATAGATACCCATTTTCTCCCACCCATACAAGAGTTCTATGAAGGTTCTATTTACACAAACTAAGCAACACTTTTGGTGAAGATGCAGTATAAAAGTGAGCTAGGTGTTCACTGTAACTCTAGACTTACTCTCCCAGAGCAAGGCTAGCTGTATTGCCCCCTCAGGGTACCAGGGGGACCCCTGAAGGGCAAGGGAATGATTCTTCTCTAATTCTATTGGGTAGAACCCCAATTCCTGTGAGTTTCCTTCACAGTTTGCCACCAATAATTAACCTCAGCTGCACTTAACCAATCAACATCTACTAATGTTTACAAAGGGATATTTCCTTCAAAGCTATAATAAGAACAAGAGTAAGTATAAATATTTCATCCCCCTCGACATTCAGAAACAAAGGCTTCTCTTTACCACCTCAGAGCCTGGGGACAAGGACTCAAACTTAAAGCAGTTTCTACACAGCATCTGTCCCACCAAGTTGACGTACAAATGTGGCATGTGGATGAATCCTCACCTTATTTACCACTGGGCTGGATGCTTAGGGAATTCCTTGGGGTCTTACTGGTAGACTGGCTGGCCACAAAACCTGTCATGCATTCCATAACCAGGCCTTCTCCTGGTTTACCATTCTGACATCTCTAATCATGAGACTCCTTTATTTATTACTCACTATTGCTTCACTTAAAGCAAGAAGGAATAGATAGAGAAACAAAAGCAACAGCAGGGCCATGCTCTCATCAACCACACCGGAGCAGCCCTTGTGAGGAGATAGAGGCCTTCAGCATCTCTGCCCACTAAGTAGGTTCAGAAAGTCTTACCTCTTCTTGGAATACACTCAGACAGGAATCAAAAGCAGTTCCATTTGGTTTGTTACTGATTTTTGAATGTACCCCAGTTCTCATTATGGAACCAATCCGTAGTCTTCATTATGAGATTAGCAGGTGCTAGGTAGCAGGGCACTTCTGTTAGTCCAAACTTTGTTGGAGGAGATACAGCAGAGAGTCCAGTCCAAAAGGGATTCCCTATAGATGCTCCAGATGTTCCTGCTTATTTATGATATTGTACTTTTGCTTCAAGTCCCAGAATATTGCAGAGCCTCCCAGAAGGGATCTGTACTCACTAAAAAGAGTTTAACCTGACCACCCACACAGGAAAGACCAATGAATGAAGAATGTCTATTGCCCAGATTTGAACATTATTTAGTTCAGTACTCTAAACTCTGTTTTTTTACTTTACAGTACTTTAAGCTTTTTTTTTCTAACAGCATGTCTATTTGGGACAGACAGTACAAATGGACAATTACTTGAGTCTCTAGTTGAACAAGAGAGGGGGTGAGGATGGGGGAGCAGACTAAGTTACCTTTGCAAAATTGCAGAGTTCCTTACTGACCCCAAACTTATGAAAGCGAAGACCCATCTTTTTAATACTAACAATTCTAACAATGTTGCTATATGAGTTAAAGACATAGAAAACAACTGTCTCATGAGATTTGAAAACAAATACACAGACAGCACAGGAGTTTCTACCTGGCTCATTTCTAATCTGGACCAATTCTTCTAGGCTGACGCTGAAGAGTTCTCTAGTGACTATGAGTGGGCTACAATATATAACCAATAAGGAATGCTGAAGAAGAGGAGTAAAAAAATATCATAAAAGTACATACTATGTCCCAGGCACTGTAAGTGCTAGAGATACACATAAAAATAAGTAAGACAATCTCTGTCCTTGTAACGTTAATGGGATTTAAGATCTTTCTTCTCTCCCCTCCCATTTAATAGACCTCATGTGGAATTCATTAAGGGAAGCTTGCTTAGGGGAGGCTTGCTTGTAAGAAGGCTTTCACACCTTTTGCTAATTTCTAATTAGGCAGTGAGTCACAAGGGTTGTGATGCCTTCTAGCTCTGAGAAGTGTGTGTGTGTATGTGTGTGTATATATATATATATGTATGTATATCTGTGTGTACATATATCTATATATATATCTAGATATATACATATATCTATATATATATCTATATATCTATATATATATACATATATATGTATATATGCTCTGAGTTGGTATTTTACTTTGGGGGTTCACTTCTGAGAAGGATCCTGTGACTCCCTGGTTTAGATTCTGCGTGGTTGTATGTTCAGAGCTCCCTGACTCCTCAGAGGTAAAGGCTCTCTTAATCCAAGGATATATGTAAAGTATAACAATATTGCTTTGATTCAGGCAGTCAGAGCCCTGTCTGTTGGTCTTTATTTCTCTGCTTATATTTTTTCTATATTTTCTGTTCATATTTTCTCTGAAGTTCAGGGTGCTGACTTTTCCCCTGCACTAGTGAATGTAATTTCAAAAAGATTGTTAACCCCTTAAACAGCTATCTTTGCTAATAAAGCAGATCTAAGAACCAGCCATCCTGGGTATGCCAGTGTGGTTACTGCTACAGTCCTCTGATGGGGAAAGGCATCATATTGAAAAAGAACTGAAAGGTGGAGACATCCATAAAATTGGGATAGAGTACTATAACTGAGCAAGGTGAAAGTAAAGCTAAGCTGGCAAAGCTCAGGGTAGGACCAGGGGACACTTTACCAAATATTTTTTTTCAAAACTCTTTGAGGTTCATGTTGCAAATATTATTAACTCCATTTTATAAATGAGGAAATGTAGGGTCAGAAATGTTGAGTGACTTTCCCATATTCCTATAGTGACATGACTAGTACAACTTTAGGACTGGAATTTGAACTCAAGTCTCTGGAATCGAGCCCTACATTCTTTCCACTACATCCAGAAGAATAAAAATTTCACATGATTCAAAAATTTATGAATAAATACATGGTACTTAAAAGCAGACTTTAGCACAAAGTCTGCTTTATGTAGTCTTGTATACAAGGCATGTATCAAAGACATTACAGAGGTTATATTGAATACATCTGGAAAAGGAGTTAGGTGGGGGATGCAGCAATAATGTTCAACAACAGATGGACAGCCCTAGATGTGCCCTGGAATCAGTCCTTAGACTACTAAAAGAATATGAAGAAGAAATCCCAGACACTGGGTAAATCCTCTGTGGAGGGTTTATAGGACAAGTAATGGAAAAGAATAAAAAAGTATGGAGGAATCATGATCTAAGTCAGTGAGAGAGCAATGTTCACACTGATGAAATCACAAGCCCACCAAAGATTTACGAAAGGTTAGCTCTCTACAGAACGCCCTGTTTATATCTACATTTTACCTCCTTAGTAGATGCCTGTTTATTGAACAAGAAAGCCAACTGAAGGGATGAGGATGAGGCCAGAATAAGAGATCCTTCCAGACCTTCTCCTAGGCAGTCAAAGAGAAAGGTCATACACACAAAAAGATCTTTAAAAAATACAATGTAAGGCATTTTGAGCAGTGCCATTTCCACTCTGACCCACAGGAAGAACACAGATATATAGATCAGATACCAGAAAGATTTCATGATCTTTGGCTATAAAATAGATATACTCACAGAGTTAGTAGAATTAAAATAGAAACCACATGGTAGAATAAACTAAGTGCTAAAAGATCCCAGTGGTTTCCAATCCACTGGTCCATTGACTAGGCATAGCTATGACCCAAACACCGACCTGCCCTGGTAGGTGTTCAACTAATAACGGTAATAATCAATATATATCAATGGATCTTGAGATTGTCAATAGGGAGACTTCATACAAATCTGCAGATCTTAACCCACTCATACTTTTCATGCTATAAATCCATCAATCATTCATTAAACAAGCATTTACTAGGCACATACTATATTCTAGGAACTATGCTGGGTGCTGAGTATACAAACATAAAGAAAGAAATAATCCCCTCCACTCAAGAAGCTTATAGCCTATTGTTGTCTGTGTTTTCCCATAATTCCTGTATCAAGCATCTACCTAGCCTGCTCAAGGCCTTCTTCTAAATCTTCTAATCTTTTACAGCTACCAACTATCCTGTCATCCTTTATTTTGATTCTGTATTTCCTGGGTTTCTCTTCTACACCACATCTCATGTACATTCATTTAGGGCAGTGGTTCTCAACCTGTGGGTCACGACCCCTTTGGGGGTCAAATGACCCTTTTACAGGGGTTGCCTAAGACCATCAGAAAACACATATTTCCGATGGTCTTAGGAACTGAGACACTGCTCCTCTATCCATCTCCAGGCGGGTCCACTCACATGCAGATACACCCACATAAAAGTATTAAAGGGTTGAGGCATTAGGAAGGTTGAGAACCACTGATTTAGGGGAACATTCTATAATGTGTTTATGCCCACTATGTACCTGTTGCCTTTTAGGTTGCCCACACTGATTCTTTTGAGAATGTGTTGCTTCGTGAATGACATCACTGGGAGAGGAAGTGCTTAACAAATGCTTGTTCCCTTCCCTTTAATTACAGGCCCTCTTTTCTTTCTTTATATTCACTCTTGGTGACCTCAGCCATTCCCAACAGTTTACTTATCATCTTTAAACATTTAACTCCCAGATCTATATATCCAGCCCCAGCCTCTCTCCTCAACTCTAGGCCCCAATTCCTAATTATCTATCCTAATTAAACTGGATGTCTTACAGACATTGTTGTGCTGCTAAAAACTGGCTTTCTAGGGTTGGAGTGGAGGGGATGTACATACAAAACATTTTTTAGGCTAATCTGAATTATTAATATTTTCTCCATTCCTTTTTAAATCTAAACCAATGGTATCAAACTCAAATAGCAATGGATCCTTGCAGTAGTATACTCACTTAGAAAAACCACAAATTAACATTATCTATGTTGTACTGTATTTTTTGAGAAACATTTTCTAATTACATTTTAATCTGGTTTCCTCATTTGTGAAATGGTCTAATAGCAGTACATATCTCCCAAGGTTATTGTGAGAATCACATGAGATAATGTCTGTAAAGCATTTTGTAAATCTTAAAGTCTTATATAAATGCTAGTTATAATAATAATTATTATTGTTACTATTAAGAACCTCTGGTCTAGGATCAAATATAATTCTTTTCTTTTGGCAAAGCAATCAGGGTTAAGTGACTTGCCCAGGGTCACACGGCTAGTGTCAAGTGTCTGTGGCCAGATTCCAACTCAGGTTCTCCTGACTCCATTATCCACTGCGTCACCTAGCTACCCCCCTTCTCCCATGTTTAGAGTATACTTCTTGACCTCTTAGAATCCCTGGCTTCCTTCAGAGTCTTTCTCAAGGGCCATCCCCTACATGAAGTCTTTCTTGGTTAATACCCAGCAGCTAGTGCCACCCGCTACAAATTTGTTGTTGTTCTGTCATTTTCAGTCACGTCTGACCCTTCATGACCCTATTTGGGGTTTTTTTGGCAAAGATACTGGAGTGATTTGCCATTTCCTTCTCCAGTTCAGTTTACAGATGAGGAAACTGAGGCAAACAGGGTTAAGTGACTTGCCAAGGATCACACAGCTAGCAAAGTGTCTGAGGCTAGATTTGAACTCATAAAGATGAGTTGGTCTAACTTCAGGCACAGAGCTCTATGATTGATTTACTCTGTGCTGTGTGGTTGTGTGTGTGTATACAATATCCTTATACGAGTACATGTTGTACCTTTCCCTGCCCCCCCACCCCCAAGGATATAAGCTCCCTGTGGACGTAAAAACTCTGTCCTTTATTTCCCTAGAAAAGTGCCTCACACATAGTAAGTAATTAATAGATGTTGTTGATTAGCTGATGGACCCTGGCCATCCCCTTTCTGTAGGACTGCTCTGACATCAAGGTAGGGATCTCTGTAGCAACCCATTACTATTTGTAGCAATTGCCCAGCTTGGATTCATCTTCATTTGCTTTGTGTTGAACAAATTTTGAAGCCACTATTTCCTGGCTATCATTGGTTGGCACTTCCAAATGTGTGGCAAACTAGTCCCTGAAGCATTTTAGAGATGGAATTTCCCTTCCATGGTTAACCACATGACCACAGGCATGTCTACTACCCAAACAACCTCTGTTAAGACTTGGGGCCCTAAAAGTTGGAGCTGTCTCAAGAAGAATCACAGTGTGGAAGTTTCACTTCCCTTTTCTCTAGTTATATTAATTTATAGTTAACATTTTCTCACTGAGATTACAGACCTTCATGTGCATTTATGTTCATTTTTCTCTACCTCAGTTATACCCTCTGAAATTGTACAACTCCAATAGTCAACT
The DNA here is from genome assembly GCA_028627135.1 of Pseudochirops cupreus. Taxonomy (NCBI): domain Eukaryota; kingdom Metazoa; phylum Chordata; class Mammalia; order Diprotodontia; family Pseudocheiridae; genus Pseudochirops; species Pseudochirops cupreus. The sequence continues at coordinate 89,274,847 of CM053584.1, forward strand.
AGTAGAAGGTTACTTAAACATATGGCTATGTTCTGCATGGGCAAAGGAGAGGATTCTAGTTAGAGGAAAAGAAGACAATCCAAACAGACTGTCTCCTTCTTGTTTAAGGCATGAGTGACTATCAAGCTCCATTTCAAATTTAAATTCATGATCATATGATCCTAAGAAGTACCCCATAAGCAGTCCCCTTCTTTGCAGCATGACTAGAGACCTATTCAGTTTGTCATTGAAAATGGTCACAGGACAATTGTAACTGTTGAAACTTTTTTCAGCATGAAGATAGGGCAAGGGAATACAAATGTATATATACTTATACATACATATAAATTTATATAAGAGGGTCTTCATATGCAAACAAGCACATATCTGAGTATATGTATAAATGAATCCATAGAGGGCATAAGATCAATTGAATAGGAAGGGATAATATTCCAAACGGTGAAATTCTGAGGAGAGAGAGGATTAAATTGAGAGGAGACAGGGAGAGTCAGAATGGGGCTGAGCATCTCATGGGAAGAGGCAAGATATAATTGTTACAATAGAGGGGGAAAAGAGGAAGGCAAAAGGTAAAGAGTCAACCTTACT
>CM053584.1:89275931-89400394 GCA_028627135.1 Pseudochirops cupreus
AAAAAAAAAAAAGAAAATGGTCACAGGAGCTATCCAAAGTTTTCCTTTTGGTGGAGAGGAAGGAGCCAATCGTCATCACTGATTAAATGTTATCTCCTACTTCTCCCATAGATTCATTCATCTATAAGACCAGTCCTCATTTATCTATAAGACCAGTCCTCATTTCAGTAAAATGAAGCTGATCAAAAGACATGGGCAATATTGGCCTCATTCAGACAACAATCAAGACACATCTCCAGCAGCCTGAGATGTAATTAATGAAACAGCAAAAACCTGAGTACGTTGAAACTCTTGCCTCATCATCTTAAGTTCAGAAAAAATTGCTTAGAATTCTCTATTGAGACTCTCCATCCAACAATGGACCCAGAGGACCAATAATCGGAATAATATGAACTTAACATAATGGACTGATGGCAGGCATTTGCTATTCCCTGCCCTCCTTTCCTCCTCCCTAAACCTTTCCAGAAAAGTATATCTTACCTATCAGACAATGAGTAAATGCCCATTGCTCTCTGGAGACAATCCACTCAGTAATAAGCTAGAATCAGAGCTAAGGAAATACTGCAAGCACTTAAGACCAAGAGTTTTGGTCTGTGAAACTGCTGAAATTGCAGTTTCTAATGCTCTCCCAAGATACATTTGGGTACCACCCCCAAGGAGAAGAAAAATCAATTCACTTTTTAAAAAGTATGATGAAATGAGAGCTCAGTGTAATACTCAAAGGAATTATCTCATAATAAATAGAGGTTTGGCCAAAGTATGGCTCATTGGAGTTCAATTCAGTCTGCTCTAATAGTCAGGAGGTGGAGTGTCAAAATACTACCAAGGGAACCTGGTAGCAGAGATAAAAGTAGAGACAGAATGAGAAGGAGATTGGAGAGAAATATGGAATAATGAAATGAAGGTCTAAGGGTAGAGGCAATGAAGAGGCTTTTTTTCTAGAACATAAACAAGTGAGATAGTTGAGAATTATCAACATTCATCCATCCATCCATCCATCCATCCAGTCATTCACTGAACATTTATTACATGCACAGAATGCTATACTAGGTGCTTATGGAGAAACAAAGCTAAGGCAAGACATGATCCCTGACCTCAGAAGATCACAGTCTAGTACTCTAGTAAGGTAAATTATAAAACGTGATATTATTATATGATAAGTCAATATATGTATACATATTTTTTTATTTTTATTTTTTGCTTTTTGGAGAGGGGGAGCTAGGGCGATTGGGATTAAGTGACTTGGCCAAGGTCACATGGCAAGTTTTTGTGTTAAGTGTCTGAGGTCAGGTTTGAACTCAGGTCCTCCTGACTCCAGGGCTGGTGCTCTATTCACTGTGCCACCTAGCCACCTCTGTATACATACTTCCAGCATTTATACAGCTCTTAAAGATTACAAAGTGTTTTTCATACATTATTTCATCTGCTCCTCTGTGAGGTAGGTCCTCCCTATGATTATCCCCATTTTACAGATTACATTAGAGGGAAGGAAGGAAGGGAAAGGGAAAGGAAGGGAAGGGAGTGCCAGGCATTGTGCTAAGCACCTCGGAAGAACTCTTAAGAGGCATTTTACTGTTGAGGAAACTGAGACAGCTAGTAAGTGTCTAAGACCAGGTAAGAACTCAAGTCTTCCTTACTCTAGACTCAGTACTCTATCCAATATACCATCTAGCTTTAAAACAGTATGTAAAGGTCAAAAGAAACTAGCCTTTTCCCACCTGAAATCTGTAGTTCCTCACATCAGTCCCTTACAGGAGAGACTCATGTGTTTCCTTGGGGGTTGGGGAAAGAATGAAAGGGGGAAGCAGGAAGGCAAGGAGAACTAAGAATATCAAAGGAAGGAGGCAGCCAGCAACCTCAATAGTTTTGGCTTTCCCCTGGTGTTTAATATAATAAAATAAACTCTATATCAAAAGCTTTCAGCTGATCCTCCAGACCTCCCCCACTCCACACCCTCTTCTGACTGCCTTGCTTCTGCAGAGGTCACTGGAGCAGCCCACAGGGTAGTCCAGGACATCATGTGTCTCGGTCCCCTCCTCCTCTCCCTCTCCCTCTCCCCTCTGCCTAGGAGAGCGAGACTCTCTCACTTCTCAATGGCTTCCTGGGGCTGGAAACCAAATGAATTCACAGCAGGACATGAGACCATTTCAGGCTGGCTCCAGAGGGAAATGTTGCATAGCACTTGATTTGAATACAAACAATAAAGAGACTCTTCTGCTCTGGAGCAGGAGAGACAGTGCATCCCGGGGTGAGAGACCACTGAGCAGAGTCACCAGGGGTGCCAGACACTGCTCATAACAGCCCATCTGCCCTGCCGGAATCATCTCCTCTGGCTTCCAAGGATTGTCACCATCAAAGACTTCGAAACTAATCCATGACTCTTGCGGGACTCAACCCCAGGCCCATGCATGACTTAGAATCACAAAGTCTCAGAGCTGGAAGGCACCTCAGAGCTCACCTTGCCCAACTTTCCTCAGAAGGGTAGGGGAGGCTGATGCCCAGCGACTTTATTTCTATCAGTTTTCATTTTCACACCTGTAAAATGTTAACATCTGTGAATGAAGCCAGGGCCTGATTCCCAAGCTAGTATTTTTTCCATTATCCTGCTGCATAATAACAAAACAACTTTATGGTTAAATTAGATTTTACAGTTTTCAAAGGACTTTCATGTATGCTGTATCATTTCATCTTTACGCTCTATCATGGGTAAGGCCAGTAATAGTATTCCCATTTTTCAGATAAGGAAACTGAGTGTCAGAGAGGCTAAGTGATGGATAGAAAGTTTGATGTGGTGTTAGGAAGACCTGAGTTCAAATCCAGCCTCGGACATTTACTAGTTGTGTGACCCTGGGCAAGCCACCTACTAGTTATCTGACTCAGTTTCCACATCTGTAAAATGAAAATGATAATAATAGCACCCACTTCCTAAGGTTCTTGTGAGGATCAAATGAGATCATATATGTAAAGTTCTTTGTAAACCTTAAAGTGCTAGCTGTTATTATACAATAAACAGGATTAAGCACAAGAAACCATATCTTCTACTTCTAGGCTGGTGTTCCTTCTACAGTATCATCTAAGTCAATTCAATAGACATGTATTAAGGGCTTAACATGTGAGAGACTGCATGCTGCTTTATTACTCACTCTTTTCAGATGTTGCTATAAAAATGGTCTGTGTCCTTGACTTGACTTCTTTTTATTTTTACCATTTGAAAAAATGTTCCCGATGGGCCTCATGGTACATATGCCTTTATTAAAATAACACATCATCACAATGGGAGCCCAGGATGACAGTAGCCTTCAATATTTCTACTCTTAGAAGGAGACACTGGATTCACCATGGAGTTTTGTACAATGCTGGCAGGACTAAGGTTGCCAGGCTCAGGAGGACACTCCAGGAGTCTGATAATCCCACATCTGAGCAACATCTCAGCTCTTCCTCTTGAATCCAGGGAAGAGTGTTATTCAGAATATGACACCTCGAATGCTTTAGAGAAATCCCAGAAGTTTTCGTTCCTCTTCAAATTGCAGTTATAATTCTTCTCCCAGACTTTGTCCCCAATGCCCCAGAAACTTCTTCACCTAGAAGCTCAATCCAGCCCTGGATTTTAGATGTTGGAAATACTCCCCCCACCCTCTCCTATCCTTCAACCCCTGATTCTGATGAGTTAACTGTTCATTTTAAGGAGGACACTCAGGTCAACTCTGTATTCTTGAGTCTCCACCAAGTCTTCCTCTATATTAATACCCCATAGTGGAGTGCCTTCATCTAACACCACTCCCCCATCCCCACTGTTTTCTAACTTCCTTTTTATAGGTTTTCTTCCATTAGAGTATAAGCCCCTTAAGTGTAGGGACTATCTTTCTTCCTGTGTTTATTTGTCTTCCCAACGTACATTGTTTGGCACATAGTAAACCCTTAATAAATGCTTCTTGACTCAACCTGAAGACATCAAGGGATATGCCTGTATAGCTCCATTAACTTCAACTTATCTCCCTCCCGTGGTTTTCTGAGCAACTTTATTCTTTGAGACTCAGCAAGTCATATCAGAAAGCCTCTCCATCCATGTCAGCTAGTGAATGGCAGATCTAGGATTAGAAATCACATGTAGTAAGTACTACATGAGAGGTCTTGCCACCCCAAGATGAAAATCCCCAGATGGTCATTCCTTGAGTATGAATCTATAAATGTAACCTGAAGGGGCACAGCTAGCCTCAGTCAGTTGACCAGGTACAACAGAGAATGGCCATGCTCTCACCTGTCACTTCTCCCCTACCCTGTCCCAACACACTCTTTGCTTCCTAGACCCTGGAAATATATTTCAAGTAACCTCAGTATTTGGCCTTCTGTGCTTTTTGGAGTTAAAGAATTGGAATATTCCAGAAAAAAAAATTCTCCTAGTTCTTCTTTTTTTTAATTTCTTTTTTTTTCCTGTTCCCTTGGCTCAAGACAATCAAAGCAATGTCAAAATTTGGAGAAGCTTCAGTTGGCATGCATACTATAAATACTCCAATGGACCTTTTTGGGAATCAGAATATAGATCTTGGTTAGTGCCTTCCCAACAAACTTCAACCCCTCTATGCTAGAGGAAACAAAGTAAAAGACTAATGAAAGAAAAGAGGTTTTGCTCACTTATAAAACAACAGAGATTTTAAAATCCCATAGGCATCCTATTATCTTGTCCTTCTGCAGATACATTCAAGTTAGCTAGGCTTAGAACATTATCTATGTCACAAGTCTCTTATCCTCTAATTTCCAAGTTGGAGAACTCAGTTTTCAGCAGTCCAGCAAGAGATGGTAGACTCTCGGGAAATGACTTCTGGTGAAAGTAGAAATGAGTTACTAAACATGGACTTAGGAGACCTGACTGCCACTTGATTAGCTGTGTGACTGGGCAAGTTTCTTCTCCATGAACCTCAGTCAACTCAGCTTTGAAATGAAAAGGTTGGATTAAGTGATCTCAAAGGTCTCTTCTGACTCAGACAATCTATGAGTCAGAGTCTGAGAGTGATTGACCAACCAGAACACCAGTTTATTCATTTATAAGGAGAAATATAACTGCTATCTTGAATGAGTACTTGTATAGGATGAGTGGTGTATTTTCTTCCAGAAGGGAAATCTACTTGGAAATCCAGATGCATCCTAATAGGCTGCTTGGAATGCAATAATAGTGAGGAGAGTTGCATGATCTAAAGGATTACTGTCCTTACTTCTTCACTCCATACCTGCCAAGCAGAATGAGGATGAGGAATTTGATCAACCTAGGTAAGAGTTAAAAATCATGTCTCTTGTAGGCTGCTTTTAACTCAAGTCCTTGAGCTACCTTTTAATCCTTGAAAGTTAACCCATGCACCCTGGTGAGCAGAGTTTTCTGGCATTAAAACTATGTGTGTTTCTTTAAATATCATATTTTAAAGTGCACCATTTTGTTCCAGCTGTGTACCATATCCTACATAAACAGCTGCCTCCCTTCCCTAGCACTGGTTCCAGTTCTCCTACCCAAGCAATTGGAATACTTGTGTTGGTTGATCAGGGCACTCTCTCCCATGGGCACTGATGAAAATACAGCAATAAATTCTCATTCAGTGACTCATCTTTTTCAACATTTTTCAAGGTACCCCAAACTTCTATCATTGCAATACTTATCCATGATAGATATTAAAATTTCCAGGAGTTCATTTTATCTCAGCATTGGACCACAGGATTCAGGACTAGAAGGGGCTTAAAGATCATTAGATCAAACTATTCATTTTATAAGAAACTGAGACCCAGAAAGAAGCTACTTGGTCAAGGCTACTCAGTAGTTAAGTGACACTATTGTGACTTAGATCAAGGCCTTCTGATTTCAAATTAAGTGGTCTCCAGCCCAACTCTTCTGACTTCTAGTCAAACCCTCTCCCTCTTATTTTATCTTTATAAAGAATTACCTTCCTCTACACTATAATATACCTTTGATTCATTCTTTATATTAATGGGGACTAACATCATACCCAAAATGTTTATTAGCAGTTTTCTCCTTCATTACCTGGCCTCCAAACTTAGGTCTCAGTTATAGAGTAGACTTTTTACTCATATTACAAGCCAATTCAAGGTTGCCTAGGGACTTTCCTTCACAGGTGAAAAATTCAGACTATAAAAGCCTTTTAAAGAACAATAGAATGGCTAATCTGGAAATGGTGGCCATTTTTAAGAACTATTACAGAATCCATGAGGATGATTATTAGGACATGGCCAGTGCCTCAGTATTCCTGCATAATTTGGAATTGTTTGTGGAGAGGAAAAGAGTGAAACCTAACTGAGATATATATATTCAACCTTACCATAAACAAAGCTTTGAAGAGCAAATTGAGGCAGCTTTCATCAATCATACACAGACCACATCAAAAGCTGCCTGAGGAGGAATCATTCACCAGATGTCAGGAGGGTTGGGCAAATGTTATCAAGCAGCCTTTCAAGATATTATGAATCAGAATCAGGAGGAGAAAAAGAGGCAGAGAGGGAGGTGAAGGGTGGGGAAAAGGAAAGGGGCAACAAAAAAGGAACAGAGGGAGAGAAGGAGGGAGTGATGGAAGAAAGGGAAGGGGATAGAGAGAGAGAGACAGAAAGAATCAAAGAATCACAGAAAAAAAAGATGTCGAAAAAAGCAGGCACAGGAAAAGAAACAGAGAGATAGAAAGACAAAGAGACAAAATAAAAGAATCACAGAAAAAGACACACAGAAAAACTGAGAAAAAGCAGGCACAGAAAGAGAAAGAGACAGAAACAGAAGCAAAGAGAAAGAAGGCAAAGATATAAGAGGAAGAGACAGAGGGAAAAATAGAGTACAGAAAGTAAAAGAAATTAGAGAAAGAAACAGACAGAGGGAGAAAGGTATAAAGAAAGAGAAAAACAAAGGAGGGGAGGGAGAGAGAGAGAGAAACACTTGAGAAAGAAGCCAAAGGAAAGGTCAGGAAAAAGGGAGGCAGAGGCAGCAAGAAAGACTGAGAAAAGTGGACAGAGGGGAAAAGAGAGAAACAGTCCTCACACATTGAATGGAGACCACGTGGTCAGACAAGAGCCCCCCCCCCCCCGCCCCCCCCAGGACACTGACTTTCTGCACATTTTCATTGAAAATCAGTCAGAATAAATTCCATTTTCTGTGGAAAGTCCAAACAAAGAGAGGGATCACTACTTCTAAGTCAGGACGAGAGCACAAAGAAAAATAAAAGCTCTGCCCTTCTTCATCTCTAGCTTCGCCCTCCTTTAAAAAAAAAAAGTCTTTTATCTCTGTTGAAGGACGATTTGATAATTGTCTTGCTTCACCCAGAGCGCTGCAGATCAGAGAGTACACTGTCATAAACCCCAGGCAATATCCTCCCAACCCCCCAACCCCCAGAGTGATTACACCTTTTATTACAAGAACTCTCCAACAGCAATGTATCAACCCAAGCTATAAATCTCCCTTTTTCATGGACCAAGTTTGATTTCCCAACTAATTGAAAGAAAACACATCTACTTGTGGGGTCACGAATGGAGCACATTTTCTCATCTCTACAGTAGGACTACTGACCTAGTTAAGAGGAGGGCCAGTCTGGGCTGGGTGCTAAAATAGAGGATTATGGAGGGTCAGAGATCAGCAGGAGACAGGGAGCATCTCAGGAGGGAGAGGAGGAATCCCTGAAGAAGGTAAAGAGTAACCCTACACTGTTTTTCTCCTTTGTTTCCTCCTCTCCACTCTCTGGGCTACCACCCTAGTTCATCTTTCACCTGGATTTCAGTATTAATAAACCTTTGTCAGCCTGCCTCACTTCCTCCAGTCTCCCTTACTCAATTCCTTCTTCATGTTAGCTAACAAAATAATACTCGAGGCACATAAGACTGATTGTATCACTTTTCTGCTCAAGAATCTCCAAGGGCTCCCTATTGCTTCCATAATAAAATACAATTGTCCTAGGCTGGCATTTAAGGCCTCCAATTTACCTTTGTTGCTCACTTCCCACTATTCCCATGCATACTCTCTACATTCTAGCCAAATAGACTATTTGCTATTCTCTGAAACTGGTTAACACTCTCATGTCACCTTGCACTTGTACGGGGCATCCCCCATCCCTGGATAGCATTCTCATTGCCTGGTGAATCCTCTGTCTTCTTTCAGGCCCCTGCTCAGAAACGGAGGGGAGGAGAGAGAGCATGGGGACAGCCAATAAAGCCACAGAAATGGGAAATGGAGCATCGTGGGTGAGGAACAACAAGTAAGTCAGTATGACTGGGCTGCAGAATATGTGGAAGGCAACAAAAGTGTGAGAATACTGGAAAGATAGGATGGGACAAGATTGTGAAGAGCTTTAAACACCAAACAACAGCATTTATATTGGATTCAAATTCAATTTTAAGAAATATTTATTAAACACCACTATGTGCAGAAGCTGCCTTTTAAGTCTCCCTCCAATGCCTGATCATGCTGATCATGGCATGGAAGTGACCCTGTGTTCTCCACCATTACATCAACAAAGTACATACTCCAGAATATGCTCCCAGGTCACAAAGGTTCTAGGTATGGGGCCCACTCACCAACTATCTAAGAACCTACCTGACTCAGCTTGGAGAGGCTCATTACCACCTTGGCCATGGGGTGATAAATCTGGGGACAATGGTAACTTCTAAACAAAACAGTGAGGTGGTTCAGTGGATAGAGTGCTTAGCGTGGAGTCAAGAAGACCTGAGTTCAAATCTGGCCTCAGATCCTTACTAGCTGTGTAACCTTGGGTGAGTCATTTAACTTCTGTTTGCCTTAATCCACTGGAGAAGGAAATGCCAAACCACTTCAAGATCTTTGCCAAGAAAACCCTATGGACAGCACTGGCATGTTACATTCCATGGGGTCACAGAGAGTTAGACATGACTGAACGTCTGAACAATAACAAACTTCTGAAAACTATTTACTCTATCATGTTGGAGATACCATCTGATTTGAGGGGAAAATTACATGATTCCTCAGAGCATTGAAGTGCCCCTCGCTTCCTCTGTGGCTTGGGCTAGTTATTTAACTTCTCTGACCTCAGGTTCTTCATCTGTAAAATGAGGGGAGCTGGGCTAAATTATTTCTAAGGCCCTTTCCTTCTCTAAATATATAATGCCTTAATCCTCTCATGCGCGGAGGTACTATTGTTCTAAATGATGAAAGAGATGCAAAATCCAATAAGACTTTCCTTACCAAAGTTTATAATCTCAAAGTAAAAACAAGATACACATACTAATGACTAAAACAAAATGGGAAAAAAATCAATAAGAATAACTAAACAATTAAAATAAAATGGAATAAGATAATTGCATATGAAGGGTACTAAGTATGATCTGAGGTCTGAAGAAAGATAGAAAGCCTGGTCTGCTGGGCCAAGAGACTTTTATTTGAGCTTACAGTCATTAGGGAACCACTCACATTTCTTGATTGGTATAATGGATATTGAAGGACATCCATATAAGAGCAATGTGCCATCTTGTTAAAGGAGGCCAAGATGGGTGGTGATGGCAGTGGTGGTCGTGGTTCTTCAGATTGGTTGTGGCGGTAGTGGTGGTGGTTGTTGTTCTGGCTGGTGGTGGTAGTGATTCTTCGCTCTCAAAGGTACCAATGACATCAGGAGGATGAAGTCTTGACTTGCTCATGAATTGGATTTAAGTGAGGCAGAGCGGTGCATCAGCCCCACTCTCTCCTCCCAAGTCATCAAAGTCCAGTCCATTATGACAAAAGTCATAATGACTGGTGGTGGCCCAGGATGCAGCAGATGACCTTGACATCATCAATGTCTGCCCAAGCTCTAACCACTCCATAGTGCCAGGAGGAGAACAACACAGGGAAGTTGTACTAATGAAGTACCAGAAGCAGTTATGACTCATAACAATATCAGTAACTTGGCTAGGGGGAGGGAATGAACACCTAGCTAGGGTCTTGTTATGCCCCAATGGAGCAATGCTCCAATGGAATGAGTAAACCCTGGGATCAGGAAGTACGAGGACATTCTGGATCAACCAACTCATGTGGTATCCAAGATCTTAACTAGGGTAATGTCTGTAAGGCTGGAACTGAAAGGGAAATCCAAGATACCAAAGTCCTTTGAGCTCTTGGGCAGAAAGGTGCTCTGATATGCCAAAGCAATAAATAATGTGACTACTGGGAGACAGTGGTGTTAAAGTGGAAAGAGTCTTGGGTTGGGAATAAGAGGACCTGGGATCATCTCACTTCTGACACTACCTGTGTGACCTTGGGCAAGTCACCATACTTCTCTATACCTCAGTTTCCTAATTTGAAAAATGAAGAGGTTGGACTAGAAGGCTTTTAAGATCCCTACTAGACTTAAATCTATGATGCTATATAATAAGTAAAGTCAGACCACCCAAAACTTCCCTACATCTCATCTATGTGAAAGTATCAAGCAAGAGAATTAGTCACCATTACTATGCCCCAGTGGCTTAGTACATTTCCTCTGACATAAATGCCCTGGGGTAAGGAAGGTGGCAAACTTTCTTTGTAGCCTCCCTCTGTCCTAAACCTCTTTAGATCACCCTCTACCCCCACCCATCTACTCTTTCAAAAACTCAAGTCCAAGCAATTTTACTCACTTCTCATTCCAATTCCTTAGTCCATGGCAATAATTGCTTCCACCGAAAGGATTCAAAACCCACTAGAAAAAATGTTTACATAAAACCCAGATTCAGCCAGGACATTCTTCTAGAGGCTATAATTATAAAGTTGTTTTGGAACACAGAGTTCTGAAGATGGAGTATACATTTGGAACAAGTTCATTAAAAAAAAATGCTTACTCATTAAAGCTACCATCATTATCTCCTGACAAATGGAAGAGCCAGCACCAATAAACAAAGAGGCTGATAATAAATACACAGACTATACAAAGAAGTCACTTGATTTCTCTCACCCATCCCTCAACTGTACCTTAACCCTTTATGAGCTCTTAATGACAAGTTAAGCTAAGTTGACATGTCCCTATATACCCCAATTCTTCCCAGCACTGTCCGTAGAATAGAAGAAAAGAAGGAAATAATCCCCCTCATTCATTAATGGCTTTACTATTAAGTTGTTTCAGGCATGATGAACTCTCTATGACCCCCTTATTGGGTTTTCTTGGCAAAGATACTGGAGTGGTTGTCACTTCCTCCTCCAGCTCATTTTATAGATGAGGAAACTGAAGCAAATCAGGTCAAGTGACTCACCCAGGGTCACAGCTAGGACCAAATTTGAACTCAGATCCTCTTGACTCCAGGGCCAGTACAATATCTCCTGCACCACCTATCTTCCTGTTGGCTTTAAAGATACCAGGAAATTCTGGGAGGCTCCTGAAAAACATCTGCCACATTCAACAGTTCTGGATTTGCTTCTGGATGCCAAGCTGAACCAACTTGACCTTTTGCATGCTGCCCAGCCTCAGCTCAGCTGGTCAAACTATTATTTATAACTTAGAAATTCTGCATATTCTGCATTCAAAATGTTGCCCAATCTACCCTCTACTAAGGCATGAAGAGTTTTCAATTTGTCTGTGTCAAGGGATTATCCAGGCTGATGAGATCATAGATGCTTCTGTTACTTGGGTTATTGTTGTGGTTGTTGTTAATCTCACATTTATATAGCAACTTGGAAGTTTTATAAACAGGACCAAGAGTCATTGAGTGAGGTACCATAAACAGAGGGACTCGCTGAAATCAATTATATTTTATACCAACTCCACCCAGATCACGACCCTTTTCCATCCTACCTTGTGCACACTTTGACTTATATTTTAGGAATTCTGTACTTCCTGTTGCATAAGTAGGTGAACTAACTGAAGACCTTGGACCTGAGAGGAAGAAGGAGATTCTGAGCTGGTAATGATTCCTATTACTGGAATAACTTATACCATAATTTCCCATTAATCATAGCAAATCTTATAAATTCTTATATAATGAATATCTAAGTCCAAGCCTCCTCTTCCCTCACAAACCCTCCTATACTTATTTGACTACTGCTTTTCTAGAGGGTGGAATAAATGACTCATCACTTAGGAAATGGAAGCAAGAGCCAGTTTATGCCTCCCTTCTAAAGGGGGAAATCTATACAAGGAATGTATGTTTCAAGCCAGATGCAATGGTGGCACAGATTCTCTGAGTATTACCTTTTCTTTTGTATGAGCCCTGCCCTTTTCCAGGATGGCTCTTACCATGTTTGAATCAGAAAGCACAAAAGCTGGAATCATAAGAGGGTGTAGAAAAAGAACTGTGGGCTAGGAGCCCAGAGACCTGGGTTCTAAATACCCAGATACCCAAGTAACTTCACCACTCGCTGGCCAAGTGACCTTGGAAAAGTTATTTTGCCGCTTTTTAGCTGTGTGACCTTGGGCAAGTGTCTCTGGTCTGAAAGATCACCTCTAAGCGATAACTCTGTGATCATATTCTTCTTCAATTGACTGGGATTAAACAGAGATAATAATACCCTCACAGGGCTGTTGTGAGTACTAAGATGAAAAATATAGAAGTGTTCTGCAGAGAGTTCAAAAGCATTTCCGAAATAGAATTGCTTTTCTGAAGCTGGACGAAGAACCTTGAGGCCCTGAAGGTTGCTAGAAACAAAACCGGGGACTGGGATCTCTTTCTCCAAAAATTATCAGATATGGCTTCCTGTCTCATCAGTCATAAATGGTTTGGGTCATGCTTTGAAACAAGAAACACAAAATGCATTTAAGTCAGGGAACATCATCTGTGGTGAGAGTAAGTCATCACATCTCCCCGAACCTCAGTTTCCATATGTACGAAGTGAAAGAATCCAAGTAGAAGACTTCTAAGGATCCTTCCAGTTCTAATGTCCCTTTAGTATGTGATCTATGAAATAAAATGTTCTCAACCTCAATCACTGGTGTATCCATTTCTCTAGGACCTCTCTTGGTTGGCATACATTTAGTTGAAGAGCTTAGACCACAGATTGGTTCCCTGAAGCATCTTCCAAATTTAAGCAAATGGCAACTAAAGAGTAACATTCAAGTTCTCTCCAGCACAGAAGCAGAGCCAAAGCAGAGCCCGAGGAGAGGTGGTAAGAGTTGGACAGTCAGATTTTACCGCTAAAAGAATGTGGAGGAGGGGAAAGGTGGCAAGAAGAGCCCTAATGGCCTTTCTCCTCATCTTGTTAAAATAATATGCTTCAAGTCTAAGACCTTTTCTCTCCTGTCTGCTGCCCAAACTCTTATTTCTCCAACAGATCTAAACCACGGTAAATCCCAACAGAGGTCAGAAAGGCTGACAGAATTTTAACTACTCAAGAGCACAGCATAAATGGCGTCATTATTGTCCCCATAGGCTACACTCTGCCTTTTCCAGGGAACTCATTTTTTAAATTGCGGATTAAAAAAAAAGTAAGGACTTTGGAAACATGGAGCCAGAATATAGGTGGGTGACTGGGCTCCAGGGTACATTGTCTTTCTTGTCTTTTTTTGCCCCTTCCCCCTGCTCACTAATACATGGATAATGAAGCTTCCCTCAGTCATTCTGGTACCTTCCTCAGGAGGCTCATGAAAACAACTCTGCATCAAAAGCCCCATGGCCAGAGCTGCTGATTTCTAATGTCACATTTATTTAACAAACATTGGGAATTATGTTAGGCTCTGGGGGAGATGAAGCTTACAGACTCACCATGGGAGGGAATTGGAGAAGAGGAAAGAGCAAGAAGAAGGGAAGAGAAAGGAGAAGGGAAAGGGAAAAGGGAAGGGAAGGGGAAAGGGAAGGAGAGGGAAAGGAAGAGAAAGAAAAGAAGGAAAGGGAAGGAAGGGAAGGGAGAGAAAGGAAGGAGAGGGAAGGGAAGGGAGAGAAAGGAAGGAAAGGGAAAGGAAGAGAGAGAAAGGAAGGAGAGGGATGGGAAGGAAGAGAAGGGAAGGAGAGAAAAAGGAAGGAGAAGGGAGAGAAGGGAAGAGGAAGGGTTCTGGGTCTGGTAGTAAGGAATAAACCTCATAACACTATCACAGAGGTCCCTATGGAGTTGGTGGAGTTGGGTTTCTTTGAGAAAGACAGTATCTGTGTCCCATCTTAGATTTGGTGTTGCCTGCCTCTGGCACCAGGTCAGCTCTATGTGTGAGAGCCAATTGTTCTCAACTGTTCCCATTGCAGGCAGATTGCCACAGCTTCAACACCCTCAGATATTCTTTAGTGAGACTAACAACCAAGACCTTTATCACTGTCCTTATTGCAATTTTTTAAACAAAAATTTCCTAACCCAACTCCATGCCTTTTCTCTGACTTCACCCATGCCTAGAATTCTCTCATTACATCTGCTTCATAGCTTCCTTCAAGACTCAGCTAATGGGGGCGGCTAGATGGCCCAGTGAATAGAGCACTGGCCCTGGAGTTAGGAGGACCTGAGTTTTAAATCCAGCCTCAGACACCTAACACTTACTAGCCATGTGACCTTGGGCAAGTCACTTAACCCCAATTGCCCTGCCTTCCCCCTCTCCAAAAAGCAAAAAAATAAAAAAATAAAAAAGACTCAGATAAAATCCCACCTTCTGCACTTCAAAGTCCCCCATCCCACCCTTCCAATCCCTTTCCTCAAAATACCTCTCAATTAATATAGTACATATCTTGTATAAAGAGAGTTACTTGCATGTCATCTTTCCCCTTAGACATGTAACCTCCTTGAAGGCAGGGCTTATGTTTTTTACTCTCTTACTCACTTAGCACAGTACCTCAGACAAAGTAACATATCAATATGTGCTTGTTCACTTGACTTGAATCGACTTATTGAATACCACTGTAGTTGCTGCATTCCTGGCCACCACCACAATTCTTAGACATCACAGCTATTTCCATAGGCATGGCTCCCTTTCTATTGCCAGTAGACTCTGTTGTCTTCTCCCTTGGTACTCACACCTGAGCCTCATAGTATCAGAGCAAAATTTTTCTCTACTCTCCTCCAATCATTACCTATGCTTTGGGCACCATGGAAAGGTAAATCATTTCCCTAACAGGCCTTCCCCTTACAAATAAAGCTGTCATAAAAGTCACCCCAAATATTCTGGGTGGTGGTAATTAGCCAAAGAAGTAATTTTGGAAGGCAAAGCACTAGCAGGCAAAGGGAATGGGAAAGTTATCCAGCAGAATGTGGTACTTGAGCTGAGTCTTAAAAAAAAACCCGATGATTCCCAGAGGCAGCAGTGAGGAGGGTGCTAAGTCCAGACATGAAGGATAACCAGCAATGGAGTACCATGTGTGAGGAGCAGCAGGTGGACCAGTATGGCTGGACATCAGAAAACATGGATGGGAGGGATCTATAAGTAGACTGAAAAGGTAAGAAAAGGCCAGATTGTGAGGGGCTTTAAATGCCAAGCAGTGGAATTTATATCTGCTGAGTCTTGTCTTTTCTGTATGATGCCCTGTTCCTTTTTGAGATACCAATGACAAGTATTAGGGTATTACAGAAGACACATGAATATAATTCAGCACTGACTAAGCCTCTAAACTAGTCCATGATTAGGGGAGGAATGAAGAAGATTCATTTAAGTGCTTTGAACTCAAAAATTCCCTAGGCACAGCCTTGGTAGCTGGTCATAATTCTAATATAATCCTGAAATCTTCAAATCCCTTCCCATCCTCAGATACTATATACCCTCGATCAGAAGTCAAAAGGTTAGAGTTGGAAAGGATCTCAGCAATCATCTAGTTCAAAGGAAACCAAGCTCAGAGAAGAGAAATGACTTGTAAAGCTTTGAAAGTGACTTGCCCAAGGTCATGGAGCTAGTTAAAGAGTTAGGACTATAGCTCAGAACTTATTGTTGTGCCCAATGTTCTTTCCACTATTACACGGCTGTTTCCATGTTACCATTCTTTTTTGTAAAATTATTTTAAATATTATTGATTCATTTTGTTTTTACATCACTATCATTTCCAGATAAAGCCGTAGCACAGCCTCCAGAGCACTGGCATTAGTAGGTTGGATCCCTAGTGGGGTAGCTGCTACTACTTTCAGGGTAAATTGTCATTGTTTTTGTTATTATTTTTCAGTCTTTTCAGTCATGTCTGACTCTTTGTGACGCTGTTTGGGGTTCTCTTGGCAAAGATCTCAGAGTGGTTTGTCATTTCCTTCTCTGGCTCACTTTACAGACGAGGAAATTGAGTCAAACAGGGTGAAGTGATTTACCCAGGGTCATACACCTAGTAAGTATCTGAGGTAAGATTTGAACTCAGGAAGATGAGTCTCCCTGACTTCAGGCCTAGCACTCAATGCACTGTATCATCTAGCCTCCCTGTACTACCTAGCTGCCCCTCAGGGTAAATACTCTATGGATAACCACATGGGTGGTTATTCTCCTAACACTGTAGCTCAGAGCCCCTTATTGTGTTTCCTCTTAGCAATCAACCAATAGATTCAATTCTTGGCAAATATAATTACTCAAATGGCATAGCTTGGTCCTGATTAATGTGAAAAATTATTCCTCTGAAGTGGTTTTGCATATTTGAATTTTCACTACTCAAAGTTAAAATTATTTAAAACATGGTTATTGGTTTTAGTCCAATGGAAATATGCAATGTGATTTCAAATAATGTAATAATTTAAAGGATTCTTTGTTCACACTAATTGGGATCTAGCTATAGTTATAAAGCACTAACTCCCCCCCTTCTCCAAACCTGCATCATACTTTCCCCCAGTCTTTGGGAGAAAGACCACCACAAGCTAACAAAATGATGGTGCTGAGGAATTTACAAAGGGAGTACACGTGGCCAGAGCAACACCCAAATCTAGAACTCCAGGACCTTAAGATCCTTTCTTTTTCTAGAGGCTGCTCATGAAATCAACTGTAGTGCTGGACAAATCACCACACTGCTCATTTGGGCTTGTTCATCCCAGGGCATGGTATTTCAGCTGTTTGGGTCAATCTGCTGCTACACTGATTTAAGCAGGTCACTTAACTGACCAAAGCTGGCTCAATTACTTTAGATGTTCTCTCTCTGGACAGGTCAATCTCCTAGACTTGTGGTGTCCAACTCAACCCCAGCAAGCTCTCTGTTTGACAATCCTATCCTAGATTCCAAGGGCTCATTCTTCAATAGATCAGCTTTTGGCTCGGCTGGGCACTCTCTTTGGATGGAGGGTTACTTTACTCATTTCAATTGGAATGGGACTGTGGTCTTTCCACAAAGGCAATGACCTAGTGAAAGCTTTTTCTCTTTGACTTCTGATGATCAATTCTGAGGCTTATCACATAGGGCCAGGAAATAGTAGAGTTCAATACCTCCTGTACAACAATCCGTCCTAGTTTTAAAGGGGACACTACCTTTACTTATGGCGATCAGTCAGTTATACTTCCCATATTCCTTTTGGGGTCTTATTCAGTGATGCAAATGAGTGACTGGGGACAAAAGCAGTCTATGCTCTATGGTGTCACTGTCTTTTCTTGCATTTCCATAATCATTTGAACATCTCAAGCCACACAACTTTGCTATTGTATGGAATTCTTTCTTTACATCTGAAAAGTCTTTCCCTTTAATTTTAGTGTCTTTGTGACAATCAGCATTGCTGAAGTCAAGAGACAGCATCCCTTTTATCCCTCTTCACCACCCAATGATCCTTCTTTTGTAATAAACAATAATTAAGCAAGACAAACCCACATAGTGACCATACCAGATTGTGCATCAATGTTCCTGTAGTACCTCATCCTTCTGTGTTAAGGAGAATGATGATTCTTCATCTCTTCTTCAAGGCCAAGACTACCATTTCTATTTTCTATCTTAACATACCAGAAATACCTATGTTCCTGTTGAAATTTTTCCACTCAGATTTTCATTTTGGGGCTTCTCTCCCCTCTCCCTTTTGTATTGTTTTCTCCTTATCAAAACAGAAATAACCAGAGGAAAAGAAACACTTCCAATATTCTATACCTTGTCTCTTTTCAGCCGTAAACAAGGAAATATCTTATTAAAAAGATGGGGGAGGAGAAGGAAGAGAGAGTGAGAGAGGAAAGGTGATTTTTAATTTTATTGGGGAGACAGAATCATTGCCAGAGACTGCCTGTGGCTAAATGAGACCATCAAATCAAGAGGAGAGCAGTGAAAAACATGTACAAATATGAAGCTAATATCTTTCTACTCTGAGGGAAGCTGACACTCAATTTCAGGGGTGGGGGGTGCTCAGGCAAGAATATTCTAAGTACAGTTTGGAGAAATCACACCCATCTGCTCCAAGCCATTTGTAACCTCTTCTGCTCTCTGAAGTAAGAGCTTAAAAATGCAAATGAAATGGAGCCATTTAAAGAAAGATAGACCCACTAACCTTGTTCTGGAAGGGGGGGTAGGAGGAACCATAGCTCAGAGGCCAATCTTATAGTCAATATAAGCCTTGATAGTGGATTATTCTTCACTCTGATGGATAATAGTTCTGTGCTTTCCCCCATGTGTTTAGCAGTATTTAAATGAAAGAAAGATAAAGTTGCCCTATTTAGAAGATTAATTTTTTTCCCCTAAAAGAAAGGTCTTTTTTTCTGGCTGCCACCCCTGGATAGGTGAAAAGACATATTTGCTGTTCATTTAAGAGTTTTGCTGCGAATTAAATTGAATGGAACAGTTCTTAAAATGTGTCACCAAGCCCCAGTGCAGAGAAAGGAGCCCTGGACTGCTAGGTAAATGGGAGACCTGAGTTCTGGCTCTGACCTTGGTACTGGAAGTTGGATGTCTTGGTGGGAATCAGCTTCACCTTCCTAGGTTTTCCTAATCAAATGAGAGGGTTGAACTAACTCATCTCCAAGGACCCTCCCAGTTCTAAAAGTCTTCTGATTCTTAATCCAGCTGCTAGGCTTTTGGCCTGGTTCATGTCTAAGTCATGTCTAAGAAAGGCAATGCCGTTGTGAAAGACCCTTATTAAGCACCAACTGTGTTCAAGTCACTTTGCTACTTGCAGTAATTACAAATACAATTAGATAATCTGTTTTAATGAGATTAATACCTTCAGAAGTTACTTTCCTTCCTGGGCCTTAGTTTCTTCATTTTTAAAAATAGGGGAAGAGGAGAATACTGCACAATTTCTAAGGTTCTTCTAGCTCTAAATCTTATAATCTATGATTAGTTGGAAGCCTGTTTCTGATGCTGAAATGTTTCAAATGTAGAAATTCTTTCTTATATAAAATCCAAGCCTTTGTCCCAGAATTTTTCATCCATTTTCCCATGTAAACAAGTAAAAGAGGGTGTCTGCCAAATTCCTTTCCTTCTCTAATCGGTGTCTGAAGGGATGAAAAAAAATAATATGGAAGCAGGTAAAAACTCTCCTTTCCATCTAGCAGTTCTGGTTTGTTTTTTGTTTCTTTTCCAAATAAGTTTGTACAGATGTCTTCTGTCTTTTTAAATCATCATAGTTTTCTCCAGTATCCCTTCTCCTTCCCTATAAAAAAAGTGTAGCAGTCTTGTTTTAAGATAGGTCCCATATGTTCTCCCAAACCATTCCCTGCTTAGTCTTGGAGTTGGAATGGACCTTCAAAGCCACCTAATCTGTAGGTTTAGAAGTTCAGGAATCCCTTCCATCTTTTACCCTCTTGCAAACTCCGTTTGAAATTTTTTCATGGTAGGGATCTCTAGATGTTTCATGAAGGTGGATATTTCTGGCTCTTTGACTGGCGCAGAGCTATAATTGTTCATAAGGTCATCCTTATCTTGAGCTAAAATTTAACTTCTTGGAAACTGGCACAAGATCAGACAAGTATAGATTTAAAGCTAGAAGGCACGTTAGAGGTTATCTAGTTCAACACCCTCATCTTAAAGATAAGGAAATGGAGGGCCAAAGAAGTTGTGATTTGTCCTAAATGACAAAGGTAGTAGGGAACAAAACCGTGATTCCAATCCAGGTCCTCCAATTGTGGCTACTGCGCCATATTGTCTCTCCATTGTTCCAAATTTGTCCTCTGGTGTGACAAAGAACTATTGTATTCTCTCTTCTCCCTAACAACCTTTCAAATATTTAAAAATCACTAGTATGCCTACTCTTGGTTTTCTTTTATTCACATTAAATACCCAAGTGTCTATTAGTTTTTTTAACTTTCATTGATTTTTTTTTGTTTTTATCTCACTATTATTTCTCAATATACCCCTCCTCCTTCCAACATGTAGAGATCCATCCCCCCATGGGCACTAACAAACTGAAGGTCAGCAAGACCACATCATGACCACTACCTGATTTTGTACCATCCACAATCTGAGAATGGGGTTTTTTTTACATTTTAATTGAAATTTTATTATATTTTAAAACATAAAAACCATTCTTACCTTGAGGACCCTAGAGGAGAGATGAGCAGGATCTAGTCCTCAATGAAGTTTGGTGGCCTCTGACCTATAAACAATGAATAAAAAAGAAAACAGGGGAAAAGTTTGGCAAAGATAACACATGAGCCAAGCCCAACACTACAGATCATAGATTTGAAGGTAAAAGGGAGCTGTGAGGTAATTAAATCCAACCTCTTCACTTTATAATTGAAGAAACTGAAGCCCAGACAAATTAAGTGACTAGCCCAAGGTTGTACCTGGAAGAATCTGCATTTGAATCCAAGTCCTCTGACCCCAAATCCAGCGACCTTTTACACTATACCATGTTAAGTATTCTACAACCATAGTCCCCCATATCTGCAAAGAAGAGAAATACACAGATTCTCCTACAACATACCTTCTTTGGGGCCAAGCTTGCCCATTCTAATCAGAGTTCTAGTGTTTCACTCTCCAGTTTTGTGGCATATTCAGTGATTTGCAGTGCACTAATATTCTGTGGCACATTTTTTGGAACCACTGAACTAAGTACTCTCAGTTATCACTTCCAGGTCTGAAATTTGTGTCATCCAGAAATGTGACAAGTTTGCCTTCTTACTGGTATGAAGTCATCTCAATCATCTATTAAAAACAAAAACTGCTGAGCAGCATGGGCTAATAATGACAGAACAACAGTATCAGAGAATTTCAGAGTTGGAAAGGATCACTTCTAATATACACTTTTTAAAAATTCCCCCTAAAATACATCCTCCAAGTTATTGTCTAGACTTTCCTTGAAGGTCTCTACTGAGAGGGAACCACGAACCACTTCTTCCCAATGTATCCCATGACACTCGTAGACACCTCTGGTTGTTAATGTAAAGGATTAATCAGGAAAGATCCCCAGCAGACTGGATGGTCATGGTTGGAACCTTTTCTAAGCTCGTGATTTGGAGTTTACTCTCCCAAACCCCACATTCATTAGCAGTCTGGGTCCCCAGATGACAACTGCTACCTTCTCCTCTCAGAGTTCTAGGAGACCTTGATGGTATCAGGGATGTGGGGGGAAGTGTCATGCTCAAGAGCCTTCACTGGTTCACTTCTCTTATCAATGATCAATTAATATCAGTTGGCCCACTAGACTTAGCTTTTAGGAATGGGTATACTAATGTGGTGTATATGTGTTTATGTATATATGTGTATATATATTATATATGTTTTTGTATATATACCTATACACACATATAGTGCATGTATGTATTAAGAGCAGTTTGTACAAAATATCCCTCCCAAACTAGAGCCACACTAACCTACAAGCATATTCAAATTCTAAGGGAAAGTGGGCTCAAGCTTAGTGCAGATGTGGCAAAGGGACTCATGGTTCCTAGAACTCTTTTTTGTTAGAAGACATTATCTTCCCTTTGTGAGACACTCACGAAGTTCTCCTTAGGAAGGATGTAGCTTTCTGCTAATCAGCGGTTCTCAACCTGTGGGAACCACTGTGCTATGTTCTTTGTAGAATCCTGAAGCTACTTTTCCTCAATTTGTTGTTGGCTCCCAATGCAGACACTGCCTCCAGCTCCTGCTATACCAAGGACATGACTAGGATACCAGTGAGCAATCTGAATCCTCCCACCCATCAAAATTCACAAGGTCATCCTCTACTCAAAGGGGATGAGAGGAAAGAGAGAGTTTCTTCCTCCCCAAAGAATTCTCTCAGGGGCTTGGCTAGCGCTGTTCTCTCCTGGCTTGCCACTGGAATTCCAGTATATAAATTGACTTGCTGTTTTATAAAAAGCTTACAGTCAGGGCATTGTGTAGAACCAGGAAACATGCTTTTGTCTTGTGGTAGAGATTGACTTGCTCTCATCCACATAGCTTAAATGGACAATGTCATTCCTGAGCTTTGACTCCTACCTAGTGGAGAGGAGAATTCCTGGACATTCTGCTACTCCAATATAACCTTCTAGAAAGGGGTGAAAGATTTCTTAGAAAGCATTGGCCTTATGAATTGCCTCATGAATAACCCCAAATTGAGTTTGGGGACTTGAACTTTTAGAAAGAAGAGGTATGTTAATTTAAGGTAAATTAAGTTAAGAAGCTAAGTTAAGTTAAAAGAAGACTATGGGAGAGAGAAGAGTATCCCTCCTCATATGGCCCACAAAGCAGAAGGAGAAATAAAGGATTACAGTCATAATATGGAGAAGTTGAAGGGCTATACAAAAGATCATTCCCCATTATTACTATTCTGCAAGTTATTTGGTACATTATAGTCTAAATATGGGCAGCGAGGTGGAACAGTTCATAAAGCATTGGGCCTGAAGTCAGGAAGACCTCAGTTCAAATCCAGTCTCAGAAACCCTGGGCATGTCTCTTCATACTGTTTGCCTCAGTTTCCTTGTCTGTAAAATGAGCTGGAGAAGGAAATGGCAAACAACTCCAGTATCTTTGTCAAGAAAACCCCAAATGGGGTCACAAAGAGACCAGACACAATGAAACAACTGAACGACAACAATATAAATGCTGTATTTTCTTTCTGGGATGAGTCTTGAAGGGGCTAAGACTCCATGAGAAAGCTAGGGACTCACCAGAATGTCAGAAACATTGTCCTATAAGAAACCCCAAGTTCAGTTCTCTTCTAAGGAGAGTCCAAACCAGTGAATGAGTTAGAAGCATTCCTGATGGAAAAGTAGAACCTACTCGAGGAGGAGGAGGATTGTCATGATTACTTACAGGCTACTGTGTTTGTCTTGGGTATGTATTTGTGTTCTCCTATCATTTCTTTGCAACATCTGCATTTTCTGGGGGATAAAATAAAAATTGTCCTCTACCCAAAATGCATTTGTTACCTTGACTCCTTGTTATGGGAGAATGAACTCCTGTTGCTCACGTTTGTAGAAACCTATCCATGAGCTGCACAAAGCTCTAGCCCAGTGGTTCTCAACCTGTGGGTCATGTTCAATTTGTAACAACGAAAATACATCCTGCATATCAGATATTTACATTACAACTGATAACAGTAGCAAAATCACAGTTATGAAATAGCAACGAAAATAATTTTATGGTTGGGGGTCACCACAACATGAAGAAATGTATTAAAGGGTCACAGCATTAGGAAGGTTGAGAACCACTGCTCTAGCCAAAAAAAGAAGCTGATATTTTAGAACAGCCCCCAAGATCAGACTGAGTCAGCTTGAAAACAGCATTTTCAGGGTTCTGGGACACAGTTTACTGTTGTGTTTTCTTTTGATAAAGATCTCTTTCCAGACCAGGAAACCTTACCCTTTTTATATCATGGACACCTTGGAAGTCTGATGAAGCCCATGGACCTTTTTCAGAAGCATGTTTCAAATACATAAAGTAAAATATATAGGCTGAGAAAGGAAACCAATTATATTGAAATACAATTATCAATTTTTTAAAAAACAGGTTTAGAGACCCCAGGTTAAGTACCCTTGAGATAGATTAACACTGATTCATTAATCACTTTTAGGAACAATGAAACAGCTGCAAATCTACCAATTTAGGCTCTTCTCCAATCCACATTTCTCTATAATATCCATGAGGATATGATGAAGTACCTAGTCAAATGCCTTGCTGATGTTAGGATATGTCTATGCATACCTTAGCTCTAGCAATATAATAAATCTCTGAAAAAAGAATTGCATAATGAGTTTAGTTTAGGATATGTTCTTAGGGAAACTCATACTTCTAGGAAGCACTGAATTCTTTTCTAAATGCTCACAAGCCATCTGTTTAATAATCTGTTCTAAAATTTTGCCAGGGATTGACATCAGGCTCACTGGTTTATATTTTCTGAGTTTCTAAAATCCAGTCCTTTTCTCCATTTGAAAATCAAGGCAACAGTTATATTTGTTCATTCTTCCAACCTCACTTTTGTTTTTTGTGATTTCTCAAAGATGCCAACAGTATCTCCCCTTTCCTTCAGTACTTTAGCTTGCAATTATCTGGGCCGAGACACTTCAGGTAACTAAATGTTTTCCTACTGTCAGAATTAGTTTTTAATTTGCAGCAGAATCAGAAAGATTAGTTATGTCTGGAACCGGTGGACTAGATGGATCTGATGGAGTTAGACAGGTGATCAGAGAAAGTCTTGGCGGTCGTAGGAAATGGATAGAAGTCTAGACAGGCAGACAGACAGAGGCTGGGAGATCCAGCAGTGGAAAACAATCAGCTGGTTTTCATTATCATTGTTTTGTTTTGTTGGGAGCAAGGGAAGGATGCCCCAGCTGAGTTCCAGGTAAGCAAGCATTCCAAATCAAATCTATCTAACTGTAGCTTGTAAGCACGTGGGCAGACAGATTGGGGTGTAGGCAGAACTGCATTTCCTGGAAGTATGGGGGAAAAAACAATGCAGGGCCTCAGCTTTTTTTGAATAATCAGGGCCCCAGGCAGGGAACCAGACAGCAATTCAGGCATGGGAGAACAAGAGCAGGGCCGGGTTACTAGAACTGGGTGGGTGATTACTCATAAGGAATGAGACAAGAACCCAAATTCATCAGAGTGCCTGGGGTGAGGTTGACTGTACAGGTGGGGATTAAGCTTGAGCTGTGAGGATACAAGGGCTGCAAGCAGAGGACTTGGGCTTTTGTGTTGTGTCTCTCTCTCCTCCCTTCTCACCACCCCTTCTTCCCCCCAAAAAATCCATGACTCCTGATACCTCATGTGGATCACGGTAGATACTTAATATTGCTGAATTGGATGGAACTGAATTGAACAAAAGGCCAAACACCTAAAAGTCGTTTAAAGCTTTGTCAGAGAGCAAATATAGCTAGAATAGGTCGATAGAAAGGTAAGTGTGTCCAAACACATTACAATCTATTGCACTGGGCTAATCATTTCATCTCTCTAGGCTTCTGTGTCCTCATCTGTAACATAAAGGAAATAGACTGGACACCTCTGTTGTCCTTCTGGCTTTCACCTTCTACAGTTCCCCTTAAGATCTGATACTTTCAGTTCCACACCAGTCATTCTGTTATCCATTCTCCACATGACATATCCTCCTCTCCCCTCCATGCGCGCGCACACACACACACACACACACACACACACACACACACACACACACACACATATGCCTTCTGTAACAAATCCCAGGCCTCCAATAATTCTTATCTAATTATTGAGTCTTGTTTTCTGGATGAAATCAAGTTAGTCTGTTAAATACCGGCAGACAGGCAACAGGCACACTAGTGTTACACGAGTAACTAATTACAAATCTAGGCTTTTGAGAAAAATAGCGCATAATGAATCATTTAATTGACTCGACTCAGGATGAATATAAAATGCTGGCTATTCCTTAACACAATGAAGAAAACCAAGCCTATGTCCTTACCCCCACCCCTCAAAAAATGGAGATATATTTTTTTAAAACAAAGTTTCATCTCTAAAGGGTTTTTCCCCCTCTACCTTTCTCTTTGGAATGGGGTCTGGGCATAGAGGAAAGTAGAAATGTAACCAAAGCAGGACAGCTAAGGTATTTGCCTCTTTGCCAAAGTCCACGGGCCATACTCCCTATTGGGTTACCCTTCATCCCTAGGGTAGTGATTATACATGTTGGCCCAGAAATTTCTGTGCTTCATATAATGTGGTCCTTCACTGGCCAGCATCCCTGCTGGAGTAAGGAGGAAGGCAGTCTTAAGAGTGAAAGAAGCAATGAGTCACAGGTCAGCAGAGATTAGGGAAATGGGTTGGCTGACCACCCCTAACTACGGTCAAATGGACATTTAAAACTATGACCCCTATTCCTCCCTCCAACTGTTTTTTGCCAAGTTAAAAAAATATATATATGTGTAGTTATTCCTAGAGGAAAGGCAAGATTCTGAGCAGAGAATCTCTCTGATCAGGAGACTTTCCTCAAGGCCAAGAGAATAGCCAGCGCCCCCAGTCTTTGAAGTACCCCTGACTTTCCTGTGCCCCCATATCATGGCCTCTGGTATGACTTAGAGCTATACTACTACCCTGCCTTGTTTGCTTATGACAGATCCTCCTTAATCGGTCAGTAGGTATTAATCATGTCTTTCTTATGTGTCAGGAACTGTGCTGCGAGCTAGAGATGCAAAAACAAAAATGAAGCATTTCCTACCCTCGAAAAGCTTACATTCTGTCCCAAGGGCTCCCAAGGGCTTTCCTCTTGGTGTTGTTTGTCCTAAACAGAGCAGGAAAGCTTCATTTCTCCACTTGCTCAGATTATCTGAGCTACCCCCGACATCTCTATGGACTCCAGACAAAGCAAGAGTTTGGGGAAACATTTTCTCTTGGGAGCAGAAGGCCACTCCTTCAAAAGGCCTCTGACCCTTCCAGGCCTTTCAAGCAAGTCTGGGCAGTAGAAGGATTTGCATGAGATTGTGAAACTAAGGACTCCATTCTCCCTGTCCTTTTTTTTTCCCCTTTTGGGCGAGGGGAGTGGAAAAGGCGGACTTTTCAGACAATGAATGCTGTCAAGCTTCCCCCAGGTTTGTGCCTGCTTCTTTCCCAACAATTCCAGGATCTAGCATCAGCAAAGCATGTTATTTCATGCCCCACTGAAGAGACAAAGAAGAAGATCTATTCCAACAGGCTTTCTAACGGGTGGATGCCTTGTAGTGTTCTGTGCTTTTCCCTCTTCTGGGCTTTCTCCTTTCTCCTTAGTCTTGAAAAAGTGACAGAGGTCACAAAAGGGCTAGAGGTGACAGCATCACACCATAAACAGAACACTGGCTACAGGAGGATGTGGATTCAAATTCAGCCTCAGACAGGTATTAGTTGTATGACCTTGGGAAAGTCATTTAACCTCTATGTATGTGAAATAGTCATCTGTGAAATGGAGCACCTTTACTTAATTGTCTCTAAAGTTCCTTCCACTTCTAAATCTATGAGGAGAGAGTGCAGAAGGAACACCAATATGGAACCAGAGGGATTCAGTTCAAATATCAGCTTTTCTACTTAACAGTTGTCTCATCTAGTTGGCTCAGTGGATAGAGCACTAGGTCTAGATTCAGGAAGACCTGAGTTCAAATCCTCCACAGAAGCTAGCTGTATGACTGGACAAGTCACATAATTGCTATGTGCCTCATAAAAAGAGTCACCTACCTCCTAGGAGGATCAAAATGAGGTAATATCTGTAAATCACTTAGCATAGCACCTAGCACATAGGGGATGCTGTAGAAATGCTGCTTCTCCATTCCCCATCCCAAGTTTCTGTGACCTGGATTCCCTCACACTCGAGCTACAGAGAAAGGATAAATGCCAGATAGAGCAGAAATAACAGGATCTTATATTTAGAGAACTTAGCTGGAGGCTATCTAATTGAACACCCTCATTTTATCAGTGAGAAACTGAGGCCCCCAGAGTTCAGTGATTTGTTCAGCATCACACAGAATGTAAAGAAGTGTTAGGACTGGGACTCGAATCTGGATCCTGGGGTTCCAAATCCAGCATTCTTTCTGTTCTTGCCTTTGTGGAGCCCAGGAGGTCTATGTAGCCAAAAAAAACAGCAGAAATTTGACTTCAAGCTCTAACTTCAAATTCATCTCACTTGCTTTCTAATTGTCTGGCATAAAAATCCAGCCCTGGCACAGCTGGTTTCCCCAGCACATAGATCATGGACTCCAACCTGGACTGCATCCTAGGATTTGACAGAATTTATGTGGTTCACGTATTAGAGACAAGTCTCACTGCCAGGGGTAGATAAAGCTATCCCACTATTTCCCCTTTCTCCCTCATACCCCTAGGAAACACAGCTGTTGGGAATCCCTAGAGAGAGAGAGATCCTCTGTGCATGTCTGATCTCCTGCTCTTCTCAAGGGGATGGACACTTAAACCAGGGCTAATACCAGATATCACAGAGGCATAGACCGGACCTGGTTAATTTCAACTGAGCAAAGATCCACATAAGAGAGAAAGGGAAAGGTCTAGTCTTCATTGAAGATGGTACCAGAGAGAATGAACGGAAGTTGCAGTTGCAGGGACTTGGGTTTGGCTCATAGAACTGTCATTGAAGGTAGTTTAAATACTGGACCCTTGAATAATGAAAGTAGACTGTGAAAGCTTCTCTTTTTAAAGAGGAGGAAAGAGTCTCAGCAATCTAGTGGTGTTGGTTCTATCTTCTTGCCTAGAAGAGTTAATGGTATTTGACCTTTTATGTTTATTCTGGTTCTGATACTTGTTTTTCAAGATGACCAAAGTGTAAGTAATATAGGGTTTTAAGAATTCAACCACCATTTTAATCTGCCTAAGTAGTTAACAGAAGCCCTAACTGGCAAAGTCACAAAAGGCAGAGATAGCATGGCCCAGAGGGTTAGCACCTTTCAGCTACCAGCTCGCTGGGTCCTGGCCTTCCAGGGGAAGGCACAGAGCCAGCTTCCAAACAAGCTCTTCTCATCCCTTCATCCTGACCAATCATGGTATGTCCTTTCATGCTAAATCAGGGCACTGGAAACCTAGACTGGGAAACAAAGCCCTCAGGGCTCAGCTGAATGAGTCTGCCAAATCCAGCTTCCAAAGTGATTTCACAGGGTGGGAATTTGGCTACAGATGCAGTATCTTCTCTCTCTCTCTCCCTCTCTTTCTCTCCTTTTTTTTTTCCTAAGAAAAGAGAATGAGGACCTGGATCTATCCCAAGTACCCTAACATCTTCCCAACCCCTATGTAATTATTATCATCCAAATGGAATGCCCGTCCCAATGTCAGGCAGCAAAGCAGCCTGAGAAAACATGTGCCATACTCTCATTAGACACATAATGGAGACTGCAGCTCTGAACATATCATCAGCATAAAGCTTCCTTGCATCTTCCAGGGCTAAGCATGGAAAACCCAAAGCAATATCCACCTTCCAAGCACAGCATCTGCTGGGGCCATTTGCAGGAAGATTGTGACTGGGCATTAGTCCAAAGAGATGGTGGGAGTTGGGCTAGGGGACAGGCAATAGAAAGGAGGGAGAGGCTGAACTCTCCTAATTCATAACTAGAAGCAGGGAGGGGCAGGAGATATTGGCCAAGTTTTAAACCTACCTCAGCTTTGAATACTTGGATACCTAACCAAGCCCACCCCACTGGGGATAAAGTCTGTTTACTCTTGGCAGAAAGTTAGTTTAAGTTTTGGGGGAAAAAAAAAAGAAACAAGAAGAAGGGGGAGGGCACATGGGGTAGGAGAGACAAAAAGGATAAAGATTTCCAGAAAAGCTCTTAAGTAGTATGGTATCAAATGGTTATTACAGCATGATAGGGGCAACAGCATCAGGACTATACAATTATATTTTCCTCACACTACACACACACACACACACACACACACACACACACACACACACACACACACACTACACACACACACACACACACACACACACACACACATATACAAGCATACACTTACATGTATACACAAGCAGCAGCATGCATGTGCACACACAAAATTTTAGAGGGAAAATAAATGATTGTATCAGAGACTGGCCATTAGTGGTTTGGCTGTTTGGCCATCAATAAGAGCGTTCAGCTCTCAAGAAAATGTAGTATTCTGGAAAGCCCATCAGCTCTGGAGTCATAGAGCCTGAGGTTCAAGTCCCATCTCTGATAATTACCATCTGTGTAACTTTGGGCAAGTCATTTAACTTCCTGGAATGGCATTTTTTTTCTTGAATCTATAAAATGAGATGTTTGTACTAATGATCACTAAGGTTTTGTCCAGCTCTATGATACTATGGTGGGGGTGGTGAAGGGGGAAACTATGGTCTCATCCCATTAGGCAAACATTCCAGGAATCCCAAGCAATTAAAACCTCAGAATGAGGAATCCCCAGGTCAATCAAAGAGGCTTCACATCTTACAAGGATACATTATAAGACAAGAAATGAAAATGGTAAGCTTGTTGTTAAGAGCACAAAGGTTTTAGAGACAAAAAAGACCTTAGAAGGTAGCTAGTACAACCTCCTCCTTTTATAGATAAGAAAAGCCTGTCAGGGAAGTTTAAGTGACTTGTGCCAGGTAACATGGATAGCAAAGGGCCAGCGCCAGGATTCAGACCCAGGCTTTCTGACTTTAAGTGCTCTGTCCACTATACCACATAATGAATCCCAATTTTATGGAAGAAAAGAGAGAGAGAAGAAAAAGAAAGAAAAAGGAAGGAAGGAAGGAAGGAAGGAAGGAAGGAAGGAGGGAGGGAGGTAGAAAAAATATCAACAAAGTATGTTCCAAAAGGTAAGGAACACAGTATGAATAAACTTTAAACTTCCTAAGAAAAGTGTGGAAGAGTAGAAGTAAACACGAATGCATGAAAACTTGGCAGAGCCAGACTATGGGTAAGTGGTGAACATCTCCATACTTCAGACATGTCTTGTCCTTCCAGACGATGTACTTGCAGCCTTCAAAATCCCTCACTCTGCAGGTTGGCAAGGCATGGCTGCAGTACTCTCTCTCCTTCACTGGCTAAGCCCAGGAACCAGGTCAGCCATAAGTCCACTTTGAGCTCAGTTTTAAAGAACTGGAGGTCTTAAGAAAGTCTTAGCCTACAGTTCCAAACTCCCAAATGTGTTCATCCCAAATAGTGAGGCACCGGCCTGCCTTGGTCTCTACTTCATTTGGCTTCCTAAATAAACCACAAAGTGAAAGAAATTTGAGCTGTGAGGAGGACCTTAGAAATTCTTCCATCTAACAGAGCCCTCATTTTTTAGAGAAAATCCAAAGCAAAAAAAAAAAACGAGGGGAGTGCCTTGTCCAGCATTATATTCATCCAAAATCCCTTCTGGCCCTCAACCTACAATTCTGGGAGAATAGCCTTGGCTACCCTTCATCCCACTAGCAAATACTCCAAGGTTTCTAATTAGATGAAGCCTGGGGAAAAGGAGTCCCCTGATTAATCCACATCTTGTTAAATACACATCTTGTTAAATCTATATCTTGCAAGGATGCACTATAGGACCTGAAAAGAAATTAGCTAGTACTAGAGCTAGGACTGGAAAGGGGTCTGCTGGCCCTCAGTTCAGGGCTCTTTCCTCCCTGGAAGCACCTCACTGCTTCATTTGAAAGAAGTCTGGCCTAGGTGACTGTACAGACTCTCTTCCAACTCTGTAGGTGTATGACACTGGGATTCTCCTGCTTTCCCCAGGGTTCAACAAACTGCTCCAGCCAAGGTCCCACACTCTCCTCCATAAGCAAGGCTCCTAACTCTTTCTTCCAAAAATGCTTCACACGTGTATGTTATTCTTTCCCCATCACACAGGAGCCAAACAAGTTAGGACTAGGGCTAGAGCTGAATAAAGAGGAAGGAGCAAGGAGTGTTCCCAGAGGTGGGCCCAGGGCTGGTAGGATGGCTGCCCAGATAAGCCAGCATGTGCCTGCATGTCCACAGAATTCCTTGTCTCTAGGGAGAGGCTCAGGCTTTTTCATAAACGCAGTTGGGCTTGCAGACAGCTTAGTCCAGGCTGATTTGCAGGCTGGCATGTTAGGGCAGATACAAGGCCGCATTTATACAGCAGGGTTTGTTGCTGGTAAAAGTAGAGAAGGGGGAAGGGAGGATTTTAGGAAAGGGAATTGTCAGCACAAAACCCAGAGACTAAAAGCATTGCCTTGAGAGACCCTTTTGTACCCAGCACTGTACTAGACTCTAGGGAAAGTTACAGGGGTAGAAGGGACTCTGGCATCTTCTAATCCAAAACTTTCATTTTACAGAGTAGAAGCTGAGTGCCAAGAAGGTTGAGTCATTTGCTCCAGGTCACTCAGTGGGCATAGCTAAGACTTGAACTGAGGTCCTCTATCACCAGAGCCAGTGTTCTTCTTCTCCACTGGGCTGGACAAAAGCAGTATTAGGTACATTCCAGCTTCCAAAACCATTACAATCTTGCTAAAGAAATGAGACTCACATCTGTAAAACAGAATCATAGGTTGAGAGCTGGAAAGGGCCTTAGAGACCATCTAGTGCAACCCCTTCATTTTACATTTAAGGAATCTAAAGAACAAGAGAGGTTGTGACTTACCCAAGGTCACTCACATAATAAGCATCAGCCTTGAATGCAAGTCCTTTGACTTCAAATGCAACACTGTCCTTACTTTACATACTATATCATATCAATTATCATATAATATCATATACATATATATCATATCAGTTAGAAAGCATTTAAAGATAGCATGTATTTAATAAGGGCATTCATTTGGTGGAATAGATTGTAAGAGCTAGAAGTCAGAGGAGATCACTTTAGCCTAATGTAGCTGGGAAAGGTTTCATGAAGGAGGTAGCCCTTGATGGATAAGTAGGATTGGGGCAAGTAGACAAAGACCAGAAGGCAGGAAGAAATCTAGGGCAACAGGGGAAACCCATAACCTCTCTCTCTCAGGATGTCCGTGACAGGGCATAGTCAGTGAAGGCTGTAAAAAATTTGAGTGAGGACACCACTTGAAATCAGACTCTTCATATTGAAAGGGGCATTCTAAGAAGCTGAGCACTCCCTCCCTCTAGGCAGACACAAAACAAATATAACGTGCTACCTCAGTAGTTTCTCCTGCCTCCATGGTACAAGGTAACTTCAGAGAATCAACTGAACCTGGGCAATTATATTCTGATCCATCATCTGATCTCCTCCTCCACATATAATATGGCATCAGTGAAAAAAAAAAGAGGCGTCCAAGTGTGGTGGAAAGACTGCTGAACCTGGAATTGAAGACTAAGTTTGAATTCTGGTGCTAACACTAGCTATGTGATCATGGGGATGTCACTTGACATCTTTGAGTCTCAGTTTCTTCACTCATGAAATGAGGGTAAGAGGCAGAATAGCATAATGGATGGTTGTGGCCATATGACCTCAGAGTGCCTGGATGACCCTAGGAAAGTTACTAGACCTGTCTATACCCCATGAAGCCAAATGTCAGTTTACAATAATAAAGGGAGTTTTCTCACCAGGAGTTCCTTAAGACAATGAAATCATAGACTCCTCTTTCTTCCCTCTCCCCCTACCAAAAAAAGAGAAAGAGGAGGAGGAGGAGGGGAGGAGGAGGAGGAGGAAGGGAGAAGGAAGGGAGGAGGAGGAGGAGGAGGAGAAGGAGAAGAAGGAGAAGAAGGAGAAGGAGAAGGAGAAGGAGAAGAAGAACAAGAAGAACAAGAAGAACAAGAAGAACAAGAAGAAGAAGGTGGCAGTGGCAGATTGGCTAGCAATATTTGTACTACCTACCTTAAGGGGTTATAGTGAAGAAAATACTTTGTAAATCTGAAAGTGTGACATAATTATGAATTATTATCATTAGTAGGTACAAACTCCTAGAGTGGACAGCACTAGGGAATTCTGAAAGCAACTGGTAATAAACTCTCAGATCTCTAAGGCAATTTCTAACCCAAGGATAAAGTCAAAAGGCAAACCATTTATTCCTGTTCTATCAACTCATATCCTCGTTGCATTCATACCAAACCCTCTTCATGTAAATACCTGGATGCTCTCAGATAGACCCTTTATACTCCACATCCCAAATTAGTCCCATATCTTAACCATTCCATATTGTTAGATGTCTATCTACAACTCCAAGACTGCCAACTAATCAATCAATAAGTTTTTATTATGTGCCAGGAACAATGCTAGTACTGCGGACACAAAAAATTTTTAAAAAGAAATTGTTTCTCCCTTCAAGTAGCTTACATTTTATCAAGGAAGACAACATATACATATATGAGTATAAGCAAAATAAACACAAGCTGTTTGGGCTGGGGGTGGTAGAGCAGCGCAGAGAAGGCTCCAGTAGCTGGGAGGATGAAGAAGATACAGAAGCTGGTACTTGAGTTTGGCTTTGTATCCTAAGACTGGGAAGATAAACTGGAGCCTAGGTTGTGAAAGGGTTTAAATAACAAGTGGGGAGTTTATATTTGATCTTAGAGGTTATAGAGAGTGTCTGGAGTACACTGAGTAAAGAGGAGGGACGTAGTCAAACCTTTGCTTTAGGAAAATCACTTTAGCAGCTATGTGGAAGATGAGAGACTTGAGGCAGAAAAACCAGGTAAAAGGCTATTGTAATAGTCCAATAGCCCAGAAAGAGGATAAGGAACTGAACAAGGCAGTGCAGACTGTGAATGGGCAGAAAGGAATGGGTGCAAGAGACACAGTGGTAGGATTCCTTAAATGTAAAATGAAGGGGTTGCACTAAATGGCCTCTAAGGCCCTTTCCAGCTCTCGTATGTACTCTCATCCTATGTGGTAGGATGAGAGTACATATACACGTACGCTGCAGTCCCACATCAGGAATCTAGAGTTATTCTAAAGTTGAAAACCTAAGTACCTAGAAATGTGGCAGTACCCTCTACAAAGGCTGGAACAGTAATTTGGAAGGCAGAGAATAAA
Source organism: Pseudochirops cupreus (assembly GCA_028627135.1). Taxonomy (NCBI): domain Eukaryota; kingdom Metazoa; phylum Chordata; class Mammalia; order Diprotodontia; family Pseudocheiridae; genus Pseudochirops; species Pseudochirops cupreus. Next base: position 89,310,474 of record CM053584.1, read on the forward strand.
GATAATGAATTCTGTTTGGGTATGTTGAATTAAGATGCTCAGAGGGCATCCAATGAATAAGATATCCTGCTTTCCTTCAGCAAATGGATCCAAGATGCACCTGTTTCTTTCTGCACATCTAACTGAAGTCCCCAGGGCAGTACAGACCTCCCTCCCAACTCAGTGGGTCACTGTCCCTGTTTAGAAAAAAAAAAAAAGATATTAACATTAAGGAGTTAGGCAATTTGTTCAAGGTTCCATGGTGGTAGGAAAGGAAGCATCCTTTGCATTTCCTCTCCTTCCCCTTTCTGCCCCAACCCAAGCTAACAAATAGTGGTGAAACCCACAAAAACTTCTAATTAGTACACAAAAATTCCTCCCACATCTGTCTCAGTGAAGTAGGTTAAGTGTAGTTTTCCTATTGTTTAACTGAGGAACAGTCACCTCTCACAGATGTGTTACTCAAGTCTGCTCATCTAAGGTTAGAATTTCAAAGCCCTGGTTTCTGCCCACATCCCCTATCCCTGCTGCATCAGCCTCACCCTCCACCCCCAGTCCCCTGGCACTGTTTTCTATTTACTGTGCTGTGCTCTCTTCTGGCAAAGAAGTTCAATATCTTGGCATTTCCCAGGATCCTTAGGGTTAAAGGGATGTCTACAAGACACCTTGTCTAGGCCCTTGCCCTTAAGCAGTCTCTTATCTCACTGACTATCTAGATAGTTATATTTAAGTTTCCAGGAACACCAAGGAGAATATTTCCTACCTTCCTTCATCAATCTGATCCACATTTTCATAACTCCTTTCCTATCTTTGAGCAAAGGTTCTTTGTTGGCAAAGGCCTCCCAACCTCAGGGGTCAATGTACCCATACCAAGGTAGGGTACCCTGAGTTTTGGACGTTATTTATTCAAAGTCACCCAACAAATAGAAATCAACATCCAGGTTTGTGAACCATTACTCCTCCTCACATACTCTGCAGTCCTGACAAACTTCCCTAATTGCTGTTCTTCTTACCCATTCCATATCCTGCCTCCATATTTGTATGGACTGTTTTTTGCATCTGGAGTGTTCTTCCTTCTCACCTCTGCCTCTTCAGAACTCTAGTTTTCTTCAGAGCTCAGCTCAAGCCCCATATTTTACATGAGACATTTTCTGGTCTTTCTGGATGCTAGTACCTGCCTTAAGTTACTATGCATATACATATACATATACATACACATATACATACACATATACATATACATATATATATACACATATACATATACATATACATACATAAAAAATAGGTAGATATTCCCCATTCTCTCTTTTCTTTTTCTCTCCCTCTCTTTCTGTCTCTCTGTCTGTTTCTGTCTCATGCTCTCTGTTTTTCCATAGAATGTAAGCTCTTTGAGAATAGAAACTGTTTCATTTTTGTCTTTGTAACCTCAGCTTCTAGCACGTAGTAGGTGCTTAAATGCTTGTTAGTTGATAGATTGATAGAACAACATCTAAGCAAACATTGTATTAAATCCAAGTCTCTCCTGAAGAGAGGTCCTCCATGGACATAGAAGATCCATAATCCATACCAACGGTTCTTAACCCTTGGTAACCCAATGACCCTTTTGTGTCATTGACCTTTTGACAGTATGGTAGTATAAAAACTCTTCAGAATAATGATTTTAAATAACTGAAAGAAATGATAACTTCAGTTAGAAGTCAGTAAAAAGTAAAAAAAAAAAAATTTCCATCCAAGTTCACACATACTCTCACCTTGAAATCTACCTACAGACTCCTTGGACGTCTGTGGATTCTAAGTCTAAAACTCTTTATGTCGAGACCTATCCACTAATAGAGGATTTGAAAGAATTTTAAAGATCATCTAATCAATTGCCCCTCATTTGATAGAGGATATTGAGGAATAGAGTCAAAGGGATCTGTCCAAGGTTACACAATAAATTAATAGTAGATCAGAGATGGGAACCTAGGTCTTTTGATTCTGAGGCTGTTAAGAAATTTCACTCAGTGTATAAAATTGTAAGGTGACTACTAAAAATACCAACTTTACCAACTAAAAATTGACAGACCCTTTCCTGAATATCATTTTATCATATTAATCATTTCTTTATATATTAGAGGCAGCTTTGTGGCACAATGGATAAAACACTAGACCTAGAGTCAGTTCACATCAGGCTTCAGATACCTACTAGCTGTATGACCCTGGGCAAGTCACTTAACCACTGTCTACCTCAGTTATCTCATCTGTAAAATATCTACTTTCCAAGATTGTTTTGAGGATAAAAGTGAGTTAATATTTGTAAAGAGCTTTGTAAGCCTCAAATGAGTTTCCAAAGTAAAAAGTTCTATACAGATGCTATTATATTCATTCATCATTGTTCTTAGCCTTTAGAGCTCAAGAATCTTAGCAATAATTACGTAGTCAATCTAACCTTTTTTTTTTTCTTTACAGATAAGGAAACTGAGGTCTCAAAAAATGAATTGGCTTGCCCGAGATCACACAAGAAGTAACTGAAAGAACTGAGATCTGAAGCCACTTCTTCAAATTCAGTGTTTTGTCTGCTACACCACGCTCTTCTTCCTCTAATTACTCCAAGAAGACCCATAGCTAGTTCCAACATCAGAGTTCCCAGTGCTAAGAAGTGAATTTATCTTGGTCAACTCTTTTTAGCCATGAGTCAGCGCTCACAGAGATGATTAAGACACTGACCAAGGTAATACGCCTTAATAGCATAGTTACTGCTAAAAGAAGGCTAGACAGATTGTAGGGAATTCTAAGGAAACTATAATGTCAAAGATGGAAATGCCATGCTTATTAACATCACTGCTATACCCGGCAACAATTGTGTAACTAATTCAGGTCACACTCCCTGATGTATCTTTCCAGACAATCAAGGTACTCACTATCTGCAATCTTTTAGACAAGCCCTAAGCAATAAGAATCCCATTTTCTTCTAGACAATGACTAGAACTTGTTGATTGGGAGAACTGACTTGGGAGTTTTGGATCCTGGGTTTGTTTATGGTTCACTGTGTGACTTTGGTCAGCTGATTTCATCTTTCTAGATCTCACCTGTCTGAGGAAGTCTTGCAACACACAATCAAAACAAACAAAAAATTAATTAAAAATAGGATGAATTTTTAAAGTCCCTTCAAATTCAAAACATCTATAACTTCACCAACTTGACTTGGCCTCCTTTGTTTCCATTAAAGCAGTTCTTAGCCTTTTTGCAGGATGTGCTGGAGCCAGCTCTACCCCGCTTAAGAGAGTCTATTGTTAAATATTCAGCATGAACATTTATACCCTTAGAAAAGTCTAAAGATCAGGACTTGATTTATTGTTTTGTTACTTGTGTATGCTCTAAAAAGCAGTGGAAGAAATGTTAATAATACAGATTAAAATTATGCCATACATAGATTTTTCTTGAGAAAACCTGTAGTTAAAAATTTACCAGGCCATTTAGCTTTTGATAGGCATCTGTGTGTTATGGACCCCTTTGACAGTTTGGTGAAGCCTATAGACTCTTTCAAAAATAATTTTTGAAACACATAAAACAAAATATAAAGATTACAAAGGAAACCAATTACACTTAAATAAAACTAGAACCAAATTAGTGCAGATAAATCCATCTGAAATCACACTGTTTGAAATTACAGCTACATAAAATCTGGTCATTGATTCCAGACCAACAGAAATAAGCATTACAGGGCAACGAGGTGGCGCAGTGAGTAGAACACTGGCCCTGGAGTCATGAGGACCTGAGTTCAAATCCTGCCTCAGACACTTGACACACTTACTAGCTGTGTGACCTCAGGCAAATCACTTAACCTCAATTGCCTCCCTCCAAAAAAAAAAAAAAGAAAGAAAGACACATCATAAATTCAAATAATCCAGCTACTTTAGATGATTCATTATTTGTGTTAATCAAAATCTTGTTGTGTAATTATTATAATATTTGTTAAAATTAAATCCTGGACCCCAGATTAAAAACCTCTCCGTTAAAGGAAGGACACAAAAAATAGCTTAAATTAAAGTAAGAACATTTAAGAATAGACATTAGAAACTGCTATTTGATCCTACAAAGTGAGATAGGCTGGACGCTTTTACTTAAAGCAGCAGTTCTCAACCTGTGGGTTATATTCAATTTGTAAAAATGAAAATACATCCTGCATATCAGATATTTACATTACGATTCATAACAGTAGCAAAATTACAGTTATGAAGTAGCAATGAAAATAATTTTATGGTTGGGGGTCACCACAACATTAGGAACTGTACTAAAGGGTCGTGGCATTAGGAAGATTGAGAACCACTGACTTAAAGAATCTTTGGAATCCACTTCACATAAGCAAAATATTGATGTTAGAGAGCACTTGATTTAGAATTGGAAAGAACCTTCAGGGTCATATAGCAATAATATCACATTAACACAGATTTAGAGCTGGAAGGGACCTTAAAGTTAATTATTTAGTTCAACACCTTATGTTACATATATGAAAACTGGGTCCCAGAGACATTAAGTGAGTTGCCCAGAATCACATAGGAAGAGGCAGAAGCAAGATAGGAAAGCAGATCTTGTAACCCCAACTCCATTTATCTTTCAACAGCACTACAGCATCATCTTAACTGATTTTCTTCTTCAAAAAAGTAAAACAACAAAAAAAATCTGAGATGCTTCAGACTTAAGCCTTCTTTGAGGCATGGAAATGGACCAAAAGAATTTGAGAGTTCCTTTTTACCCTCTGACTCATCCAGCTATTGAGTCTTCTTTTCTTCTGGAGAAAAAAAAAAGCAAATGTTGCAACTAGCATCACTGCCCTTTTCTCTAATGGGTGACAAATTATTTGAGGGGCTTTGGTTAAAAACTAACTCTACCCCTGTAGTTAAATCCAATTATACCATAATTACAGGGAAGTCTGCACACATCAGAGCTGTAGTTGGAAGAGAATAGAAACACTGCTGTTCTTCAAAACACTGGCCAGAGGTAAACCTATAATTTCACCTACTGTCTTAGTGAAAACTTCATGGGAAAGAAGACAGATAGCCCTTGATTTTCTAACTAAGGAAAAAACATGTGAACATGTCTTACTGAAAAATATTTACTCTGATAGGCAGGGATGCCTTCTCCCTTCTCCTCCTTTAAGCCAACTACAAAAATAAGCATAGAGACACATTTTAAGGACCCAAATAGGGCTTGGCATTCACTAAAAAATCTGATATCCACCATCTTTTCATTGTATATCTCTTTTGTTTGGTAAAATAATGACAGCAATTTAATCTTTGACCTCCCAAAAAAAATGTTAGGAAGTCATGCTCTACTGTTTTTACAAAATGCCTTGTGTCCTTGTATATTTTTCATCCCCATTTCCTTGAGCAGGAAATTTCAAGAGGAGGAGGGGAGGTGAGAGTTCTTTAAAGAGGCCAATGCTGATACATTGATAACTCATTGACAAATTTAGATTTAAAAAAACATGCATAAACAAAAGATGGAAGCTAAGACAGGTAATAAAAGACAAATACAAAAGCATATTTATAGTCCATTAAGAATCATGGCTAGAGTACTAAAGTTTGGGATTGGTTGAGAAACACAGGATTATTAGTTTAGATCTGAAAGGGACGTTAGAAATGTTAAAGTTCCCCCCGTTTTTTACAGATGAAGAAGATGTGACACATAGAAGCTAACTAACTTACCCAGAGTCACACAACCAAGTAAGTTTCTGAGGCAGAATTTGAACACAAATCTCCCTGATTCCAAACACTCTTTGAACCATTCTAGTTGCTGCATTTGACAGGGAAATCTAGGAGTGGCAAAAGGGGGCTTTTAAAATTTTTATTAGGGAAAAGAAGAGCATCTAAGAAGGGATAGGACTGTCATTCTACATGGATGAGGTATTAATAATGGGAAATGAAGAGAAGGCATTCCTTCTTAACTCTTGAAATAAGAGTTAAAAATATGAGCTCCTTTTGTCTCTGTGAAGAAGAATGACCTTTGGATCTGAAAGAACAGAACAAAAAAATAATTCATGGGGAATTAATATTCAAGATAAGTAGAGAGGTAGCGGCAATGAACCTGGTTATCCTTGATACATGTAAGTCAGCAGGTTCAGATAAACTAGTTTCCCAGGATGCTGAAAACATTGGCAGGTGTGATTTTTTTATACACTGTCAATGGTCTTTGAAAGACTGAGGAGAATGGGAAAGTGGTCACATAAGTGGAAACGAGTAAATATTCTGATTTTTTTAAAAAGGGGCGGGGAGAGGACAGAGCTTGCAGACTACAGACAAATGAACTTGACTTTGATTCCTGGGGAAATTATTAAATATATTCTTAATGGGGTGGTTGGCAAATATCTCAAAAAGGAAACAGTGAAGAATGAGTAAATGAAGAGATTTTATTAAGCATGTATTACATGCTCAGCACTGTGCTAAATGCTAGAAATGCAAGAAATGCAAATACAAGGGTAAAATCAGTTTACTGACCTCAAAGAGCTGACATTCTGGTAGAGGGAGATAACACACATAAGGGAATGGTGGTCTAGAGGGTGATTTTGGTCCAAGAAATTACAGGGAAGGTGAGTGGGACCATAGAGCATAAGATTGATGCTACCCCAGCCCATCCCCTATAAGCAATGGCAGAGTTGATTTGATCATAGCTCTAGAACTGGAGGTAGGGGAGGACAAGGGTGAATATATAGACTTGGTGGCAAGAATGTTAGATAGAAGATGGTTGAAAAGTGGAAAATTAAATGAAGTACAGCAGGGGCATGGCCCAAATAATGGGAAAATCACCCACCAGGAGAACAGACCTCCAGGGAAGGAAAGAGATAAAACCTCAAGGTACAGACTATGGTCTGGGTTGCAAAACAGTTGCTTGGAGGTTGATCAGGGAATAAGGAGTTATCACAAAAAGTTAGCAAGGCTACATCAAGGGCAGACCACGCCAATTTAATTTTTCTTTTTTTTTTCCACAGGATTACTGATTTAGCATCCCTTAAGGCTCTATCACACGCACACCTTGGATCACGCAGAGCAAACATTCCAGGCAAGCCTGTGAAAGCTGGAGGTGGGCTTGCTTCAGAGCATGTATAACAGTCCTGCCCTCCTTCAACCTCCTACCTCCATTTCAGAGAACTAGAAGATATCCTCTGACTGCTTTCCATCAGCCATGATGCCTTAAGGGTACTGACTATGTATAGATGAAAACTCTTTTAATTGGGTACTAGGCTGTAACTTCATGGTTATACTAAAATGATATGCCCACCCCCTAAGAGCTATCTCTTCTCTGGTGGCTTCTGAGTGAGGGGTACTGCTATTATCTGGGAGGAAGTGCCTAATTCCCCAATAACCATCCCCTGCTTGCTGTGTGTCATCTGTTTCTTTTGCCTTCACTCTTTCCCATTTTTAGGTGAATGAGTATCCTGAGATAGGAGCTCTCAGGTAATCAATGGGACTGGGAGATTCATCAAAACCATCAAAGATTCCACTGGCTACTGGAAACAGTAATAATGGCAGCTCAGTACAGAGCAGAGTGACCTGATTGAACCAACATTGCAGTATGTTGTTCCATCAATGGATTCACTACTCCCTGCAAAAAAAGCCAGCCCAATTGAGCAAGGGAGCGACTCATTCATTGAGGATGCCAGTCACCAAAAATGAACTTTATTGGGTACTTCACTAAAGGAGAAAAGGACTCTTAGGACCAAGGGGATGAACCAGATTGTTGTACCAGACAGCCTTGCATGCTTTTCTTATGGAAAAGATAGAGAGTAACCTAAACAATGGTTTAATGTCAACTAGGAAGGAAGAGTGGCACAGTGGTTTATGCTTTACCCTTTACTGCTTAATATTTTTGTAAGTAATTTGAATAAGGTCAGAGTCAATTAGGCAGCACAGTGGATAGAGAGCCAAGCCTGGAGTCAGGAAGACTCATTTTTCTGAGTTCAAATCTGGCCTCAGATACGTCCTAGCCATGTGACCGTGGGCAAGTCACTTAAGCCTGTTTTGCCTCAGTCTCCTCATCTGTAAAATGATCTGGAGAAGGGAATGGCAAACCACCCAAGTATCTTTACCAAGAAAACCCTCAGTGGGGCCAGAAAGAATGTGACACGACAAAAAGTGACCAATAACAACAGCAGCCACAACTAAGATAAACACATAGATGGCGTTCTTCTCAAATTTCCAAATGACAGAAGATTCAGATCTGTGAAGAATACCTAACAGAGCCAGGATCCAAAACTGTTCTGACGGGCTAAAACACTGGACCACATCTAAGATAAAACAAGAATGAGTACAATCATATATTTTTTAAATCAGATTCATAAATAAAAGCTGTGGAGGGGGGTATAACTAAATAAAAGTTAATTTGAAAACTGCCTAGAGATTTTAACGAGATAATATTTATAAGACACTCAGCATAGTTTCCTGGCGCATAGTAGGCATTTAATAAATGCTTGCTCCCTTCCCTCCTTTAGAACAATACAAGCTCAATATGAATCGAGTGGAATGTGGAAGGCAAAATAAGCCAATGTCATCTTGAGTTGATCTTGGGTTGCATCAAAAGTAACAGTGTCTGGGACTGGGAAGGTAAGAGTCCTCACTGAGTTCTGCCTGGTCAGGCCATGTGTAAACTGATGAAGGTTATATGAAAAGAGAGAAGGAGATATATTAGGTGTGCACACATTGTGGGGGAAAAACAATAAGAGCAGGTAATGGATTGGATATATGGGGTGAATGAGAGTGAGGACTAGAGGAAGAGTGAGGAGTCACACCAAATTTGTGAGCCTGTGTGACTGGGAGGATGGTAGTGTCCTTGATCGAAATAAGGAAGTTGGGAAAAGGGGAGGTTTTTTGAGGAAAGACAATGAGTTTGAGAAATGATGCTTTTGAGATGCCTATAGAGTATAAGAGCTTGGGAAGGAGACTAAGGCTGTCTATATAAATCTAGGAATAATCTGCATAATTTATAATGATAATTTAACTCAATAAAACTGAGGAAATCAAATAGTATAGAACGAAAAAGAAAAAAGAGGCCAGAACAGAACCTTGGGCAACACCCATGTTAGTGATCATGACTTAGATCAGCGGTTCTCAACCTGTGGGTTATGTTCAATTTAAATACATCCTGCATATCAGATATTTACATTACGATTCATAACAGTAGGAAAATTATAGTTATGAAGTAGCAACGAAAATAATTTTATGGTTGGGGGTCACCACAACATGAGGACCTGTATTAAAGGGGTCGTGGCTTTAGGAAGGTTGAGAACCACTGACTTGGATGAAGATCCAGCCAAGGAAACTGAGAAATGGTCAAAATAAGTAGGAGGAGAACTAGGAGAGAACAATGTCATAAAAGCCAGAGAGGAGAGAGTATTCAACAGGGAGGATGAAGAGATCAGTGGTATCAAATGTTTTGAAGACGTCAAGAATGATGAGGATTTAGAAAAGGCCGTTAGATTGGTGATTAAGAAGAGATCTTTGGTAACTGTGGAGGGAGTGGGTTTAGTTGAATGATGTAAGTGAGATTAGAGAATGTTAAGAAGAAAGTAAGAGGAAAAAAGTGGAAGTTCTCAGTATAGATTGCTTTGCTGAAGAGTTTAGCCATGAAAAAAAGAGATGTATAAAACTATGTGGGTATTTTAGAACAATTTTTAAAGATCATTCAGCAAACAAGATCTAGAACTGGAAGAAACCTCAGAGGTCATCTAGTATACTCTCTCACTTAAACTGGATTATTCTCACCATCTACCTCCTCTTCTATTCTAAATTATTTTATTTTATGCTCACAACTATCTGAAGTAGGCACTGTTATGATCTCCATTTTACAGTTGAGGAAACTGAGGCAAACAGAGTGTAAATCACTCACCCAAGATCACACAGCTAGTAAGTGTCTGAGAACAAAGATGAACTCAGGTCTTCTAAACACCAGGCCTCTAGTGGGGCTTTGCCCTTCAGAGAAGGTTTGGAGGAGATGACCTCTGAGGTCCCATCCAGTTCAGCTGAGTAGCTGTAATTCAATGTCTATGAAAATAAATACAATCAAAAGATCTCTAGTCGGAAGGACCTCCTTGGGCCCTCTGAGATTCAGAGGCCGTATGACTGATATGCAACGACAGGTCTTGATATGCCCTAGATTTTCCTGGACCAGCTCCAATTTCAGGAAGAAAATGTGTACATCTAAAAAGGTTTTGAAAAAAATACATTAAATTTGAACATGTATGCTGATTTGGGGCTGGGAAAATCTGGTCACTGTATGTATAATCAACACTGGGTGTGCTTTGCTAGTATTTTCTTGTCTCAGTGCCATGGAGAGCCAGAGAAGAACTTGAAAATGGGGGACAAGAATTGAGAAACGTGGGTGGGGCTAGCACTGAGTCAGCAAGGCTAGTGGTGTTTTGAAGGGGTGATGACTTTTTGAAAGTTATTTGCCAATGCATATTAAACCTAATCCCTGCCTTCTTCTTTGCATCCTCTAAGGGCAGTGGTATGAGCGTCAGCCTTAGGGAAATGGAGGATACTTAATTGAGATTATGCAGGAGGCTTGGCCACACTGAGCCAAGCAGTAGACAAGTTGCAAGAGTGTTATTTATTAAAATAATAATAATAAACCAGGAGTGAGCAAGGAAACTTGGCCAGTTCTAATTCCAGCTCTATGAGACACATATCTGGACACAGAATGTCAAAATAGAGTTTTTCAAATCCTTCCCACCCTCTAACACAAGACCCTGCTAAGCAGGAAGGCAGTGGTCAACAAAATCTAGATTCAAGTATGAAAAGGTCTTGGTCCTCTACCTTTTCCCCAACTGACATACTACCAGACTAAACATACTTTCATTATTCAACAAAACAACCCAAAAAGATTTATTAAATATTACTACTTTTTTGCCAGGCACACAAGGACAAAACAGAGACAGTCCCTGCCCTCAAAGAGTTTATATTCCAGTAACCACAACATGTGCAAAGATAAGTAAATGTAGAACATTCACATAGCATGGTCAGATCTCCTGGACTGGTTTATGCACTATTAGGTTGAGGGGGCACTCTGTTCTTTTCAGGTGGGTTACTCACTTTTGCACCTTGCTAAAGAACATCTATGACCAGCAAATGGTGTTTGTGTGTCCATCTGATTGAGATTGGTATCAAAGATGGTTGGGGACTGAATTAGGAAGAGGTTCCTGATCAGTAAGCTGTAAGAGTTGTAGAAAAGTTCCACACCCTTCTCTTTGGGACTCTGACTGTTTGGACTTCCTTGAAGAGGGGAGGGGCAAGTGATTTCTCTCCTCCCAAACACCCAAAAGTGGCCACTGCCTGAAGCTTCCCTAGATAAGCCTGACAGTGGACTTTCATTCCCAGGTTGCCTTTCTATGTCATGTTTCTTTCCATAACCACAGGTGAATAAATAGTAATCCTGAGAGATGTATATTTCCAGCCTTGATGGAGCTCAAAAAAAATTTTTTTTAAATATAGAGCTTTCCTACGGATTTTATATCTGCTGAAGAAACAGCTCTTTCTTATTTCAATCACCAATTATCTTTGACACAACTCTCCATCACAGGGACACAGGAACACCAACTAGAACATATTGATCAAGCATGTTCTTAAGCAAGGGATCCAGAACATGAAGCCTATTTAAATGTACGTTGGCACATTCTCAGTTTCATGGGAAGTGGCCCAGTCCATCAGATGGGGCTGTGGTCCCTTAATTATCCCTATTACATAAATCAGCAATGTCAAACTCAGATAGAAATGGATCCCTGCAGACTTCATTTTGACTTAGAAAATCACAAATCAACATTATCTTTGTTATATAGTTTTTTAATTTATCTTGCTAAACATTTCCCAATTACATTTTAATCTGGTTCATGCTATACTCAGGGAGTTTGTTTACTGGGAGTTTGACAACTCTGAAGAAGATGGCTGCTGATGAAAGTGTAGCATTAATATTGGGAGGAAACGGAAAAAACTTTTGAAGGCTTGAACTGAGTCTTGGGATTTTAAGAAGCAAAGATTAGAAGCTAGAACACTTCAGGTGTGGGGAGAGACTCCTCCATGGTAGCAGGTGATAAAATGTTGAATACAGGGAACAGCAAGTTGAAATTCTGTAGAATGAGTGAGAGAAATTAATGTGTAATCAACCTGGAAAGATGAGTTAGAACCATATGTTTTAAATTCCTAAAAGAGGAGTTCTATATCTTAACCTAGGGAAAGTGGAGAGCCACAGAAGCTACTTGAGGAAAGTTATGGCATGTTCAGAAGTGTACTTTAAGAATATGAATTTGACTGTTTCGTGGCAAACAGAAGAATGAGGAGAGACACTATTCAATAAGACCATTTACTATGCTGTTGTAGTGGTCCAGACGAGAGGTGATGATAACTTGGACTAGAATGGTTGTGGTAGAAATAGACAGAAGAGGGCAGATGAAAGAATGTTGAGGTGGTTGCTTCAATGAGACTTGGAAACTGATTGGAAATAGTAAAAGAGGAGAGGTGATAGCAAATGGAGTGTTGAAGTCCCAGAATAAGGACTGGGGTGACAGTCTTTTATTTGGGATGTCAAATTGCTAGAAGGAGAAAGGAATGGGAAGAAGGAAGAAGGGTCGGGGCAAGGTTAAGGACCAATGGTGGTGCCATTGACAGAAATTATGAGTTAAGATGTAGTGGGTTTGAGATCTCAAGGGGATATCCCGGTGGAGATGTCCAAATAAGGGCTGGCTATTCATTCTCTCTCAGACACCAAGGAAATAGTAGTGTTTCTACTTGCAAATATCTCCACCCTCATATTCTACTTGGTTATTAAATTTCAAGATGATTTCATTCTTCTGAGGCAGGAGGCAGCTGCAGTTTGTCATTTCATCTGTATTTGCTCATCAGTAGCTATCTCAGAATTGCTGACTTCCTTATGCAGCTGCTTTCTTGGGGGAATCAACCAGGAAGGATGAGATGACACTGTTAGTAGGTTTAGGGTGGGGAGGTCTGAGGGAGTTCTCCCAATACACCAAGTTTTAAATTCTGAGCACTGGTACTTTTTCCCAGTTAGAAGAATTTTTTGTCATTTTGCTGTTAGGAAAAGAGGTCTCATTTTAAGTCCTAACCACATGGATTCCCCCCATCTAACAATACACATGTTTTAGAGAGAAGCAGTTCTAAAACTACCCTCTCCCTTCTTTTTCCTCTTCTTCCCCTTCCATCTCCCTTCTTTCTTCTTCCCCATATTTTCTCTTCATTTCATCCTTATTCCCTCCCCCTTCATTCCTTCCTAGCCATTCCCCTTTTCTCCCTCTTTCTTTGCCTTCTCTTGCTCCATTCTAGAGAGTAAATGACTTCTCCAGGGTGACAAAACCAACATGTGTCAGAAGTAGGACTTGAACCCACATCCCTAATGATTTGAGGCAAACACTTTTCCAGGTTGGCCAATCAATCAGTTCTGATTTCATTTAACTATACTATTATCTATTAATTATTATATTATATTAATTAATTAACTATACTATTATCTAGTGCACATCATTCTCTTTTACAAAAAATTGTTAGCATCAAACACTTCTTCAAACGATTTGCAGAAATCTAGGTAAAGTATAGCCTCAGCAATCCTACAATCTGCCAATCTAGTAACCCTGATTAAAAGGGAAATTATATTAGTCTACCATTGATGAAATCATGCTGGTTCTTTGTTATCACTGTCACCTTTTCTAGACAGTCATTAACCATCCCTTTAAATTCTATCAGTTTACCAGGATTCAAAGTCAAGTTTGATAACTTATAGTTTATAGACTCTATTCTATTCCTTTTTTCAGAAAATTGGGACATCTGTCCTTCTTCAATCACGGAGTTCCTCTCCTATTCTCAGTCTTTCAAAGATCACTTTAAAGGGCTAAGAATTCACACCTGGCAATTTTTTCAGTATCCTGGGATAGCAATATACTGCAGGGATAGTAAACATTTCTCTAAGACTGGTAACTTGAATTCATCAAGGCAGAAAGGTTCTCTTTTACTATCTCCCTATATATCTTAGATAAAAATTCCTTATTAATCTTTTTTTTTATTTTGTTTCTTCTTTTTTTCTCTGTTATGGAGAAAATGGAAGCAAAATAAAAGATAAGCAGTCCTAACCTCTCTGTCATCAGTTATCATCCACCCCAAACAGTGGTCTTATCCTTTTCTTGATTGTCCTGTTTTCTCTATTATAACTTTTAAAAGCATGATTTTTTTTGTTGTTTTCCTTATGTTTCCTTGCCAACTTCAGCTTATCCTGAGATTTAACATTTCTGACACTATACTTTTGGGACTCTTCTTCCCTTTTGTGTTTGTTTTGTGTGCCTTGTTTCCATTGTTTATACAAGTCTTTTTAAAATGGTAAGTTGGTTGATGATACCTCTATGCATCCCCATAAGTCTTGAGGTAGTTGGGTACGCTGAAAATGAAAAGTGATTTTGAAATCAGACATTGTTATTGTCAGTCATTTTGGCTGTATCCAACTTTCTGTGACTCCATTTTGGGGTTTTCTTGGTGAAGATACTGGAGTGGTTTGCCCTTTCCTTCTCCAGTTCATTTTACAGATGAGGAAACTGAGGCAAACAGGGTTGAGTGAAGGTCACACAGCTAGCAAGTGTCTGAGATCAGATTTGAACCTAGGAAGACTCTTCTTCCTGATTCCCAATCCCACGTTCTACCCTTTGCACCACCTAGCTGCCCCTTGATGATCTGTTTTCAGATCCTGATGGTGATGCTTACTACTTGTATGGCCTAGCACAAGTCTTGAAAACCCCATGGGTTTCAGTTTATTCAACTGAATAATGAAAAGATTGGAGTAGTGACCTTCAAGGTAATTTCTGACTCTAAATCCATGATTTCATAGTTTTCAGACACTTCTCTTTCTTCAATGGAATCAATTCTATGTAAACCTGAAGAATTTTATTCTTGGTCCAAGACAATTTCAAAGGACTCATGATAAAAAAAAAAAAAAGCTATCCACCTCCAGAGAAAGAACTAATGAAAGCTGAGTGCAAATTGAAACATATTTTTTTCACTTTCATTATTGTTCTAGCTTTTTTTTTTTCCTACACAGCTATTACGGAAATATGTTTTGCATGACTTTACATATGTACTTGATATCATATTACTTGCCTTCTCAAAGGGTGGGGGAGGGACTAAAATAGGGGGAAAGAATTCAGAATTAGAAATTATAAAAAGAATGTTAAAATAAATAAATAATTGGGGGGTTTTAAACAGAAAAAGTATCCTTGAGAGTTTCTTATCCCTTCTGGGCTGACTCATTCCATTGTAGAATTCCAAGTCAAGAAAATCTGCCTATCCTTTGTCTAATTCCTTTGAAATCTATCCCTCTAAAATCTAACATGAAAGTCAGATGCTGCCCAACTTTCCTCTCTTCTCTATCAGAAACTCGAATACAAGGCAGTCACTTCCCCATAAATGTCATACCACTTCTACTCCTGCAACCAGTTTCTACTGAGTGGTTGGAACTGGGTTGAGAATAGAAGTTCCCTTCATTGGTTTCTTGACATTTTAAAGGATGAATTATCATTAATGAAGTCAAGAAACTGTTATATGCTCTGCTTTGGTCAAAGAGAAAGCTTGAGCATATGTCCAGGTAATTGAAAAACCCCATTACTACATATACAATTAAACTCCAAGAAAATAAACCTATCACCAAGATGAGGAAAACTGAGGCCCTGGGGATTGAAGCAACCTACCCAAGAAAGAATCAGAATTCGAACCCAAGTGAAAGGAAGGAAGGTTTCTAGCACATTGTATAGATTCTCTTTGGCAAACATATGAAAGAATACAGACAAAAGTCACACTAGATGGTGAATCAGTTATGGATGGGTTTCATTCTATATCACTGTAGGAAACATGAAAATCAATGAAATGATAGACATATTTGAATTCTTATATATATGTATAATTATATATATTATTTTATTATACTTATAATGTGGCATAATATAGCATATATAGATATATGCCATATATCTACATATAGACACATATGTGTGTATGTATGATGTATGTATGTGTGTGTATAAAATTTTCCCTGTAAGCTCCTTGAGGGCAGAGACTAATTCATTTTTGTCTTTGTATCCCCAACATAATATGATAATTATTCTATTATGTACCAATAGCAAGTGTTGTAGACTAATTGACTGAGGTCAATACTATAGTTTATGCTGTGTTGGGCTTGAGAAATTTCCTAAACTCTTCTTCTATTCCACTTCTTTCAAGGTGATTTGTAGTATCATTTTCTAGGTGGAACAGTGGGGTAGTTCAAATATGAGCTTAAACTCTCCATCAGAAGTTTACTAGTATGTTACCCTGGATAAGTAATTTAACCTCTTCTGGCCTGTTACCTTATGTGTAAAATGAGGGTGCTGGACTTGCTGGCCTCTAAAGTTCAGCTCAGAGTTAATGATCCTATGAATCTATTTCTTCCTTCCCTTATTTTAACCCAAATGCTTTCCCCTATGTTTCCCCATTCTGATTCTTGGATTCCCTGGTACAAGGATATATAGACAATGCTACTCTCTACATTCCTACCTCTTCCATATTCTGTTGTTTTCCATGAAGGTACGCAATTAGAGAGCCATATTCTAACTCTCATGAATATCACCTCTCCCACGCTTACAAGGCCTGCAGTATCTTCCCAGTGGCCTAAAGAGTAATTTTTTCATCTTTTTTTCTAATTGGAAAGAGAACCCTGAGGACCATCCTTACTCAACATTGTTTTTCCCAGACCCCCTTCCCTTAAAAATTCCTCTCCCTCCCAACTTGCAAAAAGTCAAGATTCCTGAAGAGTTATTGGAGATACCTGAAGGTAGAATGTTTTTGTCTGATACGTACTAACTTCTTTGTCCGATACGTACTAAAATGAATTGCTTTGGCTTGTCCACACCTCTCTGAAGGAATCTCTGCATCCCTCCCCCCGCCCCCAACAGAGAGAGAGCTCTTAGTTTCAAAGCAGCAACAAAGAAATGTCTGAAAACAACAATCCACCGAGAAGTCTAGAGCCTTACGTCCCTGGAAACTACAAGGCATTGAGGCCAGTTTGAGAGGTTCAATTTCTGGTGCTTTATAGGCACCTATAAAACCACGAAACGGCTCAAGTTGCCCAGCTAAAGACACAACAAGCAAGCAGCCTTGCTTTCAAATACATAAAATGTCCCCCAAGGCACACTATTCTACTCACTCAACTCACTCTTCTCTCTTCATGTGGAGGGGAGGGGGAAAGCCATTAGGTCTTCTAAACTGAAGGGTTAGGTTAGGAACAGGGAGGAAAAGCCCAGAGAGAGCTATGCAAACGCAGCAGGTTCCAGCCTGCCTTTTTCCCCTTCCTTGGGCTCAAAAAAAAAAGGAAAAAAAAGGATTTTCTTCAAGGAAAAAGGGGCTCCCAGCCCCATGTCATGAGATAACTATCTATAAAATATATAGTCTTATCCTGACAAGACAACGTAACCTATTACCCATTCTGAGAAAGGCTTCCCTGTCTGTCAGCTGTCTCGGAACTAAAGGATTAAGATTACAAATCCAAGATCTCCTTGGTATCCAGCGGGGTGATGATTCAAGGCCCCTTTGTCTGTTCCACATCATTTCTAGTTTCATAGCCAAGAAAATGGACCAGTTACCCAGACACTTCTCTTCATTAAGAATCTATTGCCTTAGGTCTGAATGGTGAGCTTGGTGGCATGGAAAGGGTGGAAGAAATTCTAAACACTTCCAGCCATAAGAAAAGAAGACAATGTTTTCCTAACCCCTTTCACCACATTTAGCAGACACACATTATTCACCAATATGTAGGATTGACCCTAGAATTCTATTGTTTTTCAAAAATATGAACCACTCCCAAAATGAACATTTTGAAAATTACCCCCAGTTTTTGTTTGCTCTTATTATCTCTTCTGTTATCCTAAAACTTCCTCGTCAATATTTTCTTGCTTCTTACTTGTGTAATCATAGACAGCTAAGTCATTTCCCAGTAGGAGGGCAAGGATTATCTCATATCACATTTTTGTGTTTGCATTCTCCAAATCTAGCATAGTGCCTGACATAGAGAACCATAAGATGGTAGATTTAGACCTGAATAAGACCTTAGAAGGTCATCAAATCAAACACTTTAATTCTACAGATAGGGAAACTGAGGCACAGAAAGCTTAAGAAAATTGTCCAAAGTCACACAGCTAGTAAGTCTCTGAGGCAGGATTTGAACCAAGATTTTACTAACTCTAATCTAATACCCTATCTACTATCTATACCAAGTGGTCTATGATTATTGAACTAAATTCCCCTGTGGGAGCCTCAGTTTCCTCATCTGTAAAATGAAGGGGCTAGACTAGGTAGCTTCTAATATCTCTTGTATCATTATTTCCTATGAACCTATGATCTCTCATGTGGAAATTACCTTCTCCTCCCACCAAACCTCCACTAATATCCTTGCCTGGCAAAGCTATAAAAGGCACATCCAGAATCTCATAGAATCACAGGATTCAGAACTTTAGAGACATTGAAGTCCAACCTTCTCATTTAACAGATGAGGAAAGTGAGGTCCAGAGAGTTAAGTGACTTGTCCAAGGTCACACAGGTAAATAATAATAGCTTTAATTTACGTAATGATTTAATTCTCAAAGCACTTTACACACAATATCTCCTCCAAGATATTATACCTATGAGGTAGAAGCTATTATGATCCCCATCTTACAGATGAGGCAATTGAGGAAGAAAGGTAAAGTAATTTGCCATGAACCACATAGCTAGCAGTGTCTTGAGGCAAGATTTGATCTCAGATCTATCTTGTTTCCAATTCTAACATGTAATCTATTACACCACCAAGCAACCTAAACAAGGGATTTGAGCCTGGGTCCTCTGACTTCAAGTCCAGTGCTTTTTCCACTGTGCTACATTTCATCTCTCATCCTTTATTCAGCCACAGCATTGAAAAGAATTTGGAGTGATTTTATCCAATCTAGAGGTCCTAAATATCATTGTGAGCCTCTAACTCCTCCAACCAGGCTACAGACTCTTCATGGCTCCAGTCCATGAGAGATTCAAGCCGTTCTCTGTCATTTATAGATATGAGAGACAAATAAAGCTCACTATGCCCTGACCTATCTCAAGGGGCCAAATATTCCTTTGTTCTCTAACTCTCCTCGATCTCACTTCCTGATTATTTCTGTTTCTATATATTGACTTTATGTCTTTCATTCAGAAGTCAAAACGTAGCATTTCAAGTCAAGTGAATAAATCAATAAGCATTAGTTTAGCTATTTGCCAATTACTATTCTAGATCCTGGGGATATAAACACAAGCAAAGAAAAAGATAGTCCCTGCCCTGATGGAGCTTACATTCTAAAGGAGGAAGAAAACAATTAAGGACATTAAAAACAAAGGATAGGAGGAAAGGGATAGGTGGAGTAAGGCTGACTGAGGCTGACCTTTCCCCGGAACAGAGGAGACTTGCAAGAATGGGGTTGCCAGGGATGGAGGAAGCACGGTGACAAAGCCCAGAGGACTACTTCTGTCAGATAGGCCTAAAAATTGATTAGTCAGTCAGTCAATAAGCATTTATTAAGTACCTACTACATACCAGGTCCTATGTTAAGTGCTGCAGTTAGAAAGAAAAGCAAAAGGATATCCCTGCCTCAAGGAGCTCATGATCTAATGGTGGAGACAACATGCAAATGAATATGTAAACAAAATAAGCTAGGTACAGGATAAATAGGAAACAACCAACTAAAAGGCACTATAATTAAGAGGGATTAGGAAAAGCTTCCTGTAGACAGTGGGACTTGGGGGCAGCTACATGGCACAGTAGAAAAAGTGCTGGGCCTGGGGTCAAGAAAACTGATCTTCCTGAGTTCCAATCTAGCCTCAGATACTTACTAGCTATGTGACCTTGGGTAAGTCACTTAACCCTGTTTGCCTCAGTTTCCTCATCTGTTAAATGAACTAGAGAAGGTAATGGCAGACCACCTCTGAATATTTGCCAAGAAAACCCTATAATGGAATTTTTTTTTAAGAGTTGGATACAACTGAAAAATGACTCAACAATACCACCAAAAGAAGGCAATATTTTAGCTAGGACTCAAAGGAAACAAGGAAAGCCAGGGAAGCACAGAGGAGAGATGAGGAGGGAGAACAGTCCAGGCACAGGGGTAGCCAGAAAAATCCTCCAGGATCCAAGAAATGAAGTTCCTTATTCACAGAACAGCAAAGTGGTAAGGGTCACAGGACCAAAGAATACATAGTAGGGTATAAGGTGTAAAGGGTAAGAAAACTGAAAAGGTGGAGAGGTTACCAAGGACTTTGGAAGCCAAATAGAGAATCTTGTATTTTATTCTGGAAGTAATACGGAGCCACGGAGTTTACTGAGTAAAAAGATGACAGGGTCAGACCTGAGCCTCAGGAAAATCATTGGTAGATAAATGGAGAATGGATTGGAGTGGAGAGAGACTTGGGACAAGCAGGCCCACTGGCAGGCTACTATGATAGTCCAGACACAGAAGATGAGAGGGCCTGTACCAGGGTGGTAGCAGTATCAGAGGAAAGGAAGAGGCATATTTGAGAAACATTTCAGAGATGAAACTGATGGTCTGTGGTGTGAGATTGGACATGGGATGGGAGAGGATGAGAGAGAGTGAGGATTTGAGGATAACACAGAGGTTGCAATCCTGAAGGACTGGGAGGGTGGTATTACCCTACACAGTAATAGGGAAGTTTGAAAAGGAAGAGGGTTTAACGAGGAAAGATCATAAATTGTAAATGTCTACTGGACATCTATTTCAAGATGCCTGAAAAGCAATTGGTGATAAGAGTCTGGAGGTCAGCAGAGAGATTTGGGCTAGATAAACACAATTCAGAATCCTCGGGATAGAGATGATAGTTAAATCCTCTAGAGCTGACAAGATCACCAAGTGAAGCAGTATAGAGACAGAAGAAAGAGGGTCCTGGACTGTGGGCCTGGGGGACGCTCAATGTTAGTGGGTATAACTTGGATGAAGATTCAGTAAAGGAGACTGAGAGAGTTAGGAGGGAAATCAAGACAGAATGGTGCCAGAAAACCTCACAAGAAGAGAGTACGCTGGAGAAAAGAGTGATGGACAATGTCAGAGGCTAACAGAGAGCTCAAGAAGAGTGAAGATTGAGAAAAGGTCATCAGATTTGACAATTAAGAGGTGGCTGGTTATTTTTTGAGAATACAGTTTCAGTTTAATGGTGAGGTAGGAAGCCAGATTACAGAGAATTAAGAAGAGAGAAAGAGGAAAGGCAGTGGAGGAGCCTATTTTAGACAACCTTCTTAAGGAGTTTAGATGCAAACAGCTGAAGAGATATGGGATGATAGCAGGGAGGGAAGGATCAAGTGAGGGGTTTTGGAGGATGAGGAGGACATGAGCATGTTTGTAGGCAGTAGAGAAGTATCCCAGAGACAGGAAGAGATTAAAGATAAGTGAGAGAGTGAAGGGCAATCTGCTGGAGAAAATGGGATGGAATGGGCTCACTTGTACAGGTAAAAGAGTTTGCCTTGGCCATCCTGTTATATATATGGGGAAACCAAGGTCCAGAGGGTAGCATGCTTTGCCCAGTGACCTATCTAGGTATAGAAGCCAAGTTTCATCATTCTTGCTCCATGTTAAGGATTTCTCAGTAAAAGATTCATTTATTATTGGGAAGTTGCATACCTTATCACTTTAGTAAAGAATACTGGATTTGGAGTCAGAGAAATTAGATTCAAATCCCAGCTTTATCATTTGCTACTCTAAGAGAAATGCAGGCAAGGGAACAAATATGGAATACTAGAAAGCTCACTAGATCTGGAATCAGTAGGCTTGGAATGGAATCCAGACTCTATAACTCACCAGCTATAAGAACTCGAGCAAGTCACAATTTTTCTGGGCCTCAATTTACTTGTATATAAAATGAGACAGTTGGATTTGATGACCTTTAAGTCTATCCCAATGCCAAATTTGTAATACAATGATTCTGTGGTTCATTCCCATAGGGGAAGTCCAGAGCCCTGGAATTAACAGAGAAACCCCAGGATGAGCTGGGCAAGTAGCCTATTCCTCCCTGCTCAATTTTTTCAACTGTGGTCCTTTGGACCACATAACCCCTACACAGATGGTGGTTTTCTCCTGCTCCCAGTGGTTTGTCTAACACAAATACAACACTGTAGAGGAGCCTGAGGCTCCTGGCCTGCTCTGCCTGCAACAAAACCAAGTTCAACCATTTATTCCTAGTCACCATGGCCAGAAAGAGAAAGGAAGCTAAGCCAGATCTTTAGATATGAATTTGGAGGAAAACGTATTTTGGGTTTTTATGGGGTAGAAGCCAAAAGAGATGACCAGACAGATGAGATGTATTTTTGAATTATTTATTTGGGGATGCTCATTGGGGTGGACTTGATTTCCCCTTATCAAGTTTTTGGTTTTGTTGCCATTCAAATTCTCATCTCAATGAACTTTTCAAGATGCAGGAAGTGAGAGGTTTCTGGGAACAAATTGATGGCTCTCTGTCCATCTCACCTACCCTTGTCATTCCATCTCCATAAAGACTAGCCTTGTCCCGGTGGTGCTCATCAATGTCCAAGTGGTATTGAACAAAAAGAAACATGACTTTGGTAGGGGGTGCCAGGCCAGAGATGTTACTCCAAAGAATGGGGTTGGAGATTACAGTGGAAAGAGTGTTAGGGATCTGTTAGCAGAGCTCATAAAGCAGAAGAAACAGGGGCTGTGGGTCAAGAGGGATTGCTGCCTAAATATGAAAATGACCAGGTAGGAATACAGGCTGGAAACAAGTAACTCCTATTTCATGAAATAGTGCTTTGGTGGAGATGTGCCTGCCAATGTATGGGCTTTAAAGCTAAAAGAAGCCTTAGAAATCATGCAGCACAATTTTATAGATACAGAAACTGAGGCTGGTAGTATGTTCAAGAACATGTAGATAGGTAGAGCTGGGTTTCCATCCCTGGTCCCAAGACTCCAAATCCAGTGTGATTTACATTGTCCCACACTGCTCCCTACTTTTGGGGGCAGCTAGGTGTCACAATGGACAGAGTGCTGGGCCTGGAGTCAGGGAGACCTGAGTTCAAATCTGAACTCAGATGCTTGCCAGCTGTACAACCCTGGGCAAGTCACTTAAATGCTGTTTGCCTCCATTTCCTCATCTGGAAAATGAGGATGATAATAGTCCCTACCTCCCAGGATTGTCATAGATAATATTTAATAAAATACTTAATACAGTGCTTGGCCCATAATAGGAATTATATAAATGTAATAATATAAAGATTAACTATTATTTTATATTAACACTGTTTATAACAACACTACTCCAAAGTCTTCCAAATATTGTCATTCCTCAGCTGAACACATAAAACATACATATAAACACATATACACACCATTACCATTACTTACTATCACTATCCCTATGCAGTGGTTCCCAACCTGTGAGTCATGACCCCTTCGGGGGTAGAACGACCTTTGCACAGGGGTCACCTAAGACCATCGGAAAACATATTTCCCATGGTCTTAGGAACGAAACACTGCTCCTCTATCCGTCTCCAGGCGGGTCCGCCCACATGCAGACACACCCACATATGAATATTAAAGAGTTGCAGCATTAGGAAGGTTGAGAACCACTGCTCTAAGGTAATCTCCCATTTACCCTTGTATAGCTTGTAAGTTCATCAGTATTTGCATGCTGCCTTTTCTGTTAGAATGTGAGCTCCTTGAAGGGAAGGGCTGTGTTTTGGCCTTCCTCTGGGTCCCCAGCACTTAGCACAGTGCTTGGCACATAAAAAGCATTTAAATGTTTGGGTTTTTTGCTGATTGTGAAATGTCTCCTAGAGAGTGAAAGTGAAAAGCGATCAGGAAGGAAGAGGCCCTGAGCTTTCATCGTCCAGCCTGGGTTTTCACAGTAAGGAGGTAGGACCCAGACATGGATCTCAGGGCCCCGTTTTGTGGAAAAGGTTGTTGTGCGTCCTTCATTTTGGAGAGGAGCAATGACTCTTGTTTTAAGGGTTAGACAGAAACCTTTAAGGAGGCTATGGCTATGTTTTTTCAAAATTAATGATAAGCAACAAAAGAGGAAAAGGAAAGCATTTGTCCATCTTCCATTCATAAAGTTGTTTTGAGAGAAGTGCTTTGTAAAGAACTATACAAATATTAAATAGTATTATTATTAATCTTAAGCAACAAGTCCCACTCACTGCCAAGAAACCCCCAGGTACTTCACCTGGTATTTTTTTTTGCTAGTCATAAATAATTTTTTTTAAATGAAAAATAAATAAACCCAGTGATTTATAGCCAACAATTTCTAAAAGCCTAGATAAATCTGAGTTTGCCCCTGCTGTGCCTACTGGGCCAAGCCAGCAAGCAGACACACAGAAAAAAATCTGACTCCTTTACCAAACAAATTTGGAGGTCAAAGAAGACACACCCTCAGGACCACACAAGTATTTGGCTCCTGGAGGGGAGCTGGAGGAAGAATGTGGCTAGCATTCTACTAAGAATCTAGCCTGGCCTGGCTACCCTTCTCTTCCAGGCACCTTTCTCTTCTTGCTGCCTAGAGCAGGAATTCCATGTAGGTGTTTGGTGGCCTAGTGGCGCCTTCTGATTAAACCTACTGTTATAAGACTGCTCAAAGTTGTTCATGGTCCTTTGTGGGCTTGGCTATGGCAAGAGTCACCGGTGGTTTTTTTCCTACAAATGAGATCAAGTAAAGGAAAAGCAGGTCAGGACAGAAGAACTAGACAATCACAATGGAAAAATGTAGTGGATTTTAAGTCAGAGAACACAAGATCAAATCTTGACATAACTTTTGTGACCCTTTTTCCTTAGATGATATCGGCAAGTTATTTTTACTTCTCTGGTTCTGTTTCCTTCTCTGTAGGGTGAGGGCTGGGCCTCGAGGTGGCTCAGCGGACTAAGTGCCGGGCCAGGAGTCAAAAAAGACTCCTTTTCCTGAGTTCAAATATGGCCTCAGACACTCACTAATTGTGTGACCCTGAGCAAGTCGTGTAAAGCTGTCTTGCCTCAGTTTCCTCATTTAGAAAATGTGGTGGAGGAGGAAATGACAAACCACTCCAATATCTTTGCTAAGAAAATCCCAAATAGGGTCACAAAGAGTCATACATGCCTGACATGACTGAATAACCACAACAACAGGCCGAGGGCAAGCCAACCTCTCAGGTCTCTTTTAGCTTAAAATCTCTGAACCTACCCTGTGTTGGACTAAGGCAGAGTCATTGATGCCTCCCTGCTCTAGAGAGCACCCCATTAAAGTTCATCCTGCCTTGACCAGGAGTGACAGATGGGTTTGGTGATCTTCCTTAACAATGAATCTTTGAGAAATTATCATAAATACACTTAAATGTTAAGAACTGAAAGTACTAGAAGAGATAGACTAGTTATAGTAAAAAGACATACAGTCATAGTAGAAAGACACACATAGTAGAATGCTCAGGCTTGTTAGTGGCAGAACCAGGATAGTTTTGACTCAAAAGACCTGGTTTTTCATCTGCCACTGACAAGTCTGAGCTCTGTGTGTCTTTGGGTAAACAGCCAACAGTATAACAATCATAGAAGGTGTGTCTGGATCTGGGAGTACTCAAGACTCTTTAGTCCCCCAAAACCCCACCCTTAGTCCACCTAAATATCAGTGAAGCCACCCTTCACTTCCCACCTCTCAGGACATGGTCATGTTCACATTAGCCACCCCTTCGCCTGTCCCTGCTTTGATGAGGGTTATAGAGACTATAGGCATTTAGGTGGTGCAGTGGATAAAGTGCTGGACCTGGAGACAGGGAAACTCACTTCCTGAGTTCAAATCTGATCTCAGACACTTGCTAGCTAGGTGACCCTGAGTAAGCCACTAAACCTTGTTTGCCTCAGTTTCCTCATCTGTAAAATTAGCTGGAGAAGAAAATGTCAGATCTCTCCAATATCTCTGCCAAGAAAACCCCAGATGGCATCACAAAGAGCTGCACATAACTGAACAACAACAATCTCAGGTCTTCCGACTCTTGCTGCTAATTAGCCTAGATTGGGACAAGGTCATTCTGACTTCTGAAACAGGCTATACTTGAACGGAGATTTTAGGAAAAATGTGTTGTTGTTTTTTTCCTGCAAAAGAACATAGCCCTCAAGAAAGCAAGGATTAGGGCCCCAAATCTCAAATTCTTTTGCATGGTGTTCATTCCCCAGAGGGAGAATAAAGAAGCAAGAAAATAAAGAGATTTGATTTTATAAATCGCTCACCTACAAAGTTCTAAACATGTGAAAGCATTTCCATACATGCAAATACAGTGCCTGGTACCTAGTAACCCTTACGATGTTTGTTCTGTATGTTGTTTTGTTTTGTTTTTCTTTTAGCCCATTGGTTTGTTGAAAGCAATCACCACTATTACCAAGAGCTGGGCTCCTCCAACACACCCATCCACCTTCCATTTCCTCCTCCTCTCCCCTGCTCCCAGAAGAGTATCAGATTTGAGAGCAAGTTGCTGACATTTTGGATTCTAATGGCCACTTGCTTCTTTAAAACAGAAGGGAAATGCAGTCATTCCCAAAGAGGAGGTCATTAACACCCTTTCCCCCTTGGGTTTTTCTACTCTCCAGTAAATTAATCCTTCAGCTTGACTGAAATTCCGAAATAACTTAATTTATCTCATTGAAAGATTAGAGCCCAGCAGGACACTGCTGAAGACGGCCTGAATTCAGAACCAATTTCCCCTTTCAGAGATGCCGTTATATTTCTAGACTAAGATATACCACCAACTAGCATCTCACTAATCGCAATGGATTTGAAGTCAGAAGAGTCAGAATTGTATCTCAGGTCTTCTACCTACTATATCACTTAATCTCTCTGGTCTCAGTTTCCTCATCTGTAAAGTGAAAGGTTTGGGCTATAAGCAATCTCAAAGGTCCCTTCCAGCTTTGAAAATTCTATGACTAAAAAGAGACAGAGGGGAGAAATCAGGGAAGGTGGGGGAGTACAGTAACACACACTTCACACCAGGGGAGGCAGAAATGTCCCTATAACTCACCTCCCCCCAAATCACACTCACAAGGCAGACAGAGCCGATCTTTACCTTTCCCCTTTTCCCCACCTCCAGTTCCCTCCCCCTCAAGATGCCTTCAGGAGGAGAAATGGATACCATCAGGGACTGGGGGACACAGGTAGCTTGTAGTGTCTCTAGGATTACAGGGATCTTGTCTTTCACTGTAAGCTCTGACCACTTCAGGAGAACAATAGGAAGGTGAGGCTCCTGGGCAGGGATACCTCAACATTCATAGTTGCAAGGGGGGGGGGTTCAGAGGGGCAGGACTTACAGATGAATTTCACTTTCGATTGGCTGGGAGCAGCAGGTAACTTGAAGCTTCCTATACTGAAGCATAAATAAGAAGTGAAACTGAGCGGCCCGACTTAAAATGGGCTGAATTGTTCTTCATCTTTCTTACTTGTTTTTTTTTAAAACTCATTTCTCTTTTTTCCATTATTTTCTTTCACCTTCTGTTCTTAAAAATTCATCAGAATCCCTTACTCTCACTGACCCTTCTCCCCCATTCTATCCCGCCCTCCCTACTCTTTTTGACTCAATCCCACCTTTCTCTACTCTGACACTTTCTTTTCAGTAAGGACAAGGGGGGGGGGGGGTGGTAAAAAAAAAAAAAAAACCACAAAACGGTTCCAGCAAGAACAGTGAAATCTTCATATCCAGTAGCCCTCCTTCCCCCACTTTGCTTGGGACAACTCTTCAGTCCAGACAAAAGGGCTAGCCTAGGACCTGTTATACAGTAAGTGTTTTCTCTTCTTTGCTGCTCAGAAAAAAGCTCCAGGACAGATAAATACTCCCCTTTCTCATCTTTGCTACTCTGACATCCTTTTTCTGCACCATCCTATAATTGTTCATATATCTGTCTTCTCCTGTCTTCCTCCAAAACATCCTTACTGTAGTCCTTTTACTTCAAACCAAGCTCAAGACTGGGACCCAAAATTTGAAAACACAGGTGAGTGTGAGCCTCTGGGATTCTTTGGGGACTCTTTTCTAAAGCACAGTGAGGGGGGTGGGTAGAGCAATGGGACAAAGTGGGTGTAGTCATTGGTCCAGAGAAGGACATGGATCTAATGGAAACCAGGGTGGGAAGAAGCCTGAGGATTAAGAGAGTCCTCCCTGGGAGCAAACTAGCCACTATCTCTAAGGGGAAAATTTCTTAACTTGCCACATTTCAAACAAAAGACCTAGCATGTTAAAGGGTTTTTTTGTTTTTTTGTTGTTTTATGTAGTAAGTGAATAGAGCACTAACCTGGAACTCAGAAAGACTTGAATCAGAAAGTCTTGCCTCTGACACTTACTAGCTATTTCATTCTGGGCAAGTCACTTAACCTCTTAGCCTCAGTTTCCTTATCAGTAAAAAGGGAATAATAATAACCCAAATCTCCCAGGGAAAGGTTATGAGAATCAACCGAGATACTATAATGAAAGGGCGAGGGTTTTGTAAATCTTCAAGCACTATATTTCTATTACTCTGGATTCCAGGGACCTTGAGTTTTCACTGATAATGGGAAGTCAAACATTAGAACTGGATTAAGTATCTTGAGAATCGCTGTCCCTATTGTTAACGTTATTATTGCTGTCCCTACTGTGCCAGGCAGATATAAGATTTGCTTAATAAAGGAAATGGTAGATTCGGCCTTAATGGAGAAAGGGACTATGGTAGGAGATTCTAGACCACTGTTCTATATATGAGGACACTATCCCTAACAGGTCCTTAGTATGAACCTTCCCCACAGTTTTTATGATTTGATCCCTGGCCCCCTCAAACATTCACTGGGTCAAAAATTAACCCAGGATGAGGAGGGTGATAGGACCCAAGGAATAGAATGCGAGGCTTAAGAACCAGCCAACTGCTTTTATGAGTTCTTCCCTTGGTTCTAGCCCTGTATTTAACTGGGATGGAAAGGGATATATAGCTCGTTGAGGTGTCTCAAGTGTGACAGACTGGGGCTTCCATACCTCTTATGGACTACAGCTGAGACTCCATTATTGGGGTTAGGTTTGTGGGGAAGGGAAGGAAAGCCTTGTTTTAGATGGGTACTCCAGAGCACCTGAGAAGGCTAAGTCTCAAAGAGACAAATGTGTATAATCAGATATAGAACAGATATGGGATTCAAGTCCCCTGGGATTGCTGAATCAAAGAAGAATGACGAGAGGGTACCCGCTGATGCTTTAATGGTAGAACCAAAACCCAGAAGGCCCCCAAAATAATTTGTAACAATGGAGATCAAATCTTTCCCTTATACATTTTAGCAACATTTTGACTTCTTACTCTCTTCACCCACTGCCTTTCCAGATTATGACAAGCCTCTGATCAGAAATAAGATTTAGAGGTAGAAGGACCCTTAGAGGACATTGAGTCCCCATTTTACAGATGAAAGAACTGAGGGACGGAGAGATTAAGTGACTTGCCTGAGGATCAACTAATAAAGTATCTGAGGTGGGATTTACACCCAGGCCTATTTTGCTCCAAGTCCAGTGCCCTATTCACTACATCATGCTACTGAGTTTCATCTTTTTTTTTCTTTTCTGGACCCATCTCTGGAATGGGAGTGAGGTGCAAATGAGAGTGATCAAAAGCAAAAGAGAAGAAAATCAAGGATTCTGAATAACCCACAAACTGGATGATTTTCCTGTGGATAATTAAGCATTGAAAATTTAGAGTAAGTCTTTGCATTGTCTCTTTTCTGCTAAACATGAGTTCAAAAGTCCAAGCCAGGTGGAGGGGAAGGGCAGAGAACATGAGGTGCAGGGAAAATTGTAACAATGTTAAGAGACTATATCTCAGCATCAGGTCAAAACATGCCCCAGGAAGAAAGTATTTCAAATAACAAGGTAGAATTGCCCAGACTCATTCCCATCTGCACGTTGATGCTAAAACCATCCTTTTATGGGACTTAACATAGAGCCAAGAACATGCCTGAACAGAGCAGAGGGAGAGGCAGGAATATACTTAGACAGCAATAGGTTGATTGGTGGGTGATTTCTTTTAAAGAAAAAAAAAATTTAAGTGTTCCCAGGAAGTTAGATCTCTCTCTATCCTCGAGCTCAAAAAAAAACCGAACAAATAATCTCTGAAGTTTACAGAGGAGAGAAAATCCCATGTAATTTATCCTTCTCTTGTTCCTATTAGCCAATCCTCACCCAATCAAAAAGAGCTGCACTTAAGATAAACAAAGATGCAGTTTGCTGGAAGGCGGGAAAGGCAGTTTCAAGGGAGATCTAGGAAACAGAATGGAGTGGGGGAGATTCACCCAATTTGGGGCTAGTTTTCCTGGCCATGCCTGAAATTGTGATACTAGGAGTTCCCATCCTCCTAACTGTTCCAGCAACCCAAGGACTATTAAGTGATCTTTCACTACTTTTCTATTCATTTCAGAATAGGATTGAGCCCTCCAAATTCTACTTATGCCTTCTCCTCTTTTGTTTACTCCATTTTGGAGGGAAGAGGTAACAGTCCCCACTCCCCACCCCCATCATTCTCTCCCTGCCCCTCTCTCTTTCTCTCTGTCTCTCCCTCACTCCCTCACTCCCTCCCTCACTCTATCCCTCTTTTCCTCTCTCTCTTCCCCCTCCCCAATTTGTCAATGGTATCCTGAAGTTTTCTCAAACAGTTTTAGGACATCTCCCAAACCAAGGCCCCATATTTGGGCATGAACTTCAGGATAAGACTGTGAGACACACAGACAGAAAGAGGGGCAAATGTTCTTGACATCCCCATCAATGTCAACCATCTTCTTTGGAGCCAGGAGATACTGCCCAAAAATTTCCCTTGCTTTCTGTGACTGGCTCAGCCTGTCTTTGGGGGCAATGCTAAATAGGGTACTTAACCATCTGAAGGCTAATTTTCCTATGGAGAGTACCCAGAGGAACCAAGGGTTGAGATCTTTAACACAGCCCAGTTATTTGACAGCCCCCTGACCAGTGGCAACCCCGTCCATGTATAGTGAGGTTGGCATTTGGCTATAGATGCTCTGAAGATGAGAGCTCAGAATGATCCATGAGTTTCTCTTGTCCTTCATTCCACCGGAGTCTGTCTCATATCTAATCAGATTTCAGTGGGGTGAAGCATAAGAGGCGTGGAGTTGACTCAGCACCAGCAGCCACCTCAAAATTAGCTCTGACATAGGAGAAGAAACAAGAAGGTTTGGAACTAAAATTAGCCTACAAGGAGGACTGGGGTGGGACAAGGCGATCCACACGTTGGACCAGGCACCATGAACGGGAATAGCTCCCTCTGATCTCTACCCCTTTTAAAAGTTAACATCTTAGGAATGTCTATTTGTCTGCAACCAGGAAAGAATTAAAAGTTTACCCAAGACCGGCTGCCGTAAATTTTACAGATCTCTGTGACCGTTCTCTTAGCCTTTAAGTTTGGGGATCCCTCTGTTCTCTTAGCCTTCTCCCCTCTGAGCAGATGTGGAGAACCTGGCTGAGGGGGAGGGGAGAAGGAGGAGATGGGAAATGGACTGGTATCTCACTCTCTGTCCCCAAGCTGTTGGCGAACCCATCTATTTGTAATCAACAAAGAAAAACACTGCTTCATTCAGATTCCTGCGAGATGTGTGGAATGGATGAACAACAACAACAATACATTAAGACTTTTAAAACCCATTTATATTATAATAAAATGAATGCAAATCAGATTTAAGTTGAGACAGTTTTCAGATATTCCAGGCTTTCTGTAAGATATATCTTGCAAGGTACTAGCGTAAATCTGGTAGAGGTTAATGTGCTTAATGTATTTGACACGTAAAAAGGTCAGATCCAGCACTAATCATTCACCAGTTGTAATTGCCTTTATAGGGTTCCTCTTAAGACACACGCTCAAAACACCAGGCTTGGTGCAAGTCTGAAAGGGAAAAACAAAACAAAACAAACAATACACCTTCTGTCAGAACATATGATTTGCTTTGAGAGATTTAACATAGGATTCATTGGATTTATTATTCTGTATGATTTTCTACTTCACGTTCAATCTCTTAGGGACAAATGAGAAAGGGGAGAGTGACGGGAAGAGAGTGGTTGGGAGGGAACTGAGGTTTAATGGCATCTGTGCCTGACTAAGCCTTCATTGTTACTAGCTTCAGTCTTAAAAGTAGCAGGATGCCTGCCTCCTTCTGCTGGAGCAACCAATTCTGGACACTGCCTGGGGTGCAGTATAAACTGAGACAGGTGGGCCTTTGAACAAAGGCTGAATCTGACAAGCTTTTGGGAAAACCGGTTTCCTTCAGAATGTGCCCTAGGCAGCCAAACTAGCCCAATCACCTAAAATGGCCACTAGATGTTTTTCTTTGGAGTACCAAAGGTTTCCACCTGCCCTGCCCCATCATCTTGTCATTCAGCTACCTAAGCTCTGATTCTCCCCAGGTAACTACCTACCAAGAGCCTTTCTAATCTCAAACCCTGGGGCACGTTAAAAAGAGAATGCCTTCCCCCAGTCCTTAATAGAACTAAGAAAGTCCAGTGGCTCCCAAGGAAACCCTCCTGCTTGGGTTTCTAGCGTTCAACATACAACCACTGTCCCAGTCACCCAGAGCCCTGCAAAAGGTTGATAACGGGGACTTAGGTAGGGCTTCCAGAGATGAGAATTGCTTTATATCCATTATCTTCTTCTTTTTCACAGTCCTTTGAGATAGCTCCTACATGTATCATTAACCTCATTCTACAGAGGAGAAAGCTAAGACTTATAACTTGCCCATGGTCATCCCAAATGAATAGTCCATGTGAGAGGCAGCTTTTTAAACAAAGGTCTTCACGAGTCCAGCCCTGTCCCTACTGTGCCTCATTGCTTCATTGGACCAAACCAAAAGTGTTCATCTATTTAAAATAGAGAATATGAGAATCAGAGTACATTGGTAGACACCAGCCTGGGCACATTTGTGCATATACCTGTGTACACATATGCATATACATTTACTCTCCTTTTCCCACTCCCAGTTTTAAGGGAATTTTCCAAGTCAGAATAAAAGAGAGCCAAAGGCTAGTATTTGCTTCCATTCATTCCCTCCTGTTGGTTCTGATAAAGTGAAGCCTCTTACTAAGAGAAAGAAGGTGATGCCCTCCCTGATCTTTGCACAAGTGAAAAGAAACTGCCAAAATGAAGATCAGAGAATAAGATGCCTCTTGTCCACCTGGGGGAAGTGACATCACTGAGACCTTCTCTGTGTTAGGACATCAGTCTATTTTCAAGACCTTTGCAAACCTCACTGCAAAATCACTCTTCCAAAAGAGCAAGGGGTAACCCACCATATTACTGGCATTAATAGAGCTTGAGTTTAAGCCCATAGTTCAACTCAACATGCTTTGTTCTGTCTCCCATGCACACATGACCATAGGAAGGAAAAACTTCTGAGTTTGCCCCAGGAATAGATTGGGGGACAGGGGCAACTTGGGCATTTCGACAGCTCCATCCATCTCTCCTGGCTGATTTCGTTTATTTTATGTTTCATGTCTTCATTACAGGGCACAGCTCCCACCCGATACAACACAGGGAAAAAATGCTTTAATCAAAATTCCCTTGCAACAACAAAAAATAATATTGCCTCTGCTTGCTTTATTCATGATCATTTTTACTACAGTGAAAAGCAAATATCATTGAGCCAAACCCAAATAGACAAATATATACAACCCACTGGTAATTTAATATTTTGTGCTAATGGTATACACTGTAGATACAACCCTAGAAGAGTAAATTACAATGCTATCAATAATACATCAGAGCCCGGCTCTGGTCTTCCCAGCACACAAGGATCTGTATATTGGCAAAAGGCTCCCTGAATATTAAAAGCCATGAATATAAGGAGGAGAGGCAGAAAAGCTGTGCCTCTGTGTATTGGTCTTTGTTAAAGCAGTTGTTTGTAAGAGAGCCTGCCTGGTCTGAAGTTCTCAGGGAAAAAGGACAAAAAGACAATGCCTTACTAAACAAGGGGCCCACCCACCAGACTGGTAGGACTCACAGCCCGTAGTGATCTTTTGGCTCAGGGGTTCAGTCTAGGACAAGAGGAGGTCGAGACTCCAAGAAAGGCTTTGTAATAATAATTAATAATAACTTTTGTCTTCACAGCTTTTTTTAAAAAGCTGCTTTCCTCAAAAATCCTTTGCCAAAGTAGCCACCTATTCTTGTCCCTGTTTTACAGATAAGCACACTGAGGGGTTTCACCTTAGATACTTTGGCCCAGAACATGAGTCCCCTTGCCCTATACAGAATAGTCAAGGTGCCCATGATACCATAGCTAGTAAAAGTCGAAACAGATCTGAACCTAGGTTTGACTCTAAATTCATCCCTCTTTTTACTGTTACACACAGATTCCTACTCACATGTGCTCCCTATGGACAGTGGGCACAAATTTCACATTAAAAAAAAAATACAAGTTGTACATCTAAGGGACCTGTGCTCAGGAAGAATGTGCCTCTTCTTATTTGTTCACAGTTTTTGTTTTTTGGGGTGTGTGTGTGTGTGTGGTTTGTTCATTTGCTTTGGCCAGAGGGTGTTCTGTGCCAACCGCTTTAATTTTGAGCCCATCATCACCAGGGACCAATATGTGAAGAAAGGGAAGGGAACATATCAATTCATGGAGATATTTTTATGCATTGATCCTTGCTACACCTTCTCACCAAACACCCCTGTGCAAAAGCTAATTGATAAAAACTGGTAGATTGATATTGGGAAGATGTTAACTAGTTAATTTCTGTTAGAGAACGCACTTTAATATAGCTTCATGAGTGATTATATTAGAAACTCTCAGCCCCTCAAGGTTATCAGCAGAACCCTGAGGAAAGCAGTAGTCAGACACATTCTGGGGATCCAAGCTGCCAGGGCCAGTAAGGACCAGGGAAAGTGATCCCAGAAGGAGTACGGCATGCAGATAAGGAAACTGAGACCCGTAGAAGTTAAGTGGCTTGGCCAAGGACACACAGATAGTAAGCATGCCAGGCTGGATTTGAATTTCACTCCGGAGCCAGTGTTCATCCCAGTGAAGCATGATGCCTCCTTAAATAGTTATTTACTACTCATTAATAGGGGAGAGGGGAAGAGGAAAGATCACCTAACACAACAGAGAGCACACATTTCCCCCCATACAACTGGTATGTTCTAGGAAAAGGGATACGGTTAAAGAACATGAGAGTGTGGTGTGGTGAAAAAAGTGAGAATAGGCTTCTCTTCTTGATAGGTAGTGTTGTATATTGGATAGTGTTAGACTCTGAGATCAGATGATCTGGGCTCATATCCCAGACACTTACTAGCCATGCAAGCCTGGTTCACAGAAGCTGCCTAACCTCTCAACCCCTCAGTTTTCTCATCTAGAGAAGGGGATAATGATAATAGCACCCTCCTCTCAATATTGTTGCAAGAATCAAATGATTAGATAGACAGATAGATAGATAGATAGACAGACGGATAGATAGATAGACAGATGGATAGATACATAGATAGATAGAGAGATAGATAGATAGATAGACAGATACATAGATAAAGATAAAGACAGATGATAGATGATAAAGATACAGATGATAGACAGATAGATAAAGATAAAGACAGATGATAGACAGATAAAGACAGATGATAGATAGATGGATAGATAGATGATAGATAGATAGACAGATGGATAGATGGATAGATAGATAAAGATAAAGACAGATGATAGGTAGATAGATAAAGACATGATAGATAAAGACAGATGATAGATAAAGATAAAGACATATGATAGATAGATGATAGATAAATATAAAGACAGATGATAGATAGATGATGGATAGATGAGTGAATGGATGGATGGATGGATAGATAGATGATTGATAGATAGACGTGTGTGTGTGTGTGTGTGTGTGTGTGTGTGTGTGTGTATCAGCTAGGTGGCTAGAGTACTGGGCTTGGAATCAGAAAGACTCCCCTTCCTAAGTTCAAATCCATCCTCAGACACTTATTAGCTGTGTGACCCTGGGCAAGTCACTTAACCCTGCTTGCCTCAGTTTCCTCATCTGTAAGATGGTTTAAAGAAGGAAATGGCAGATCCCTCCAGTATTCTTGCCAAGAAAACCCCAAAATGAGGTCACAAAGAGTTGGGCCTGACTGAAATGATTGAACAATAACTATGACAACACCACATACACATGTGCATACCTATATATGAAGAGATTTAAAAGCCTTAATGTACTATGTAAATATGAGGCGCGTGACTTTTTCAAAGTCATTTCACGTATCTGAGCTTTATATTTCTCATCTGCAGCTGGCCGGAACAGTGGTTAGAGTGCTGGACCCGAACTCAAGAAAACCTGAGTTGAGGGGCAGTTAGGGGGCGCAGTGAATAGAGCATCGGCCCCGGAGTCAGGAGGACCTGAGTTCAAATTCGACCTCAGACACTGAACGCTTACTAGCTGAGTGACCTTGGACAAGTCGCTTAACCCCAATTGCCCTGCCTTCCCCCCCTCCAAAAAGCAAAAAAAAAAGCCTGAATTGAAATTCAGCCTCAGAGATTCACTAGTTGTGTGACCCTGGACAAGTCATTTAGCCTTGTTTTCCTCATCTTTAAAGGAGAAATCATAACAGCACCTACCTCCCAAGGTTGTTGTAATGATAAAATGCTAATATCCATAAAGTGCTTTGCTATATAAACGCTAGCTATTAGTATTCAAATGAGGTTAGAGCAGACTGGTCTCCGAGGTCTCTTCCACATCAAACATTCGGATTCTCCGTTATGGCGGGGAAGGGGAGGAGGAAGGGGAAGAAAAGAACTGCTCACTTTTTCGGTTTCCCTGGACTTTAAAAGAAAAGGCCATGGTGTAAACCCTGACCTCCTCCCCCCGCCCTCCCACTCCCAGCTTAAAAAGCACTTGGTAACCCCACTTCCTCTGCGCTTTGGGGGATTTCAGTGTCTCTATCCTCCTGACATGAAACCTTAGATGAAGGTCTCCAAGGGGATCAGCCTCTCGATCAATGGCGGTAGCCACTAGGAATGGCCTTCTGTCTTTACTGTACCCTGCTGGAGAAAAGATAGAAGCAATGAACACAGGCAGGGCGGTAAGAGATATCCCTGCCCTTTTTGTCTCCAGATCATTGGGAAGACGGAAGAGTGGAAAGCTGTCAGCGGCTTTGGCACTAAGCGAAGAGAATGCAGATGTCGGCTCCAGCCTATGGTGACGGAGAGGCA
Source organism: Pseudochirops cupreus (assembly GCA_028627135.1). NCBI lineage: Eukaryota > Metazoa > Chordata > Mammalia > Diprotodontia > Pseudocheiridae > Pseudochirops > Pseudochirops cupreus. The sequence goes on from CM053584.1 coordinate 89,347,661, forward strand.
GAAGTACTTGAGTGGTAACAAAAGCCTTACTTAAGAGGGACCCAATGTGCTCTTTTTAGGCAGAGACCTATAGGGATCAAAGATGAGGTGAGGACAGAGAATCACTTTCTCCTGTGTAAGTCAATCAGGAAGAAAGAACTGGTGCCTGTCATCCTGCCCCTCACTCCCATCCCCTCCTCCTGAACTCAGCTACCTTCTCTCCCCTCCCCAACCTCATCCCCTTTCTTTCCTTCTCCCTAGCACAGGAGAGGAGATAATCTTTAGCCTAGCTAAAGTCTGAAAAGGGGGAAGGGAAGGAAGGGGATGGGAGAGGCAAGGGAATAAGCATTTACATTACATATATTATATTATATATACATATATACATAATATATGTGTGTATGTATATATGTGTGTATATGTGTGTGTGTATATATATATATATATATATATACACACACACACACATATATATATATATATATATACACACATTTATGTACATTACATATCATGTTCCAGGCACTGTGTTAAGTGTTATTTTACAAATATCCCATTTTATCTTCACTATCGTTATCCCCATTTAACAGTTGAGGAAACTGAGGCAAGCAGAGTTTTTTTTTTTAAGGGAGTTGCCCAGGGTCACATAGCTATTATGTTTTTGATAGTGGATTTGAATTCAGATCTTCTTGACTCCAGCCCCAAGGCTCTATCCACTGTGCTACCAGCTTCTTGGAAATAATGATACCTGGATCACTGTATATAGAAAGGAAATTGCATCCATGGATAAGCACTTCCCACTTGAAGAACTAAATACAGGAAAAGTCTTACAGAAAATCATATGGGTCTGAAGGGTCAGTAAAGGAGGCAGTGACTGTGAATTGGGTTGTAAAATGTGAAAGATCTCAGGCACAGAAATTCTCAGGCCGTCTGATGTGTTTGCTAGACCCTCTGATTCCCCTGTGTCCTCTCTCTTCAGACAAAGAGATTAATGAATCTCTAGCCTGACAACATGGAACGGGGATAGTCATTTTCTAATCAGAAGAGAGTGTTTTTTCTATTCTTTTCTTTAATAAAAGAGTAATCTTTCTCCCACTCACCCTGAATACAGCTAGTTTAGACTTAGATTTCTTCAAAATTTAGACATATTAAGATAGCTCTTAAAAGCAGAGATTGTCCTAAGCAACCTGAAACTTTTAGTAATGAGAATAATAACTAATATTGATAGAGTACCTACTATGTATCTGGCTAAGCACTGGACTAAACGCTTTATAATTATGATCTCATTTGATCCTCACAACAATCCTGAGAGGAAGGTGCTATTTTTAGCTCCATTTCATAGATGGGGAAACTGAGGCAAACAGATTAAGTGACTTGCCCAGGGTCACAAAGCTAGTAGAAGCATCTGAAGGTATATTTGAACTCAGATCTTTTCTAAATAGTCTAGCACAAGGTCTGCTTTAGCAAGACAATATCTCATCGCTAATTTTTTAGAAGAACTTTGATCCTTACCTAAAATAATTTTTTAACAAAAATCTGTCAGTTATCATGCTCATTAAGATCACTCTCTATTTTTACAACACCCATTACTACAGGATGGTCCTTCAAAGACTTTTCATAAGGTGAACAGGCAGAGCCTGTCAGTAATGAGAGCTCTATGAGAGATTAGAATGTTACTTTCATCATATCATTCCCCCTTGCTCTTAATCCTCCAATTGCAGTCAATTGCCTAGAGGATAAATTCCAAACTCTCAGCTTGTCATTCAAGGCCCTCTATAATATGGTTTCAACCCAGTTATCTAGTCTCCTCTCCCATTGTTCTCCAACTTAGAATGATAGAATCCTAAAATCAAAGAGTGGGAAGGGGCCTCAGAGGTCATCCCATCCAACCCATGCAAGCCCTGCTTGCTGTGTGACCACAGATAAATCATCTGGTTGTCAGGGTAGAAATGAGAGGAATCCTGGAGGGAAGTAACCACCTCTTCCTAGAGTTTGTGAAAGAAGAGAGGAAACACAGACACAGCAGGACATGCCTACTAGATTTTGAGAAAGTCTGTTTCAAAGGGTTCATAGGACAGATGGGTAGAATCCCATGAATTAAAATGCTACGAGGGAAGTCAGTCCAGAAATGATGAGAAATGCTCAAGAATGAGATTCTGGAGACACAAAGGGAACCAATTCAATCGGGAAGAAAGCTGGGAAGTATCTGCAGCCAAAGCTGATGTGTGAGGAATTCACCTCATTAAAACTTAGATTTTTTTTTTAAGTGTACTGAGGATGGAAACAAGGCTAGGTAACAGAAGAAAGATACGAGTATGGTGTAGTCATGTAAAAATATTCTCAGCAATGCTAAAACTCAGAATGATCTGAGGAAAATTAAAGACCGCAGAAAAGTGGTGAGTTGTTCAGTGATATTGGGGGGAGGGAGGCAGAATAGGATCAAAGAAAGGACAAGAACATTGCTTAGAATGATTATAACTGACAACAGAGTGAAGGTAGAGCTGTTCATTTATTCTTTTGCTGGTTTTCTCTGTCAAGGAGAATGGCCTTTGAACTGGAAATGACAAAAACAAGGATGGTTAACACAGAGGTGACATGCAAGATAAACAAGGAGATTCTAAGAAAGTATTATCTGGTTGCCTTTGATAAATTAAAGTCAGCTAGTCAAATGAAAAGTCCAGAAATAACTGGTACATAGGAAGAGATACCACATGATTAGGGGTAGTTAGGTGGCACAGTGGATAGAGATATGGAGCACCTGGCCAGGAAGACTCATCTTTCTGAGTTCAAATCCAGCCTCAGACATTTACTAGCTATGTGACCATGGGTAAATCACAATCCTGTTTGCCTCAGTTTCCTCATCTGTAAAATGAGCTGGAGAAGGAAATGGTGGGCCATTACAGTATCTTTACCAAGAAAAGCCCAAATGGGGTCATGAAGAGTCAAACATGACTGAAATGACTCAAAACTACATGACTGGAGAAGGAAAAATGTTAGTCTGATTTTCCAAAAAAGGGAAAAGAATAGAGCCTGCAAACTATATGCCAGTGGTCTTGATTTAGATTCCTTAAAAATCCTAGGCTGGATGAGTAAAGAGATGGTCGGGAGAACATCGACAGTATAAAAAGAAGTGGCGATCACGAAGAGGCAGCATGACTTCATAAAGAGCAAGTCCTTCCGGGCTAATCTCATTTCCTTTTTTCGATTGGGTTACTAAATTGACAGAGGAGTGAAAGGCTGCGGATATTGCTTGTGGAGATTTTAATAAAACTTTGGACAAAACTTCACAAAGCTTCTTCAATTCTTGTGGAGATGAAGAGATATGTATTAGGTGATAATTCAATTAGATGAATTCCGAACTGGTTGGATGACCAGACTCAAAGTGAAGTCTGTTTAATGGTTCAGCATCAACATGGTAGGAAGTCTCCAGTGGAGTACCTTGGGAATCTATGCTTGGCACAGTTCTTTTTAAAAGTTTTATCAATGATTTGAATCATCAGATTTGCAGATGACACAAAACTGAGAGAGGTATTGAATATGGTAAGTGATGGGAAAAAAAGATGAAATTCAATAAGGATAAGTAAAATTTTACACTTGAACACACAAAAAAACTGGCACAGTAGGTGGTGCAATGGATAGAATGACAGGCTTGGGGTCAGGAAGACCTGTGTTCAAATCTGACCTCAGATACTTACTAGCTGTGTGTCCCTGGGCAAGTCACTTAACCCTGTTTGCCTTAGTTTCCTCTTGTATAAAATGAGCTGGAGAAGGCAATGGCAAACCACTCTAGTATCTTTGCTGAGAAGAGCCCAAATGGGGTCATAAAGAGTCAGAAAAAACTAAATAACAACACACACATACACATACACACTTGCACACGCACACACACACACACACATGCAAAAATCAGCTCAAGGAGAAGATGGGGAGGCAGGGTTAGACAGCAGCTGATACTGAAAAAAAATCTTGAGGTATTAGAGAACTGAAACCTCAATAAGTCTGCAGTGTAATGTGGCAGTCAAACAAGCCAATGAGATTTGGGGCCATATTAAGAGAGGCCTTGCTTCCAAGAACAGAGGGGTTGAAAATTTGGGCTTTCATTGATTATATTCTGTCCCAACAGACCTGATCTGGATTACTGTGTTCAGTTGTAGGTGCCAGAGTTTGAAGAAGGGCTTTGATAAACTGGAGAGTGCTCAGAGTAGGGTAATGAGAATTGTGAAGGGCAGTGAATCCATTTCATATGAGAAATAACTGGTGATGTTTAGCCTGGAGAAGAGAAGATTCAGGAAGAACGTGATGGCTGCCTTCAAGTATTTGAAGGTTTTCCATATGGAGAAAGATTTAGATTTGGTCTGTTTGGCCCCAGAGGGTGGAAGTTGCAAAAGAGAATGGATGGCATGAGGGGTGGTGGGTTCCCTCTCCTTGGAGTACTTCAAACAAAGGTTGAATGTCCACTCTTCCTATGTTATAGTGAGACTCCTTTTGTGTATAGGTAAGACAAGATGGTCACTAAGGTCACTCCCAATTCTCAAATGCTGTGATGTATTCTGTGCCCAATGACAATTGTCTCAGGCCATAAAATACATATGAAGCATCTATATGCCCTAGTAGAGAAAGTTACCATAATAGAAATTTCCTCATATTAATGAAATTATAGGCATAAACTAAGATAGATAGATAGATAGACAGATAGATAGATAGACAGATAGATAAATGAAAGCAAAATGCAAGTTCTCCCCTGAAGTCTTCCCTTAATGCTTCATCATGCCATGGAGTAGATACTATGCTTTCTAAGGCTATGAGAACTGAAGATTAGCTCTGGAAAGACATTGAGTACCCTCTAAAAACTAGATTTCTCAGGAATGAGAGAAGAGAGAGAGAGAGAATAGGAAAGATAAAGGATATCTCTAGATACCTGTCTATTAATTTATTTCACTAATAATGTGTTTCTGTCTATCAACAAGTACGAGATAATAAATTATGAGATGGCAGAGAGAGAAATAGAGACAGAGATGGGAAGACAGAGATCAAGATAAAGGAGTCAGAGATAAGAGACAGAGACAGAGACAGAGACAGAGACAGAGAGAGAGAGAGAAGCACCAAGGAATGGACAGGCAGGGACAGATAGACAGAATCAAAGAAACAGACACTGATGGCAAGACTGTAAAACAGAGACAGAGAAGAAAGCCAAGACACCCAGAAAAACAAAGGCAGAGAGGCAGAAAGTTGGTGAGAGGTCCTGAGAAACAATGAAGAAGACAAAGTCAAAATGTGACACCATGAAAATGAGTCTCAGTCTTTTGTCTCACTGCTTGTACTTTTGTTTTAGGTGAAACAGATTAATCTGGAAATTTCAACCTTGTGTGTTTTAAAAGGTCAGGAGACCAAGCCTCCAGGGAGCTTGATGTCTGAGAACCCAGGAGTCCAGAAGTTAGAGTCCATGCTTAACCCTGTTTGCCTTTGTTTCCTCATCTATAAAATGCACTGGAGAAGGAAATGGATGGGAGAGATGGGTTTTGCACACAGCCCAGTATCAATGCTTTGGGCAGCAAGAAAAGACCTTTGGCACCCAGCCTAGGACTGAGGCAGCAAAGTCACATTTGGTCATCAACTTGGTAGGATAAAGACTATTTAGAAACTGTGCTAAGAGTGATCCCACTCTCCTCAGAGACCAAGGTTGTATAGAGGAGAAAGTGCTCCAGAGGGGTTAGGGATTTCTCATCTTAATGCTATTGATTTGAGCTCCAACCTGTTGTGTTCCCCCACTATTAGCCACCAGAGATTGACTAGCACCCATTCCCATTTAACTACTTAACATAAATCAACTTCTAAAAGACAATGTTTACTTTGAAAACATATTAGCAACAAAAGTCTAGGAAAGTACTGAATCCACCAGAAATACCTGAAGAAAGAGAGATTTGAACTGTGTCTTGAAGGGGAAACTAGGAGTCAGATTTAAGGAAGCATAGCATTCCAGTCTAGGGTACAGCCAATGCAAAAACATGGAGAAAGAAAATGAAGTGTCACGTGAGAGGAACTCCAAGTAGACCATTTGTACCTGGGTCATAGAATACATGGAGGGAGATAAAATGTAAGGATTCTGAAAATATAAGGAAACAGGTAGTAAAGAGCTTTAAATGCCTAACAAAGGACTTGCATTTGATCCTGGACATAACAGGGAACCATCAGAATTTACTGAATAGTGGGTGAATAATGGGTAGACTTATGCTTTGGGAAAATCATTTTGGCAGCTAAACAAAGAGTGGCTTAGAGTAAGGAAAGACTTGAAGCAGGGAAGAGAAATTAGAAAGCTATTATAATAGCCCAGGTCAGAGGTAATGAGGACATGAACTAATATGGTGGGAGGCTCTATGAAGGGGACATATGTGAGAAAGAGTGTGAAGGCAGAAAGGACGATATTAACTGGGTGGGTGAGAATGAGGGATAGAGGGTAATGCCCAGGTCGCAAACTTGAGTAAATGGGAAGATGATGGTGCCCTTGACCATAAGAGGGAAGATGGAAATAGAATAGGATTAAAGGGGAAAAATAATGAGTTCTATTTTGAACATGCTGAGTTTGAGATGACTATAGATTCCAATGTGAAATATCCAAAAGGCAGTTGGCAGGACTGGAGCTCAGGAAAGAGACTCTGGCTCTAATAGGAATTTCCTCATAGTAATGAAATTATAGGTATAGATAAATAGATAAAAGAATGGATGGAGAGAGGGACAGATGATATATGGATGGATAGATGGACAGATGGATAGATAGATGGAGTGATAGAGGGATAGATAGACAGATATAGATATGTGTATACATACATATGTACATATATATAAACACTTATTTTAAAACACATGTACATATATATAAACACTTATTTTAAATCACATACATAGAAATGATAACAGAACATGGGAGTTGATGAGATTACCAAGCAAAATAACATGAAGAGAAAAGGGGGCCCAGAACAGAGCCTTGGTAGATATCCATAGTTGGGTATAATTTGAATGAAGATCCAGCAAAGGAGACTGAGAAGGAATAATCAGACAGGAAAGAGAACCAGGAGAGGGCAAGGTTACAAAAACTTGGAGAAAAGAGATTATCTATGAGGAGAAAGTGATCAATAGAATGCTGCAGACAGGTAAAGAAGGATGAGGACTGAGAAAATACCATTAGATTCGGCCATTAAGAAATCACTGGTAACAATGGAAAGAGCAATTTCAGCTGAGTGATGAGGCTAGAAGCAGAGGGTTTAGAACAAAGTGATAAGAGAAGATGGAAGCACCTGGTGAAGATGACTTTCGCAACAAGTTTAGCTTCAGAGGGGGAGGAGAAATACAAATGGTAGCAGAGATGAAGAGAACAAAGGAATGTTTTGCTTGTTTAAGAATTGAGGAAACGTTGGGGGTGGGTGAGGAGGGAAGAAGGGAAAGAATCTGGAAATCAAAGTTGTTTTTTTAATGTTAAATATTGTGTTTTACATGCAACTGGGAAATAAGATATACAGGCAATGGGGTATAGAAATCCATGTTGCCTTACAAGAAAGTTAGAGAGGAATTGGGGGAGGACATAAGAGAGAACAGATTAGAGAAAGGATGTCAGTATGCTTGCTATTTTGGGGTGGAGGTAGGGGAGAGATGGGGAGAAAATTTGTAACTCAAAATCTTGTGGAAATGAATGTTGAAAACTAAAAATGAATAAATAATTTTATTTTAAAAAATAATTGAGAAAATGTGGGTATGTTTGTTGGCAGCACCAGTAAAAGGTGTACTAATGCTGGAAATCCCAAATATCAATCTACTTATATAGTATCTTGCTTAGTATTTTTTAAAATGGGTTTCTGAACAATGTCCGACAAATTGAATCCAATTTTAAATGCACTAGGTAAGTGTTCTATCTAATGGGACCTTGAGTGAGCTTCTATGAAACTCATAGAATTTGTGAGATCCTAATGTGTTTGACAGAGGCTATTCTTTTCTTATATGAAGGGTTTGCTTAAAGCAGGGTCTTTCTACATGCAATTGTGTTATTATGGAAAACGCATTGAATCTAGGGAGGTCATCCTATCTCTCTGAGGCTTGACTTCCTAATCTGCAAAATGGGGACAATAATATTTGCTAGTATTTGCTACCTCATAAGGTTCCTGTTGCCAGGATCAAAGGAGGTGAAATTTGAAAATTCCACATGAATTTGCTGTATAAATGTCAGCTATGACTGTGTCCTTTTCTTGTTTGTCTATAGTTGTAGTAAAATTCCCACGAGATCAGCTGATGTGTGCATAATAGCCTTTGTGATCCTGTCCACCCAGTAAGCCACCATTCTTTACTTTATTAGGTTCTTACTATTACACATCTAGCAATATACCTGGTGCTCTAAAGCAATGGCATCAAACTCAAATAAAAACAAGGGCAGCTAAACCATACATAAGGATCCCTGTGGCTATATATTGACTTAGAAAACCACTTGTTAACATTTTATTGTATTTTTTAATTAATTTTGTTAAATACTAACCAATTATATTTTAACCTGCTTCAGGACACACATGAGAGTTTTGTAAATCACAATATGGCCATGGGCCATGTGTTTGACATCTCTGCTATAAAGGATGCAAGAAGGATAGAGGATACTTTTAATGATATAAATAGTGGAAATTAACCTCTTTCCAGTAGCACTGGATTTAGAGCTGAAAAGGACATCTAATTTAATACTGTTACTTACAGAGAAAGAAACTGAGGCCCAGAAAGAGGTGACTTGCTCAAGATCACACAGCAAATTGTAGAGTGAGGAATTGAATTGTGGTCTCTGAATCTAAAACTACTATTCTCTCCAGTATACCAGAGTTTATACTATAGTTGGAGAGGTCAGATTAACACAGTACAGTTTGTAGCAAATCATTCAAAACATTGTGCAATGAATTACCAGAAATGCAATTCGACTAATACAAATCATAGTCATATTTCAAGCCACTGAGATTCAGTGGGGTATGTTTACTCCCAAGGAATTCCCTCCAGGAATCCAAAGACCACCATCTTTGAACTTCACAGTCTTCCACTGGCCCCCCTCTTCCTTGCCTGGCCCTACTCAGACCGAATTGCCATAACACCACTCTCTTAGGGTCTTGGCATCCCCCTCTACTAGAAGTGGGTCTTCCTGGGGTACAGTCTACCCATCCTCTCTTTGTACAACTGCATCTGTGGTTGGCATATCTTCACACTTCCCCAACCCCACCTCAATGCTACCTCTGCAGTTCCTCCTCTACTCCCACTAAGTTCCACCCAAAAATTCCTAGTTATGGTTCTAGGAAGAATAAGCCTAGGTGAACAGGCTATAAGTACTAAAAAGTACTTACAGCAGAGTAGAAAAGGAAGATGGATTAGACTGGGATATGATGGAAGGCTTCATGGAAAGGGCTTCATTCGTACTGGATTTTGAGGTCTGGGTGAATTTTAGACAGCAATGGAAAACACAGGAGACTTGCATTCAAAAGATCTGGTTCGAACCCTAATGAAATGCTTATAGAATTACTCTCCTCCAGTCACTTTACCCATAAATGCAAAGACAATATTCTATAAATAGTAAAACCTGTATAAATTGGGGAAGAAAGGGTGTTTTATTGCTGTAACAGTTCTGTGCACAGATAAGCATTTAGCCAATACTTGCTGATGGGTACTTTTTAACGATCTTGGCTTCAGAGCCCTGATTTCCTACTGGGCAGAGTCTCCCTAGCCAAGACAGAGTTTGGGCAAGCTGTGGACTGTGCTTTGGAGGAGAATTGTGTGAAATTGCTTTGGCCAGAGTACCAAAGGAGAAGCCCCATTGGACAGCTTGATTCAGGGCCACCCACCCTCGGGTCTGGTGTGACAAATAATATTTATGCAGGATGAAGGATACTTTGTTCTGTTCTCCCCTAATGTTGATGTGAGACCAGTTTGGAGGAGCAGGTGAAAAGAAATGAGTGAAAAGCTTACCCATACAGGAGATAACAAGCAAATCAATGGGTGAGCATGTCTCTCACAAAGTCCAGGACAGAAGGAACAGTGGCGTTTCTAATTTGTGCTAACTGAACTCAACCACCTGATGCCCAGAAATGCAACGAAAAGCTGTCAAAGTCATCTCTTTAGGAGTGTTTTTGCTGATCAGGGACAGTTGGAGGGAGAGTGCATGGCTCCACCATAACCCAAATAACCTTACCCAGCTGTCCCAGGGAGATTCCACAAACATTCACCTGGAATTTGAGCTAATTGGTGAGAAGTTGTTATATAATGCCAGGTTTCCCAGACTAGTATAACAGGGCTTTATCACGTGCCCAGATTACCTAAGACAGAGGCATCCATATGGGAGATACCAAGGACCTGATTCTGGAAGAAAACATGTTACACTGGTCCACCACATTGACGAGAGCAATCTCTTTCCACTGACTATAGCCAGAAATAGCCTTTCTCTCTCTTTCTGGTGGTGGGCAGAGATGAAGATCTTGTTCACCCCCCATTTGAGCATCATTCACTAAGCTGGGTAGGGGGAAGGGCCACCTTCCCTTTCCCCTTAGTCCCTGTGGCCCCAACAAACAGATTTAGGGTACTGATCTTACTTGTTCGTCCTTTTCAGTTCAAAGTACAGAAACAGAGTTTCTAGACTTAAGAGCCATGATGACCTTGAAAGAGGAATCCAAGAAGGATGTTGCTGCCAGCCCAGCAGGGAATTCCTGAGAAGCCAGGGTGCTGGAGTGCCCAGCTAGGCTTCAGACTTGTGACTTGGTGGAATGTTTTATTGGAATTGACTTAAGCTACAAACCTAACCACTTCCTCCCCATCAAGGGAATGTTGAGTCAAGGAGAATTTTTATTTGTTTCTTCTTGCTATACCTTTGAAGCAAATATTCCCTTGTTAATTTTTTTTTAGTTATTCTAACCGTTAAGCAGTTAAACGGAACTGGAATATTTGTACCCTTATAATTGGGTGGGGATACAATTGGTTAGAATTTGAGCAAATGGTGGGGATAAGAGATGCCCCAAACCCCTTCAGGGTGCCAAAGAACCTTGAGGAAGGGGTAAAATGTAAGAGATCTGGCCTTCAGGTAGTGGGGGCCAGAGAATCATTATTTTGCTACTAATTGAGACCATTTGGAAGGGTGATCCAGGTACCATAAGTAGAAAAGTCATCTAATTGTGAAATCTTCATGCCAGAACCTGGTGTTATGAGTCATACTTGGCAATGAGAGAAGTGATATACCTAATTTCCCAGGCAAACATGAGTAAGGCCAAAGCAGGACAAAAACCCTAGTGCAAGGAAGACACTTCAAAGAGAAGGTGTCTTGTTTGTGACTGCATTGAGCTGAACTACCTCTGTGTTCCACCAACATAAGGATGCTCTGGAACATTCTTCCTCTGCAGTGGGGGGTGGGCAAAGTAACTGGCAGAGAAGATCTGTGGCAAAGGGCTACGCTTCCTCATGTCTTCAAGAAACGTGGAAGTGTAACCCCAGAGCTGCACAGAACTACAGGAAGGGCCCCAACTCCAGATACTTGCAAGTTATGGCATCTTCTGGGAGCCGTACCTAATGCCTCAATCCCTAACTGAGGCTCCATACAGGACTTTTAAGAAAGTGCCACTTACTGAAGGATGTCTATATTTGCTGTGTTCTCAACTATGTGCTCCTCATAGTTTTCCTCAATCCATCAAAAACATTTTTCATTTAGTTTTGTGAACTTTGTGCCTACAAAGGGAGTTGATGATGATACAGTAGGTGATGTCATATGATGTCATACAGTTTATAATCTAGAGAGGAGAGAAATTCTCCTCAAAACTTACCAAAGCTCTTTATATCCCACAAGACATAAACAACAAGGGGCAAGGTTTACTTATACAATAGTACACAGTTAGGACCATCCATGAATTTTGGAGGCTCCATTCCAATATGGCTTAAGGAAAAGGAGGAGATATTTTATCTGGGTTCACAAACCAAGCCCATTTCTTTTGAGTTTTACCATGAAGTGTGTAAGAGAGTGAAAGTATTTACAACTAAACAAGTTTTCAGGAGTCTGGTAACACCTGTGGTCTTCTGGGGCTTCCTTTCTAGATCCTAGATCCCTGGCAGCCGAATTTCTGGGGAAGATGGTGGGCAGCTCACTGGCATATCTGTCCACACCTTGGATGTCTATGTGGAGGCCACCATTGAACTCTAGTTCAGTACATGATTTCAAGAAACAGAGCTCTGCATTCAGTTGATCCAACCACGGGACTTATTGAAAATATACAAGCTGACCTAGTGGACAAAGGATACTGAGAATTCATGTGCCCTGACAGTTTCACCATCACGTGAGTCTGAATGATATTTTTGGTCTGAAGAGATGAAGCAGCAGGAAGCTAGGCTCGTCCAGAACTGAAGACTACATCAAAGCAGCTTCAGGCAGGTGTTCTGTGTTATGGGAGAAATATCTCTTCTGTAAGTTCATGGGGTGGGTAACTGGCCCAATTATATATTAACCACAATGAAGAAATTATAGAGGTAAAAACCTAAGTTTTATTATTATGCTCAAGCATAGGTTCAGGCCTCAGAGAAAACCCGAACAACCATTAGGAGTCTCAGAAGCCCTCTTACAGGCAAAATTACATCAGAGTGACAGAGAAATAATTCTTTTACATATTGTAATCTTGTACATTCCTCTCAGGCCATAAAAGTTAAAGAGAAGATAGCTCCATAATCCCATACTTCCTTCAATGTCATAAAAGTTGAACAAACTAAGTTAAACAGAGTCATAACCTCATACCCCCCCAAAGGAAACAAACTTCAACAAACTCTATAGGTAAACTAAGTCAGGTTACAAATTAAACTAGATTTAGAGGATTCACAAATAGACTGATTGAGGAGGAGGATTTACATGTCTCCGGGGAGTTGGGGACAGTGGAAATTCTTGCTCTGGCTTCTTATCTAAGGAATGCTTAAAGCTCTGTGTGCATTTTCACATCCCATGGGACAGGTTTGATTAGGTAAGGTTAATATTAAGACAGACTTTTAGTTACCCACATTTTCAGCAAGAATGGCCTGAATCCCAAATAATAAAAGGAAATTTAAAAATCTCCATAACATTGAGGTAGACAGAAAACTGGATATTTAGAAAGGCAGTAATCCAAAGTTAAAAAAAAAAAACCCACAGGCACCCAAGAAGACACTAATCACGAGTAGAACAGATAAGGATAAACAAAAGGTTTGGTAGAACTCCTCTGGTATCAGGGGCTACACTTAATGCACTCATCAACCACTTTAAACTGTTTCTGTCTACATGGTTCCCCCCTCCCCGCCCCCGCCCTCCCCACCCAGGGGAAGGACTCATTCTGACCAGACTATATCAACTCTGTACAGCTAAGAGCCAATACACAAAAGTCCATTAAAGAAAGGATGTGAACAATGATAATACATCCTCCACCACTGAGCTCAGTCCCCTATCATCAGGTAAGATGATCTAATAGTAAATATTTTACCTGATAGGAGGGACCATTAGAGAGATATTCCAAAGTGAGGCCCCTTTGACTCAAGGGCACTTAAGTGTTAAGGGTCAAAGGACTTTCCTTGACAATCGGGGAAGTTTTGTTGTTCAGTCATATCTGAGTCTCTGTGACCTCATTTGGGGTTTTCTTGACAAGGATACAAGAGTGATTTGCCACACTTACAGATTAGAAAACTGGAGCAAATAGGGTAAACTGACTTGCCCAGGGTCACACAGCTAATAGTGTCCAAGACCTGATTTGAACTCAGGAAGATGAGTCTTCCTTACTCCAGACCTGGCACTTGACTCACTGTGCCATCCAACTACCCACATTCCTCACTTCAACCTGTGGAAAGCCTTCAATCTGGAAATTGCCCCAATCTTGGCCTTCATGTTAAGGAAAGTTCTGCTTATAATCCATTCCCAAGCTTCCATGGGAAGACCCAAGAGATTCAGTTAGCATGAGATGCACCCTGAGGATGCTTTGTAGGCTATTACTGGACTAATTTTAATATGGAATCGAATTTAGTTTGTGCAGAATACAAGAGGATTGCCCCCCAAGAATCCAGCTAAGTCCCAGAATAGGAATAATAGTAATCCTTGCCATTATTGTATTCTAGCCTAAAATTACTCAGTGAGATTAGCAGAATGGAATCCCAGTTTTGCACATAAAGATGCCATGACAATAAGGGACTTGTCAAAAAATCATGGAGGTAGTTAGCAGTGAAAGGACAAGCAGTCATCCCCGATCTTCCTTCCAGGGCTGCTATTTGCACTACTCCAAACTTCCTCATTATGCAAAGTGCTCTCACTTGTCCCTAATTTTCATTACTGAATCAATCAGTGGTCTCAAACTAAAATTTCATGTTTGTTTCAAGTTTATAGCAGTCAGTTACTTGTTTGCAGGCAGAATGACCTAAAATTCACTTATCTAATTAATCTGAACAAAGAAACAAAGAATTGATCACACAGCTTCCCTGGCCTCACTTTCTTGCACTGGTGGCACTGTCATTCATTCACCCAAACTCACTCCCTGGTCATGGGTTGGGGGGGAGGGGGAAGAAGTGAGTTGGATTATTTCTTGCTCCCCATTGCTACTTCCAGGCTTTCTCTTTACTGTCTTCTTTCAGTAGCCTCATATAACCTAATATAAGATAATCTATAGAACATAAATTTGTAGTGGACTCAGTCAGCCCTGTTGCATGGTTTTCTCCAGGTTCATACCTAGGTATGAATGAAGGTAGTAAATAGTGGGAGTAAGCCAAGGCTGGGATTTTGTAGGGCAAGATCTTCAATAGGATAAAAGGGGAAGGGACACCAGGGAAATGGACAGTAAAGACCTAGTCATCAGGAGGTCAGGTTGGGGAAAGGAAGAAAGTACAGCCAGTGCAAGAGCGATGGTGTTGAAAAGAACCAAAAGGTGGAATGATTGGAGGTTATAGTGAGGATGAAGGATAGGGTTTGGAGTCTTGGGTAGAGGGAAAGCTGGAATGACAACAAATTCTGATCAGATGAAGGAATTTTACAGTTTATGACTGTATTGTATTGTATGTATATGTACTGTAATGTATTCAACATGGCAGTTGAATACTGTGAGTGATGGCTAGGTCAAGGGTATAGCTTGTGTGTAGCTGTGCTGAGGTAGAGGAATAGGTCGTGGGAAATGAATAAACTGAGGAGTTGGGAAGTTAGGATGTTGATGGGCATAGCAACACATATGATTAAATCTCCTAGTAATGAGGGAGAGAAGGAGCTGGAGCAGAAAGAAAGACTGTGAGCCAGCCATGCACTGAACAGAAAATGTCCTGGAGGTCTATAGACAGCGTCATCCAGAATCTTGATGGAGTATCATTGAATAAATTAGCTTAGAGATCTGGGATGTATAGACTGATAAGTACTGGTATTTTCCCATGAAGCCATGGAAGGAAATACAATCTATTGCTGTTGTTCAGTTGTTTCCCAGTTGTGTCCAACTCTTTGTGACCCCATTTGGGGTTTTCTTGGCAAAGATACTGGAGCGTTTTACCATTTCCTTCTCCAGCTCATTTTACAGCTGAGGAAACTGAGGCAAAGAGGATTTAGGAACTTGCCCAGGGTCACACAGCTAATATCTAAGGCTAGATTTGAACTTGGGAAGATTAGTCTTCCTGACTCCAAGACCAGCCCTTTATCCACTGTGCCACCTAGCTGCCCACACAACCTATTAGTCCCTGGTATTTCTCCATGTCCCACTCCCTGGAACTTTCAGTTGTTTTATTACTCCCCTGCCCCTTAGTTTCCTGTCACTTCATCCTTCTGCTGCCTAAAAGCCAACTCTCCCCAGGACCCTCCACACACACACACACACACACACACACACACACACACACACACACACCCCTCCATTCCTGGTCACATGTGGATAACTGACATCCTTCCCCATCTTCTTCCAGATATACAAAATTACCTGTGCCTCAACGGTACCAGCACCATAAAACTGTTCTCTCTTTAAACTCTACACAATGGAAGTCCACCCACCTGTCCCAAGTAGGTGCTGGATAATACTAGACTGTGTAGCTTGTGCACAGGCCTCTATGAGACGCAGGACAGAGAGAGCACCCAAATCTGACCAAGGCTAGGACTCAATAGTACCTTAAAATAAATGTCATTTGCGTGTTCCAGCCTACATTACTTATGTTCATTCATCATCTTTTGAGAAAGATGTTTTTGAAAAATTGAGCAATCCTCTACCATAATACGCACCTAAATTCTAATTTGAACATAGACTATATAGCTGCACTGAAAATAATAGGTTACACCATTATTTTACACCATTAATACAAGGACAGCCGCAAAACACTCTATTTTGCATGCATATTCTCTGTTCTCCATAAACTGTCAGGCCCCTCTGCCACATTTTTATGGATAATTAGGAGGTTGCAAGAAGCAGATGTTATGAAACTATCTGTGACTAGTCCTTAATGTTGGATGACAAGAACTCAGCACCATCTCTTAATTACATGAGACACACAGAAAGGTGGGTGAGAGAAAGAAGGGAATCTTGTCAAAGTCTGACATGGAATCAAACAGTTAATCACCCAGATTGAACCTGAACATTCCAGAAAATGTTTCACTAGTTGAGTTAGAAGCAGTTCTACACTCTGAGCAATTTCATTCCCGTCCCCCACCTGGGCTTGAATAAAATCAGAAAACTTGCAGGCTCTCATGGTCTCCAGGACTGGCTCAGTCCATGACTATTAAAAGCTCACCCGCAGGGAACTTTCTCTCATATTCAACTCTAGTCAATTTCATTTTTCCTCATTGGATCCCTTTCTGGGTCATATGGGGAAAGTGAATCAGAAGGGCTGAATTTGAGTTTTACCTGTTCCAAGAATTTAATCTGTGACCTTAATTAACTCAATTTGATTCCATTTGACAAGCACTTTTCAGTGTCTGTTTGCCAAGTATTTTGCTAGGTGCTGGGTATTCAAAGACAAAAATCCTGCCCTATACGGGCTTTCATTCTGTTGGAAAGATAAGATTTGTCCACATATAAATAGTGTTTTCACTGGGCTGTCTCCACATCTGGAACTCTCTCCCTCTTCATCTTTTTTTTTTTTGAGGGGGGAAGGCAAGGCAATTGGGGTTAAGTGACTTGTCCAAGGTCACACAGCTAGTTAAGTGTCAAGTGTCTGAGGTCGAATTTGAACTCAGGTCCTCCTGACTTCAGGGCTGGTGATCTATTCACTGAGCCACCTAGCTGCCCCTCCTTCTTCGTCTTTAACTCCTGACTACTCTGGTTTCCATCAAATCTCAGTCAATGTTTCATCACTAAGTTGTATGCCTTCCCTGGTCTTCCTTAATCTTAACACCTTCTTTCCAAGACTGCCCCCAGTTTATCCTATCTCTTGTTTGTGCACAGCTGTCTGCATGTTGTCTCCCCTCGTTACACTGTGAGCTCCTTGAAAGCAGGGATTTTTTTTTGCTTGTTTGTTTGTTTTTCCTCAAGTCCCCACAGTTTAGCACAGTGTTGGGAACATAGTAAGAGCCTAGGAAAGTTAATTTGACTGGATTGACTGGGACAATATGGTACCGTGGAACCAGAGATGAATGTGGACAATAAACTTGTAGTCACAGAAACTGAATTGAAACCCTGCCTTGGGCAAATGACTTAACCTATCTGCACTTCAGTTTCTTTCATCTGTGAAAGGAAGAAGCTAGGATAGGTAACCTAGAATATCCCTTACAGATGTAGTTCTGTGATACTATCAGAAAATACAGTTTAAGTTGTTGTGTTTTGTTTGTGGAGAATGACTTTAATAAGAAAAGGTCTCTGGTCTGGCACCTAACCTTAGTCCTGAAGGGAGCTAGGGGTTCCAAAAGGCAAAGGTGAGGAAAGAGCATTCAGATCAAGGAGCAGGAACAATCTTCAGGAGTGATTTTCTGGACCCCAGTCTCACCGAAGGACTCATTGCACAGCAATGCTATTTTTTATTATAAACTTGGTGAAACCAATAGGAACTAAGCTAAATTTTAAGCCTAATCTCTACCCACCCACCCTCCCACCAGATGGAGGTGATATAAGGGGGATTATGCCCCCCCCCCAGATATTGAGGGAAAATGTTTGTGCCTGTTGTTGCTATATCTCCAAAGTAAATGTGTTGTTGTTCAGTTGTGTCTGACTTTTTGCACCTCATGGACCATGGCACACCAATACTGTCATGAGGGTTTCTTGGCAAAGATACTGAAGTGTTTTGCCATTTCCTTCTCCAGTGGATTGAGGCAGAGGTTAAGTGACTTGCTCAGGCTCCCACAACTGGTAAGGGTCTGAGTGAAGATTTGAAGTCTTTCTGACTCCAGACCCAGTGCTCCATCCACTGAGCCACTGTAAAAGCTAATTGATATTAAGAGATAATAGAACTGATATATTAGTCAATATCCTCATACAATTGTCTGAAAACTTAGTCCATTTAGCATCCACCACTAGGGAAGGACCTCAATAAACAGTGATTGAATGAATGAATGAATGAATGAATGAATGAAATAAAGGATCAGTAGCATTTCTATGAGGTCTCTCTCTCTACCTCTGTGAGTCTCTGGATCTTTTCCCTGTCATTATTGATCTATGGTTTCAGAAACCCACACCTGAGTGTGCCAGCAAAGGATGAAAAGCTTGCCAACTCTTCTCCTGACCATTGCGTTTCAATTGGTCAGTCAAGGAACAGATATTAAGCCCCTACTACAAGTCAGGCACTGTTCCATTCACCAGATACAAAGAAATCTAAAAGACAGTTTCTGCTCCCAAGGAGCCTAATGGGACTAATTCCCATAGTGGTAACAGAAGAAACACAGTCAAGAAGAGTGGGTAGGGCAATTTCTATCCCAAAGATTCTTTACCCCCAAGGTGTCCATGAAATTGAATGGGGGGAAAAAATCTTTATTTTCACTAACTTCTACCCGAAAGTGAGCATTTTCTTCAATTATTTAAAAAAAGCATTATTCTGGGAGGGAGGGTGGGTATAAGATTCACCAGACTGCCCAGG
Source organism: Pseudochirops cupreus (assembly GCA_028627135.1). Classification (NCBI taxonomy): domain Eukaryota; kingdom Metazoa; phylum Chordata; class Mammalia; order Diprotodontia; family Pseudocheiridae; genus Pseudochirops; species Pseudochirops cupreus. Next base: position 89,366,651 of record CM053584.1, read on the forward strand.
GAGTCTAGGAAACAAAAATGGTTCAGAGCCCCTGCTCTAAACAAAAGCTTTCTTCCTTTAGTTCTCCTTCGGAGGCAGATCTAGCGACTCATCCCATGAGGAAAAGATTTACTTTGGCTTTCGGAACTCCCCAACCCAACCTGCGTTCACGGCCTCTCCAGGGAGCATTGAGTCCAACGAGTTAACAGCCTCATATGGCAGAAAGCCTGATAGACAGGCTTTGTAATCAGATGCCAATGCCCTTCCATCTAGATGTTCCTCATGCCCTGTCCTAAAAGAAACAGCAGTAACCTTCAGTGAAGCTAGTGCCTGTTCTCCTTCCGCAAGAGCCTGTAATGCCCCCCCTCCCCACCCCAAACACCTGGCATCTCGTTAATTTACCTGTGACATGTTGCTACACTTAATTGCCTTTGACAATTAGTAACATTTCAACACCTCTTTTAATGGACCAATTAAGAGAACGCTTGTCTCAGGTGCAGGAAAATAAATGGGCTAAATTTGGAGAGGGAGGGTGGGGGAACTCGGAAGGAAGGAAGTGGGGGGAAGGGTTTGAGATGGGTGAAAGAGGTTAACGGAAGTCCCTGGCGATACTTTCTCTTCTCTCTCTGGGAAGTGAGTTTGTTGCCCTTTCGTGTGTTGCAAGGGCTGTGTTATACTACTCTTTTCCATGTTTATTCGTTTGCTGCTTGGCTTCCCAAAATGAGCATTTTTTTTTCCAACAGACAAGCTCCCAATTCCCGAGTAGCTGGGTGATATTAATTATGGGGAAGAATGGATGCTAAGCAGTTGCTATTGCGTTCTTCTCTCGGCCATGTTTCTGTATCGATTGCTTAGGATGCCCTATTCTCCCAATGCATATCTCTAGTGCAATCGATACAAGGGGTCCCTCAGGAAAGGAGCTGAGCAGGCGTTACTGTTCTGGCTAAGCACACATTCTGGCTCCCTCATTTAACACTAGCAAGACCCTGAGCAAATTTTCATGGCTTCGGGCCGTTTGATTTCTTCCACGTGGACCTTCCCCGACCCCACTTATATTAGAAGCAGAAAAAAGGGGTGCTATTCTATAATGTATTTCCAAGCAACCCTAGGAACATTTTGGCTCAAAACTCTTCCAATAATGTCTGTATGATCAGATCTGTGAAGTATGTGGGCTCCAGGACTCATTGTAGTCAGGTGTGTGAAACGACTTTTAGCCATATTGGTCTGCTGCAGCGAATTGAACTGTTTCATTTCAGGCAAGATCATTCGCTGGAGCATGGTTTTGTGATCATTAATGTGGGAGAGATCTTGAAAGCATTTTTTTATGTTAGGAAAACTCGTGGAAATGGACAAGCCAGCTGCCTGACTGTCATGGAGTTTGATCAGCTGTTGACAGAACTTGACATATATCAGATCTGCCTTTTTGTTTCAAATATTGTATTAAGCTTTGGATTTGGGCATCATCATGCAGGGGACCCAGAGCAGATGCTCTTTTTACCCACAGGAAAAACCAACCCTGGTGAGAGGCCACAAAGAAAGAAGCCATCTCTGCCTTTCCTATGTCCTCTTCATCATCCCTTCATCACCTGGAATTTTTGTGTGTGTGTTTCATCTATCCCTGAGTAGCTGGGCATTTGTAGCTAGGGACAAGTAACAACGTCCCCCAAAGGAGAAATACAATCAGATGTACAATAATGAGTCTTTGCAAGCTGGGATATGTCCTGCCTGATCCTTTAGGTTGCTAGGGCTTCAATCTTCTGAAATCTGCAATGAATTTGTCACAACCCTTCCTTCCAAAGAGTTATCATCATCATTCCTCTTTTCCTGCAAACCTTGAGCCCGAGTGGCAATGACTAGAGCACCTGATGTAGAAAGAGAACTATCACAGGCCTCTTCTGATTGCTCATTAGGAAACTATTTCGCTGCCACTTGCTTAAAGAAGACTCAGGAAGAGAAGACAAGGAGACAGTGCTATACTTGGACTAGGAAAAAGTCATTTTGTTTGCACTGCATGATAGTGGGTCATTTCTTCAATTCGACCACTAACACTATGCTAAGCCCACCTAGAGCAGGAGTGGTAAAGCTCTATGCTAATTATATTACTTTTGCTGAGTATTAGCAAGGACTTGCTTTCAAATCCTAAACCTAAATAGAACCTACTACATAACAGCAAAATTGACAAATGGGGCATATCCTTGAAACCACTGTGCGAAGATAATGGGCTACATAAATCAAAAGTTCAGTAATTTACCTCTCAGATGTGGCCAGTGAATAGGGATTTTGAGTTAATTGGGGGGTGATGTATTTTATAAAACTCCCAGTGCCTTAAATACTGTTCTGGAGATCTAATCTCAAGGAAGGCAAAGGTACAATGCAAAGAGCTTTGGACTAAGAGCCAGGAGTCCTGGATTCTAAACCCTGCTCTGACACTAGCTAAGAGATGTTGGGCCAATAACATCTCATCTTCATAGGCTGTTTTATTTTTTAAGCATTTGAGTGTAAGTTTTGTTATCTCCATTTTACTGATGTAAAATTGATTTAGTGACTTTCCCACAGCCACTCTAGTAGTAAGGGATGCAAACAAGATTCGAACCCAGGTCTTCTGGCTTCAATTCTAGTGTTCTTTCTAGTATACCACTCTGTCTCTCAAATGATTTCATTTCTCTGGGCCTCAGTTTTCATATCTGTAACTCAAGGTGAGGCAGGATTAATTTTTGAGATCCTTTCCAACTCGAATGGTATACAAATCTGATTTCTAAGAATCCTTAAAAAATTGACCCCTATGACTTATTATAAATCCTGATCAACAGAGAGGGAAATAGAGGCACAGAGTAGTGGGGCCAGGTCATAAATAATACCTAAATTTCTAGCTTCCAGACACACTGTACAACGTTCTCTAGGATGAAATAAGAAAAAAGGCAGTCCTTTCTATCCCCCACCATTTAAGCTGGAAGTTTATATAATTCTCATCCTTCCATTTCTACTTTCTTAAATTAGTTGTTTTGTCTCTGGGTGTAACTAGGTGGCCTACTTCTCAGTTTCTTTCCTCTGGTTATGGCTTAACCATAGACATGGTTTGTATTCCAAGTTTGTTTTATTGGTGTAAATACCTTAGACCCTGAGAACCCAGTAAGATAAAATGACTTTCAATTTTGTGTTTAGTCTACCTGGGGTTATTAGTTGAAAGGGTGGGATAAGGAAGAAGTAGTTTGCTGAGCTGAGGGTCCCAAGGAGCTTGAGAAAATCAGAAGGCAATGTCAATGAGTGAAAAAATCATCCATTCACAGCAAGGGCCCCATGAAGTAATGGGGAAAAGCCTAAGGACCTCTGTTCCCTTCCCTACCTGCTCCCCCCTCTCCCCAGTCCATGTGCCCAACAAATGGACTTGGGATTTTAGTCTTTTGTGTTTGTTCTTTTCAGTTCTAATTTCAGGGAATGAGCATCTTGGAAACCAGGATTCTGTTCCAGATGTTACAACCAGCCCAACAGGGAAGCACTAAGAAGTCAGGTTCCCAGGACACAAGCCCAGGGCACACCCTCCCCATACTTTGGACTTAAAGATTGATGGTACTAATGATATATGGGAACTGAACTGAACTGTGGATATAATCCCCCTTCCCTCGCCTCCCTAGAAACCAAAAATGGTATAGGGAGGATTATGGCTTGGAGAAGATACTTTACATTTGTTCTGGCTATACCTTCAAAGTAAATATGCCTTTCTATAATCTAAAAAAAAAAATCAGGTGAGGAAGAGAAAACAAAATCTGGGCAGAGGATCATATATTAAGAGGTAGAAGGAACCTTAGAGATACTGAGTTCAGAGTTAGAGTTTTGAGTTAGAGATACTGCATTCAACCTGGCCTGGAGAAGTAAGTGATATGTGTAAGGTCACACAGATAGTAGTATAGTGTAGGACCAATATTTGAAGCCAGGCTCTATGACCCTAAATCCACTGCGTTTGGGTTTTGTTTTTTTTTCCCACACTCTATGGGCCACAGGATCCCTTGGAGAATGATGACTGAATGAGGAGTGGAGACAGAAAAGAGAAATAGAATCAAATCAGCAATCCACACTGCATCTGTGTTTAGATGAGGGTCAAAGTTTTGGATCAAATTCAGTAAAATAAGGAAGCATAGGATAAGCAGGATGTGAAAACTCAACCCTCTAATCTAAGGCTCCAGAAAAGGAGGTCCTTTTCTCTTTCACTTTCCACAGAAAGGAACTCATCAAGCATGGAAGCAAACTGGCCCCAGCTCCTTAGAAATGAACAAGTAAACAAACAAACGGGAGCTGGGAAGAAAGAGATGGTTTATGAATAAAACAATGTTTTATTAAGTTGCTATTAAATTTCAATTGAAGAGTACTTGGGATACATAGATGCAGACATATTCCTGAAACTAATTGGTTTTCCACATCTGCCTTCCTTCCTAATTGGACTAATTACTGCACTGTAGGATCATGTTCACTGCACTAGAGAAAGCAGGAAACCCTGATTTACAGTGAGAGGAGCAGCAATTAGAGGGAATTAATTCATAAAGCAACATCTAAATAAATCATATAATGAGAAGACAGCAATGTAATTATTGTGACTGGTGGGTCCCTTGTGGGGGAACATCAGACTTAAACCTCACACCAAGCTGCTTGGCTCTCCCTGGATCAGAACAGAAGCCCCTCTTTCTTCAAGCATGCATTACCTATTCTTGAAGGCCTAATTGAAGTGCCCTGTTGAAAACAATATGGCCCAACACTTCTTCTCTCCAGTGACAAAGAGAAAAAATTATATTCTTGACACCTTAATATTTGTCCTTTGTCAGGATTAAATATGAGCTCAGCGTGATGGGACTAATGTGTTCCAGCCACAGCTTCAGAACCTGAGCCTTTACAGACTTTAGCATCATTATGAATCTTTCCTGTGTCTCCATTTGGCATATTTGGGCTTGTAGCTAAAAGGGCTTATTAGTAAGAATAGCATGTTTAACTCCAGGATTTCAATAATTCATTTCCCCTTGCCACGGGGTAACGGGCTGTGGTCTTGCTTTGCTGGTAGAGATCAGATGGCCTGGGGCTATTCTCCTGCACTCCCCTTTATCAGCTGAGCTTCCCCTTCATCTCCTGGTTATTAGTGTTACCCCTGGTGAGTTCCCTCATCCCACCAATCCTATATCTTTGATGTTCTCCTTACACCCTCCCCTGTTATCCAGCTTATGCTCCAGTGGGGCCTCCTTGTAAACAGATACTAGCAGAGCCAGTACAAAGAAACTGATGCTTTAAAAGAGTAGTTTCCTAATGAGGAACTAGAAAAGGCCATTTTCCAGTACTGTATGACTTTCCCAACTGCCTTGTGATTTGACTCTGAACTTCGAGGATCATGGGTGGGACAGTGGGTCATTTAAAGACATATTCTCTGTCCAGAAAGAGCTTTCCTTTCTTCCCAATCATAACCATCACCTACCCACTCCAGTCTCTCTGCTGTACATCATTAATGTCCATCATGTCAATTCTTTCTGTGTGGCAGGCATCTTTTATTTTTCTTCGTCTTGTCATTGAATGGTAGGAAATGAACTTAAGAAAAATACTTATATAATACACAAAGTAACTTCAGAAGATTGTGCTTCCAAGGGCCCATTAGGGGAATATTAGAGTATTATACTTCCCTCTGGCTTATATCTCTACTGGCCATTTGGAAGAGATAATTGGAATCATATCATCTCAGAGTTGGAAGGACTTCAGAGGTCATCTTGCACCATCTATGCCTGGAAATAATTCCCTCTACAACATACTCAACAAGTGGTCATACAGCTTTTGCTCTTCCAGTGAGGTAGAACAGCCAAGGTAGACCATTCTCTTTTTATATAACTCTTAGACTAAGTTCTCCCATACAGCAAGCTAAACCTTACTACCTCTTTGCATTTCTAGCACATTACTCCTAGTTCTGTCTACTTTGAGGACTTGTGACTTAAAGACCTCTTTAAGCAACTACTTTGCTTCCCAAGTTATGGTGGTACAGTCTTGCATACTGAATGACACATGATCCAAAATCAATTCAGTTCAGTTTAGCAACTATATATTAAGTGAATGAATGAAAAAGCATTTTTAGGCATTTACAGTGTGTCATATGCTGGAGATATAAATATGAAAATAAGATAATCCTTGCCTTCAAGGAGGTTATATTTTTATCTTTATTTATTTATTTATTTTGGCTTTTTGGAGGGGGAGAGACTGGCCAATTGAGGTCAAGTGACTTGCCCAAGGTCACACAGCTAGTGTTAAGTGTCTGCGGTTGGATTTGATCTCAGGTTCTCCTGACTCCAGGGCCAGTACTCTATTCACTGAGCTACCTAGCTGCTCCAAGGGTATATTTTTAATAGGAGAAAACAACACATATGGGGGATTCACTGAGAGAGAGGATGGTAAGGTCCAGATGGTACAGTAACAAGGTAGTAAGTATATACTATGTACTTGGCCCTGTGTGAGGCACTTAGGATGCAAAGACAAAATGAAACAGCCCTTCTTCTCAAAGATCTTACATTTTACTGGGAGGGGGTACCAAACAATATATACACAAATAAATAATTACAAAGTAATTTAGGGGCAGTTGGGTGGTATTGGGGAGAGTGCTGGACCTAGAGTCAGAAAGACTCATCTTTCTGAGTTCAAATATGGCCTCAGACACTAATTGTGTGACCCTGGGCAAGTCACTTAACTCTGCCTCAGTTTTCTCATCTGTATTAAAAAAAAACAAACAAGAACTGGAGAAGGAAATGGCAAACCACTGTAGTGTCTTTGCCAAGAAAACTCCAAATGGGGCACAATGGAAATGACTGAACTGAACATCAACAAATGTAGGAAGGGAGCGAAAGTCGCAAGGAGACGTAAGGGTCATCTAGGTTGGCGTGGGAAACCTGCAGCCTGAATTCAAACTTCAGAGAACAAATCCCCTTAATAAAAGGATTTGTTCTGGTAAAATTTGGACTCAGTCCAAAGGTCACACTTGAGGACCTAGAAGGCCACATGTGGTCTTCAGGCCACAGGTTCCCCACCCTGATCTAGGCCAATCTGCTCATTTTAAAAATAAGGAAACTAAGGCCCCCTGTATCCCTAGGTTCTAAGTGTAGTTAAGACAATCAATTTGTCAAAGTTCTTCAGTGTGGGAGTGGAGGACGGGCCCACAACCCTCCACTGCCTGTTTTCCCTTAAATCCTGCATAGTCACATCACATTAGGCCCTGTCAAATCACATACACATGATGGAGAAGAATTAACATAATATGATGTTCCAGGGCACGTCTGCCTCCAGACACACCACAAATCCCTCCCATCAGAAAGCTAAGCTTTGCATCCAGACAATTACCTGCTTTTAACAGAGGCTTCATCCATTATAAGATGGGATGACATAGCCTCAGTTCAGACAGGCAAAAACAGATCCATCTCGATTGGTGATGCTTCTGCTCCTGCGAAGGAATGAAGTCAGCAGGGAGGAGGAAGCAGAGACCACTTACTTGCTGTACATAATGTATGGGATTTGTGCTAAAAGGATGTTGAGAACTAATCACGGAAAGAGACAAAGCAAGAAAGAGAGATTTGTTTAATATGATTCATTATTCTCTTCCTCATTAAAAGGGAAACTCAACTTTCTAGTTTTCATTATAGATGTTTCTCTTTCTTTCCCCACATGCCCATTACACAAGTATGGGGGATTTAAAGCTAAAAGGGACCTTAGAGGTCACCCCTTCTCTATATTTACGGATGAGAGAACTGAGGCCCAGGAAGACAAAGTGATTTATTCACAGCCAGATACAACTAATAAACTACAGATCTAGAATTGTCCTTCTATTCCAAACAACAATGAAAATTATGATCATAATTATCTCACATTCATATGTCACTTTAAGGTTGGCAAAGCACTTAACTCATAACTTAGTGAGGCAATCAGTACAGGTATTTTTTTGTTTTGCTTTTTGGAGGGCAGTTGGGGTTAAGTGACTTACCCAAAGTCTCACAGCTAGTAAGTGTGTCGAGTGTATGAGACCAAATTTGAACTCAGGTCCTTCTGACTCCAGGGTGGGTGCTCTATTCACTGCACCACCCAGCTGCCCCAAGTATGGGTATTTTTAATCATCATTTTACAGAAGAGGAAACTGAGGGTCCAGTACTCTTTCCATTGAGTCTTCCATAAATCAGTATAGTTCTCTGAGGAGCAGCATGGTCTTGGAATGAAAAGGCATTAGTGTGATTAATGTGAACAGGCAAAGTGCTTACTCTGATTTTTTTTCACCTGTAAAATCAGGGTAATATAACTTTTATCACTGATGTCAGAGCACAAGGTTGACATGTGTGTGAAAGAAAAAGAGAGACAGAGACAGAAAACACATCTACTAAGAGCTTGCCAAATGTTAGGCACTGTGCTAAGCCTTGAGGATTCAAATACAAGTGAGCAAGACAATCCCGGACCTCATGGTTCTTACATTCTAATGATGAAGAACACACCTAAAATGGGGCTGGAAGGTGATGGGGTAGGTATGGTTTGGAGATTGGGGCACAGTGGAGAGATGGCTAAGGATAAGCAGAGAGATGTGGAAACCTAACTTTGGGCAAGATAAGGTAAAAGGTCACCTATCTGAGCCTTTTATCCAAGGGCCATAGTCCAAGGTGAGTCCAAAGTAAAGATGAGAAATAGAATAAAGGTCTGGTTCCTGGCAAGATAGAAGAAAAGCCCACCTGGGAAGTTCTTTGTAAATCTTATGTGATAAAGGAGACTTGATATTATTTCCAGAGTCATAAAGTCTAAATACTTCACACTTATGGCCATTGGCTCATCTAAAAATTCCAAAGAACTTTTAAGAAGTCAACAACTTCATCCCTAACTATCTCTTCTCCTTTCTTTTGAGTAACTCTCATGCTGAGGATCTGCTCAGTAAAAGAAGCTGAGGGGAAGGGAAGAGAATGAAATTCATGACTAAATGGTCTTCTAAGGAACAAAAAGTAAATAAATAAAAATCTAAAGCTGAAAATGTCCTGGGAACCAAATATAGCCTACAGAGGCACCTATAAATTATATGCAAACACCATGCAAATGTAATGTAGATCTCATGCAAATGAACCAGTGGCCTCTACGAATATTTAATTGGCCTGGAATGTAGACCTGGGGACAATGTTAAAGGAGGCCACATCTCTGGAGAGCTGGCAATGACCCAAAAGACTTACCCAGTATTGTAGCCTGCAGCTGAGTATCAATCAGCACTATTGAGAGAATGAGTTGACTCTGGTAATTCACTCAGCCAGCCAATTCAGTAGGAAAATGTCAAGCAAATTGTTTGGCCTGCAATTAAGGCAGAAATGTCCCCTACTACCAGGTCTTGCAACCATCCAGAGCTTACCTAGAAAGTCTAAGTGACTTGACGAAGGTAACACAAGTAATAAGTGGCAGATTCAAACCCCCTTTCTCTGGTTCCAAACCCAGTGCTCTGTCCATGGTACTACATTCATTCTTATCACCACAACCTGTGAGGGAGGTGGTACAAGTAGGATTACCCAAATATTATCTCCTTTTCAGATGAGGAAATGGAAGCTCAGGAAGATGTGATGATTTGCTGATGAACATAACCACATAAGTAATAAATGTTGCAACTTAAACTCATGTCCTAACTTTAAGCCCAGTGCTCTTTCCACTTAACCTCATCCTATTCTCCACATGCATATATACACATACATATATGCATCTTGAAATACTGTCCTGTCCTACCTATAGGGGGGTAAGAGCTCATGGAGAGCCCTGGTCTGGGAGCCAGCGCCCTCGTACTGTCATCCCAGCTCTGGCACTAGATAGCCATGAGATCTTGGACTTTCCTTGGATTCCAGGTTAGTAGGAGTGATGGGGATACAAAGGTACCCTAAAGGTTGAGTTGCCCTTTCCCTGGTTTATCCTCTAAAGGCACCCTAAAATACAGAGGTACCTTAAGGGTTGAGTTGCTCATTCCCTGGTGTCCTAATGTCTCCCCTTATCTTGAAATACCACAAAACTTCCCCTTATCCTGGACCATAACCTTCCTTGTCTCCCCCGTCCCCATCCCCCATCCTGGGTTATAAAAATTCCCTTGTCTCCCTTATCTTGTGTCATTCATTGTCCTCATCCTGTGTCCTTATCTTGCAAGACTAATCTTGTCCCTAAATCTCCAACCCCCTTTAGAAACCCTAAAACTTACATCACCATCCCATAGGCTGTATAGCTTTCTGGCTATATAAGTCTGGTCCTTGTCCTGTATCAATGCCTTTGTTTAGCTCTTTGCTAAGTCTCAGGCCCCCAAGCTTTCGGGTTAAGCTCCTTTTGGCTAAAGAGAAGGTTTGATTGAATTCTTTCAAAATATGAACCAGTTCTCCCAACTCTGAACCTCGACAGTACAATAATAACTAGCATTTATACAGGTCTTTGCACAGTGCTTTACACATATTATCTCATTTGAGCTTCAAAATGTCTCCAGAAGGTCGGTGCCATTATTATCCCTATCTTAACAGATGAGGAAACTGAGACAGAGGTGAAATGACTTGTCCAGAGTCACACAGCTAGTAAATTTGATTGGATTTGAATTGGATTTGAACTTGGGTCCTTCTGACTCAACTACCAAGTGCTCTATCCACTGAACTACCTAGTGTTTGGGATGAAAAATATCCTTCATCCTTAATTTAGTGAAAAGAAATAAACACAGAGATCTCTTAGGATAAGAACAGGCCTTTATTCTTTTCCCTGAGAGAAGAGGGCGGTCTTCCCCATGACTCATCATGGAGAAGAGGCAAGTTACAAAAGATAGTGCTGGAATTTATAACCTAACTTAGTCAAGACCCCTCCCCGACTGTTTCCCCTCTCATTGGTGGAGAGGCATACTTCACCAAATACTTCCCCAACAGGGACAGCAAGGAAAGATAAGGGGAGGGTCGCACCAAGGTGGGAAAACAGACAAAGGAAGATAAAAGTGATTGACAGAAGCAATTTGAAAAGTTAACCACCCCAAATTGAGAAGTTTTCACTCATCCCATACGCTAGCTTCTTCTTTAATACGAAGGAGTTGGACTAAAATAATTATCTGTTTCTATTCCAGCTCTAAAAAGCACTGAGTCCTTGAAATCGTACCTCATATTGGTAACCATAAAAAGTTACCCAGGAAGAAGAGTCCACAGGTTTCCCAGTCTTTAATGGCTATAATAGAATGAAAGGTTGGGGGGAGGGGGAGGCAGAAGGGTAAGGGGCAGTAGAAAGCTCCCTTCAGGGTGGGGTGTAATTGGAGAGAGGGAAGTCCATCTCCAGAGAATATTACTGGTTCCAGTAGTTTGCAGGATCAAAGGCAGTCAGTCCTCTCTGACAACTCTCTGATGCTCCTTTGCATTTAAAAGCTTTCCTATTTACTTACAAATTATAGTGGTTTGGATGCAAATGAACCACTTGAGAACTGTTTCCTCTCCCCTAGATTAGTGGTAAACAGGGAAGAAATTGACCGGGAAAGCCATATACGGAGCCTGACCTGAGACCTATTAAAATATAGCTCCAGCTTAATTATTCTGATTTGAGAAGTATTAGGCAATTAGACAGTTACAAAGTGGCAGGGAGGGGGGCTGTCAGAGGGATTTCTCTTTCAATTATTAGCAAACTGGTTTAGACAGTTGGATGATTTAGATGCTGCAGAAAATCCTGACCAGTGCCTCCTGGAGGAATAAACACCTGGTGAGAATGTCAGGAGAGGAACATTGCAGTCCTGACTGCCGGGGATATACTGTGGGTGTCCAAGCAAGTTACTTATCTCTCTGAGTCTCAGTTTCTTTCATTGTTAAAAAGCAAGCATCGTCCTTGTGACCCCTTCAATATCTTGAACGTCAGCCTTCCCTCCATCACCAATATATAATGCCTTACTTGAGTAGACTAAAGAGAATAGGATTTGAGTCAGAAGGAACCTCAGAGGTCATCAAGTTCTTTCCCTATTTTTTACAGCTAAAGAAACTGAGACCCAAGGCAATTCAATGAGTTGCCCAACATCCCACAAATAGTAAGTATCAGCAGTGGGATTTGACTCCAGGTCTTTGGACCAGCAATCTTTCTTCTGCAATTTGGAAATAAGTATCATGTATAGAAGTCAATATTATGTTCATTTATGGATGTATGGTACCAGTAGTGCTATTTTAGATCAGGGTCAACCTCCCTCTTAGGTGTACAGCATAGTATAGTGGAAATAAGTCATAGGCTGGAATCCCTAGGTTCCAATCTTGACACCAATAAATGCAGGTTGTGGGTCTCTGAAAAGTCAGTTATTTTACATCTCTGAATCTCAATCTGTAAACTGAGGAGAATAATACTTAGAAAGGGGCAGCTAGGTGGTGCAGTGGGTAAAGCACCAGGCTTGAAGCTAGGAAAATCTGACTTCAAATCTAGCCTCAGACACTAGTTGTATGACCCTGGGCAAGTCAGCTAACCTCTATTTGCCTCAGTTCCACATCCATAAAATGAAGACCCACTGGAGAAGGAAATGGCAAAGGACTCTAGTATCTTTGCCAAGAAAACACCATGGACAGAAGTACATGGGGTCACATGGGGACTGAACAACAGCAACAATACTTATAAAAACATACCTCATTGAAATATTGGTGCCTGAAATGTCACCATCCTTTGAATTAATGTCCCCATCAAGGTATCCACCAGGAAAGCAAAATCTAATTCCCTCTACTCTACATGGTTGGTTGGCCTTCAGGAACATTGTCCATGACTTTCTCTCTCAGGCTGAACGGGTATATACATGTCTGTTTCTACCATGTACTTTAGTAGGAAATCTATCGGTCCCTTGGTTGAGTCCCATCTCTTGGACTAAAAAAGTTCATTCTCAGTCACTCTCCCCTCTGACACTCTGACCTTTCATATCTCCTAAAGTTATTCAACATCTAATACTCTTTCATTTACTCTAAAGATCAGATGGGAAAGTGCATTAGGCAGAGCACACTGGGCATAGCCATAAGGACTAGGCTCTCATTGACCCAGTCACTCATCACACTTGTAAGGTCGTTGAATTAATTAGGAAACTCATCATATCAATCAGGGACTTCCTCTGATCAATCTTCCTTACGCATGCCTTAACCCAAAGTAATGATTAAAATCAGAGAAAAAACTGGTTCTAGAAGGAACATGAGAGATCATATGTCCAGGTTCCTTATTTTACAAATTAATTGAGGTTCAAAGAAGTGAACAAAGTCACATAGCTGTTTGGTGTCAGAATTAGAACTTGGAAATTTAGGAGAACTTTTGAAGTCTGAAGGGAGAAAGGAAGGAAGGAAGGAAGGAAGAACTTATTAAGGACAGACAGCACAAAAGGACACTTCCAAAACCTTATTACACTAAAACCTTTTGCATAATCTCCTTTACACTACAGCTGTTGTTTCTTTATAAAATCCATCAATTAAGAACAAACATTTCTTAAACACCTATTATCAAATTCATCAGGTTACTTATCCCTAGGAAGTAGGGATACAAAGACAAAAGTGAGAGTCTCTGCCCTCAAGTAGTTTATAATCTAACTGGGAAGGAAGCAGCACCTGTATTCCTGTAGGTTAATACAAAATGAACATGAAATAGATAACAGATAATTTGTGAGTGGGTAACACTAACAACAGGAGGGTTTTCCTTGAGCTAAGCCTTAAAAGGAAGCTAGGGATTCTAACAAGTGGAGGTGAGAATACATTGCAGACTTGGGGCCCAGCCAGTGAAAAAGCATAAAAAAAATGTGAGACGAAGTCTCATGCATAAGGAACAGTAAGGCCAGTTTGGATAGATTACAGGCTGCATGAATAGACCAAATGAATTATAAAGAGAAAAATGTAGTTTTATTCCAGATTATAAAAAGCCTTAAATGCCAGACAAAGGTGTACTTATCTGATCCTAGAGGTAAAAGGAATCCAATGGAGTGTACTGAATAAGTTAGTGACATTGGAAGGGGCAGCTAGGTGGCACAGTAGATAGAGTGCTGGCCCTGGAGTCTGGAAGACCGAAGTTCAAATTTGGCCTCAGAGACTCACTAGCTATGTGACCCTGGGCAAGTGGTTTAATCTTGTTTGCCTCAGTTTCTTCATCTGTAAAATGAGCTGAAGGAAATGTCAAATCATTCCAGTACCTCTGTCAAGAAAACCCAAAATGGATTCGTAGACAGTCAGACATGCTTGAAAAATGACTAAATATCAACCACAAAAGTGACATGATCAGAACTGTGCTTAAGAGAAATCACCTTGGTAGCTGTGTGGAAGGATTGGAATATCAAGAGCCTTGAGGCAGGGAGTTCATTATAAGAGTACAGACCAGAGGTGATGAGAGCTTCAACTAGTGTTGACCATGTTATTGAAGAGAAAAGTTCAGATGTTGTGAAGATGGAAATACACTTTGGCATATGATTGTATAGGTGGGGTGGATAAAATAAGGAGTTGGAGAATGATACCTGGATTACAAGAAGTATGGTGGCATCCTCAAAAGAGACAAGGAAGTTTGGAAGAGAAGTGAGTTTGAGAGTAAAGATAATGGGTTCCATTTTGGACAGGTAGAGTTTGAAATGTCTGTGAGACAGCAAATTCAAAATATCCAGTGGTCAGTTGGCAATGTGGGGTTGGATCTCAGGAGATACTAGGTTTGAATACACAGATCTGAGAGTTGTCATCATCAAGAGAGTAATTAAACTTAGGTGAACTAGGAAACTAAAATGTCAACTCCAGGAGAACAGAAAACATGTCTTAGCTATCTTTTTTCTCCCCCAGGACCTATGATGGTACTATGAACAAACTAAGTAACTTAATAAAGGTTATTGAATGAATGGACACAAATATTTACTAAATGCCCACTCTGTCCAAGGTGGTATGCTAAATGTTGGGTGTGAAAAGACAAAAAAATGAAATGTCCTTGGAGAGCTTACATTTTTCTGGCAGGCACAACAAGGTACACAAATAAGTTCTCTGCAAAAGAAACTGGTTACAGAATTCTAACAACTGAGAGAATGAGAGGAGGCTTTGGCAAGAAAGAGGGACATGAGGTGATCCCTGAAGGAAGACAAAGTCTCTGAAAGGTAGTGATTAATATGGAGTACATACCAGTCATGGAGACCTGCTCATGTGAATGAACAGAGACAGGGGATGGAGTACCAAGTCAGGAGAATGGCTAGTGGTTAAGTGTGTGAATGTAGGATAGAGTTAAGGCTAGAGAATAGGGCTAGATACAGAGATCATCTCTTTATAGCTGGTGCTTGAACCTGCAGGAGTTAATAAGATTCCCCAACAAAACACATGTAGAGAAAAAAAGTCACAGGACTGAACTCTGAGGAATATCCTCTCTAAGAGGAAATGAGTGATTAAATTCTGAGTTCACCTCTCTCCTTAGCATCCCAGGATCCTACAGAAGCCATTTAGTCCAAACCCTTCATTTTACAAATGAAGAAACTAAGGCCTAGAGAGATCATATGACTTGCCCAATGTCATACACATAGTTCATGGCAGAACATGGATTTTAACTCAGGGCAGCTATACAGTACAATGGAAAAGGATAGAGAATTAGAGATATCTAGCAGGTAATCATTGGATAGAATTTAGAGAATAGGGTTGGGTACATAGAAGTCAGGAAGTCCTGAGTTCAAATCTAACCTCATACATTTATTACTTGTGTAACCTTAGACAAGTCACTTAACGTCTCTTAGGCTCAGTTTCCATCTCTGGACAATAGGAATAATAATAGTACCTATCTCCCAGGGTGGTTGTGAGAATCAAACAGGATAGTATTTGTAAAGTATTTTGTGAATTTTACATTTCTATGTAAATATTTGTTATTGCTGTTATTATTATTTCCAGGATCCCTTATCCCACAAACAAGGCTAAGTGACTTACTCAGAATTATAAGGCTACTAAGTGTCTGAGGCTGGATTTGAACTCAGGAAGATGAGTGTTCTTGACTCCAGCCCCAGCACTCTATCCACTGCAGTGCCTCCTAGGTGCCAAGAGTAGAATGTTAGGAGCTGGGGAAAGTGCACAGTTTAGATAAGGCATGATCTCTACTCTTTATGGAGTTAACAGTCTGATAGGAAGATAGGACAGAAACCCAGAGAGCTATTCTGGAAAACATCCTATACCAAGTGGATTAGAGAAAGAAAACCTCAGGATAAAACATCAAATCTTCTGTTTGGCATTTAATTCACTTTGTAACTAATCTTGTCCCCTCCTACCTTTCCAATATTTTTACATTTGACTCCCCACTATTGATTCTAGGATGCAGCCAAAGTAGCCTGCTCACTTTCCCTCACAAAGGATATGTCATCTCCCTTCTCCACGCCTTTACATTGGCTTTCAAATCCTCATGCCCAGAATGCTCTTTCCCCTCCCCTCCACTTCCTGGCTACCCTGTATTCCTTCATGAATGAACTCAAATCCCACCTTCTGTAGAAGGCCTTGTTTGACTCTTGCTACCATTACCGTGCTACCTGCCCACCCTCTTCTCTACTGCCTGCCCTCTGAGATTAGCTAATATTCCATTCACACTGTATATATCTTAGACATACATAGTTATTTACATGTTGTCTTCCCCATTAGAACACAAACTTCTTGAATGTAGGAACAATTATTTTTTTTACCTTTCCCTATCCCTGATACCTATCCCCAGTACTTAGCTTAGTGTCTAGGACATAATAAGACTTCAATCAATTGCTGTTGTCTGATTGACCTGAGAGGCAAGGGAGAATCAAGGACTTTCTGGAGCAAGTGGCATTTATGGTAAGCTTTAAAGGATCAATAAGACACCAGCATACAAAAAAGGGGAAGCAGAGCTCTCCAGGCACAGTGAAAGGTGTGAACAAAAAGCATAGCATTGGGAGACTGTGTGGTAGGGGGATGGAGAGTGGTCCAATGTGAGATTAGCTTATGTTAGAAGGAGTATGCTTCACTTGCTGATGCTGAAGTAAGGCAAATGCACTAGACATAAGTTCTCTGAGGAAAATAGTGAGAAACAGTATTTCTTTCCACTACCAATCACTACTATTTATTTGGACTGAATAAAATAAAATCTTCCTTCTATTTTCCGTTTAAAGAAGATAAAGATTTATTAAAGTTCTCGTTTTGCCATCCCAGTAAAAAATGCAATTCTTAATAAATTTTTTCATACACCCCAGAAGCATAACAGACCTACAAAAATGACTGTCTTTGGAAGATATAATCCTTCTTGGAGTCAGGGAAATGGTTGAGATGACCTTTGCAGGGTCTTTCTAGCTTTTTGAATTATAGAGTAATGGAGCTGGAGATGAACTTGAGAGACAAACTGAGCTTTTTCTTCTCCTCCCCTTCCTGCATTCCAATCACTTGGATTCCTGAGTACTCTGCTAATTATAGAGACAGTTTGCTCAGCAGCACTTGGATTCATTTCCAAAGACAAGCCCTGTGAGTGCAAGGAGAAAGTGGCTCCGAGCATCATGGCCAGTAATTGCTTCCATTGCTCCAGACCATTTTGAGTCAGTATAGCAGCCTGGATAGCATGATAGACTTAAAACTCAAAAAGACTCAAGTTCAAATCCCACCTTTGATATTTACTAGCTGTGTGGCCCTGGGCAAGTTACTCAACCTCCCTGAACCTGTTTCCTCATCCATAAAATAGGTATAACATTTGTAGTACCTATTTCACAGGGTTGTTGTAAGATTCCAAAGGAGGTAATACATGGAAAGTGCTTTACAAACTTTAAAACATGCTATGTTAATATCAGTTATTATTCTCACCAATGAATGTATGAAAGAATGAAAAACATTTATTATATGCTTCCTAATGGGGGAATCCCAGGAAACGGGGTCCAGAGATTAAAAGATTAAAACCTCATGTTCTCTGATCCAACTGGTGAGATGATGATGGGGAAGAGGGATGAAAATGAATGAAGTACCTGGCCCTCTTCCTGCAAGGGGGGAGAATAGCTTTCATTTATATAGTCATTAGAATCTTATACCAGCTCAAATCTGTGAAGTAAATGCTCTCATTACCACTGTTTTATGGATGAAGAAACCAATGGAGATGAGGTTAAGTGACTTCCCTAGGGTAAGACAACTAAGATGAGAATGAGGCAAGACTTGGTCCAAGATTTAGTCCTAGATTTTTCTGGCTCCAAGCTCAGTAATCTAGCCACTATTCTTCTTTTTTGCCTCATGCTAAAATAACTATAGCTGATTCATACTCATAATTGTTGTTGTCCATCCTTCATTTTCAAAGAGGACCAACAACATCATGGGTGATGTCTTGACTCTAAGTGAGGCAGAGTTGCTCAAAGTTATCAGCCTCACTCCGTACCAAAGTCATCCAAGTCCAGTGGCAGGATAAAAGACAAGATGATTACTGTGACCCAGGACTCAGTGGATGACCTTGACATCTTCAATGTCTGACCCAAGCTCTAAGTGCTCCACCGAATCTTCTTTAGCTGCCTTCATGATTATTGGAATGAATTGTTATCATTTGCCCATTCCACCAAGGAAAGTCTTTACTTGCTCAGGGTAGACATCCCTTTTGTCTCACTGACAGGTTTGAGGTCCATTAGTTACCCTCAACCTGGTTTAGCCCAACAGCCAAGATGGTTTTACTGGAGCGTGAGCACTGTGCAGCCACAGAAGCCAGGTGGTCACCAAAGGTGGATGAGCAGCCCTGAAAGGGGTTTGTCAAGCCCTCCCACCAGAGGTGCCAGTCCTCCCTGAACACCCCACACACCCCATAATAGTAATAACTAGCATTTATATAGCATTGTAAAGACTACAGAGAGTTTTGCTTGTATCTCATCTGATCCCTACAACAACCCACTCATTTGAAATAGGCACCATTATTATCCCTGTTTTGTAGAGAAGGAAAAGAAGGTTGATAAAAATGTAATGGCTTGCCCAGGGTTCCACAGCTAGAAAGTATCTGAGGGAGGATTTGAACCCAGGTCTCCCTGATTTTCAGTCCAGACCGCCTATATGCTGACCACTTAGCTACCTCAAATGAGTAGCCTTCTCCTTTTGAAGCACCAAATCCCCAGAAATTTTCAAAGATGATTTGAGGAAAGGACGGTATTTTCTCTTCTATTTTTTGGGAGACCTCTCATTTCCTTGTTGGAGTCTTTATTACTGTGACTGCCAAAGAGTTAGCTGAGCTCTCTTTGCCCTTCAACCTTGAGGCCCTGTCAGAGAAAAGCCAGTGGTGAGATCATTATTCCCACCAACCTTGGACTGCCAGGCAGGTACTCCTAGAATGCTCAGGATAGGAGGCCCAGGCAGAAGATTTAGCAGTGGACCTGGCTTGGGGCCTTGCAATTTATGGCTCAGGGAAAAGAAACCCTATTAATCTGGCACATTTTATTCAGTCGTAAATCCCAGCCATATTTAACTCAGCCACAGCCAAGGTTTCCCCCTATCTGCCACCAGCAGACCTGTAATAAAAAGCTTGCGGATTCAAGGGGAAATTAAGATCCTGTTTAGCATTCAAAGTGGGGAATCCATTTCACTTTCAAGTTGCTTTCTGTTCCCTAGTCATTGAGGGATCCAGTAAGACTGAGGCATTCAGAGTAAGACAGTCTCTGAAACCCCCCCACCAGTCAAGTAAATCTCACTTTCTGAGACCCTAGATTTTTCAGGAAACCGGGGAAAGAGAGAAAGGGCTTCTTTCCTAGGGCCTTCTTTATTTTGCATCCAACAAAGCTTAGGATCATAGAATCTAAGAGATGGAAGGGCCCTTCGAGGTGATTAAATCCAATGCCCTTATTTTTTAGGTGAAGAAACTAAGGCTCAGACAGGGAAAAGCATTTACCCAAGGTCATACAGCTAATTAATGGTAGAGTCAATACTTAGGACATAGAAAAGAAGATGGAAAGGACATGAGAGATTATCTAAAACCAATCTCTTCAGTTTATAGATGAAGACATTCAGAGGATGTAAATAATTTACCCAAGGTCATCGAAATAATAAAAGATTGAAAACAGATTCCAAATCCAGGTCCAAATCCTCACTCTCGTTTTTATTGCTTCTGACCCTACTCTGCTGTTTCTGAAGGGGGTCCTTTAAATTCAGGCCTTTGAATATAATCATATCATACCTGAGACCTACCTCGTATGGTACTCAAAGAGCTATTGTTCCATTTCAGAGCTTATAAGCCCCAGATACGCTATATTTCCTCACTAAGTCAGACTAAAACATGAAATCATAATAAAGCAACGGTCATTTACTTAAGATTCTATTCTGTTCAATAAGCTTTCAGAGAATACCAACTATGGGATGCAAGGGAAATAAGGAAATAATCCCTCATTTAATACAGAAGTCACATGTTTCCGTAGATTCCTCTACTGCTTGTACCCAGAATAGCTCATAATTCCAGAGTTTTATTCAAGCTGCATAATGTCCCCACTTCTGAACCTGTCCTTTATTGCTTCTCCAGGGTGCTGCTGATGTCATCTGCTGGGAAACTTTTTTTCACTGACCTTTCTTACTGCTGCTTTTCCGCTTAATTGTTAATTCCTTCTATAGCTTCTCCATTGTGTTATTTGGGACACTTCTTCCATTAATTGTGGGTGACATTTCTTGACCCCTTTGGGGATTTTGTTGGCAGATACTGGAGTGGTTTGCCATTTCCTTCTCCAGCTCATTTTACTGATGAGGAAACTGAAGTAAACAGGGGTACATAACTTGCCAGGGACACAGCCAGTAAGCGTCTGAGGTAAGATTTGAACTCAAGAAGATGAATATTACTGACTTCAGGTCTGGCACTCTATCCACTGAACCACCTAGTTGCCTTTCCATCAAGGAATGTGTTTATAGCTCTTTTTTGGTGGGGGGGGGGGGCGCGGGGAAGAGGTGAGGGCAATTGGGGTTAAGTGACTTGTCCAAGGTCACACAGCTACTAAGTGTCTGAGGCCAGATTTGAACTCAGGTCCTCCTGACTCTAGGGTGGGTGCTCTATTCACTGTGCCACCTAGCCACCCCTATAACTCTTCTCCAACCCCACCCTTAGCTTCAGGGCTTTGTTTCCTTTTTTAATAATTATATTCATGATAGCACTCTGGAACATAGAAAACCCTTAACTAAAGTCTACCTCTTTTGACTCATTCTGCTTTTCCCTTTGGTTGGAACTCATCTGAGCCCTCTGGATGTTTTCATTTGAGTGATTATATTCCTTTTCCATCATACACTGACAGCTATGACCAGGGCTATGAGAATTTTTCAAGATCTTTACTTGGCAATATTGCATAGGTGGGCTAGAGCTGGTGACTTGTTCTACACTCTTGCTTTTCACCTAGATTGCTACCTTCCTCCTCCAATGAAGAACTCACTGGAAACCTTTCCCAAGGATTAGCCTAAACCAAGAAATTGAGTTAGCAGGAAATAGTCTACTATGATATTGTGTAACTGGGGTTTGGAGCATACTCAGAAAACCTCAGATGGTATCTCTCCATATGAAGATACTGAGGAACCTTCTTCCTATATAGCTGTGCTAATGTACAATAAATGGAAGTGTCTTAGAATGTGACATACGTGTAGTCATTCTATAGCTGGATTCAGTCTACTAATCTTATTCAATTGACTTCATGGCTATAATCCTCAAAAACCTGGGTCAGTCCTGACCTAGCTTTTTTTTTTTTTTTAACCATTCTTGTTTCAGCTGTGCTTTAGTGGTCTGACTCCACTCTCACTTGGTGAGAAATAATGTTGTAAGAGGAGAGGCCTTATGGCTTTCTCTCCTATGAGGTTCTATATACAGGTCTCAGTCCTTGGGCTCTGAATTTGTTCTTTCTTATTCTAGGTGAAGAGAATATAGCCTCTGATCTTAAAAATTTCAAAAGGTCAGGAGAGTAAGCCACAAAAAGCCAAGAGTCAGAGTCCAGGTTGTGTTTTGTAGCCAACTCAACGCTGATGTTCTAAAGAGTGGCCACAGGAATGGCTATAAGGAGTGGCCTTCAGGACCCAGGGCAGTGGAAGAAGTTGGAGTAAGGAGTTATCTCATAATCATGCATCATTTGGACATAAACTCGGTGAAACCAAAGCTATGTAAAAATGTAAAGACTTAATTAAGAGTATGTTACTGAGATGTTGGGAGTAAATATTTGTTCGTTCTGTCTATATCTTCTAAGTTAATATCCTTTTGTAAAAGATAATAGATATTAAGTGACTAAATGCAACTGGAGTGCCAGTTCCTGGCGCCTAACAGTTGGTAAGGGCTCAAACTGAGAGTAGAGAAGAGACAACCACAAATACTCAGGATACCCTAGAACCCCAAGAGGCAAATATAACCTGACTCCAGGGGAGTAAGACCAAAGTGGCATTCTTTAGTAGCAATATAGGAAGGTCTCCCCACCTATTTCCTTAACTGAGGGGTGGGAGTAGATAGTCTCTTCCTATCCTACAATTCTCTAATAATATTCTGAAAGGTCCATTCTGACTTCAGAATTATGTGGTTTTTTTATACAGAATTATATAGTTCTAGGCTCTGATTAGACTGCAAGCCCTCCCTAAGTCTCTCAGAGCCCAAGATGTTGCCTGGATTAGGTTCTTCCCAGTCTCGGAAAGCTGTGACATCTGTAGAACAGTGGCGCTTTTCCAGGTGCTGCTGATATAGATTATAGTAGGCTTAACATATCATTTCAGCTACTGTCTATGGAAATGTGCTCTCTCTGTAGCAATGGAAGGAAGTCTTAAGGAAGGCCCAGCAAAGTTACAACCACATAGCAGTTCAACTATCTGGAGAGTAGAAGGTATTCTCTCTATACTCAGGGGCAACCATGAGACCATTGGAACATAACCCAGCAGAATCCATGAGACACAATTAGGGAGTAATGCCTGATTCATGGCAGAAGCAAAAGTCCAGGGAGAGCAGCATAGTAACATTACCAGAAGATGTCACAGATTCAGTAGCATCAGATATTGTTTCGTCCCTTTGTATGTGCACCTTAGCCAAAGGTGTTTCCCACATGTTCCTTATGTGTATTTACTCTCTCCACTGATTTTATATGTATTTGTAGAAATACTCTATTGCTCCAACCTTTGTTATTATGTTATTTCATTAAATACCATCTCTATTAACAAATTGTATCCTCTGGCTAACTAGCGAAAGTAAGTAGATTTGTGGAAGTTCACAACCTATGCTTGAGGGGATGTAGATGTCTATATAGAGTACTTTGAATGGATCATAGCTTGTCTGGAGCGACCCTAGGTACTACAGAGCAATTGTTTTTAAATTAGAGTGGGTTTTTTTTTTTCTTATACTGGCCCAATAATGCTGCCCACTCAAACTGAACAATTGTAAGAGAATAGCAGAAATGGGACGGGAGCTTCAACACAGTGAGTCAGCTTAATTGTGGTGGTCTGGGGTCCTCAATGGCATTTCTTGCTATCACTATCTGGTCCAAAGAAGGCCATCAGAAAGGTCATTCTCATGTGTGTTTTCTAAGTTAAATCATGTTTAAGTCCACATTGGCAACATTCTCTGTTGTTCAAACACAGGAAATATCAAGAGGAAATTGGTCAACAATGATCTAAGAGTCCATAGGCACAGCTATTGCTGTGTGCCTCATATTACCTTCTGCGACCAATTCCTTTTCCCTCAGTGTGTGCCCACAAACAGAAGTCAGAAATCCTTCCATGAGGAACAATGATTTAATTTTCAAAGTTAAAAACTAAACAGAGCTAATCCTACTTTCACAAGAGCCATAGGGAATTCTTCTGGATAGGGTTAGAGGATAAGCTAGAAATCAACAACTTTAACTCAGCACATGACCTTGCAAGCCCAAGTGATTGATCCACCAAGGGAATAATAATGAGAGCTGTGTAAGCTCAATCACCCAATTTATCAACAAGAATGTATTAAGAATATGTTCTATCCTAAGCACTACACTACACACTGGGGATACAAAGATAAAAGTGAAACAGTCCCTTCCCTCAAGGAGCTTACATTCTAATAGACAAACTAACAGACAAAGATATAGGTGCGTGCAAAGACATACCCACTGTATCACTCATTTTTATCAGCACTGTTTCATATTCACACACAGATCTTTAAATGCTCATATTAAGCCAGAAGGGAGATCTAAGTTCATTCATTCATCCTTCCATTTAACAAGTGTTTATTGTCCTTTTTCTTTAAATTTCTTTACTTTCAGGTCCAAATTTTCTCTTTCCCCTCAGCCCCTCCCCTACCCACTGAGAAGGCAAGAAAGATGATACCCATGCAAAATATTTCCACATTAGCCATGTTGTAGGGGAAGGGAAAGCAAGAAAGTCAAAGTAAAGAAGATATAATGAACTCAAAGTTCATCAGTTTTCTCTGAAGCTGGTTGACGTTTTTCATCACAAGTTCTTCAGCGTTGTTATAGATCACTTTATTGACCAGAGTAGTTAGGTCTTTTACAATTGATTGTTGTTATGTTATGTTATTGTTATTATTATGTACAATGTCCTCTTGGTTCTGCTCATACTACATTGCATCAGTTCACACAAGTCTTCCCAGGTTTTTCTGAAACCATTGTCTTTGTCATTTCTTATAGCACAATATAGTATTCCATCACAGTCATAAGCATAACTTATTCAGCCATTTCCCAGTCAATGGGCACACCCTCAGTTTCCAATTCTTTGGCACCACAAAAAGAGCTGCCATATATATTTTTGTACATATCAATATTTTATTCTTTTCCTTTGATCTCTTTATGATATAGACCTAGTAGTGATAGTGACATGTCCTTTTTTTTTTTGGAGGGGCAATTGGGGTTAAGTGATATGTCCAAGGTCACACCGTTAGTTTTTGTGTTAAGTGACTGAGGTCAGATTTGAACTCAGGTCCTCCTGACTCCAGGGCCTGTGCTCTATTCACTGAATCACCTAGCCACTCTCTCCTCCACACAAGTGCTTTTTTAGCATTTACTGCAGAGCAGCACATTAGGCTCTACCTAGAAGAGAATGGAATTCTCTATTTTTCTATATAAGCGAATATAATTCAACAAATATTAATTAAGCATGTACTATTTTCAGAGTACTCTGCAGGTTGATACAAGGGACATAAAGATGAATAGGACATGGTTCTTACTTTCAGGGGTTTAAAGGCTAATAGGGGCACACATGAATACAATTCAGATACAAACAGTGGACCAATGCCCTGCTCTTTATATACTTGGAATTTGTTTGGCAAGAAAAGTCTTATATGTATTTCTTTACTCAATAAATATTTATTGAGAGCCTACTCAATTTTTTGTTGTTGTGTTGACCCCATTGTTGTGTGCCTGTGAAACCTGGACAGTATATCTGTGCCATGCCAAGAAAGTGAATTGCTTCAATTTGAGTTGTCTTAGGAAGATTCTGAAGATCACCAGACACTGAGGTTCTTTCTCAAGTTAAATGGCCAAGCATTGAAAGTCTAGTGCAAAGAGCACAACTACAGTGGGCTGACCAAGTTCTTCAATTTGCCTAAAAGACTATTTATGGTGAACTCACACAAGGCAATCACTCATATAGAGGGAAGAAGAAGGGGTAAGAGGACACTTTCAAGGTCTCTCTGAAGGACTTTGGAATTGATTGCATGACAAGGAAGACATTGGCAAAAGACCTCCCAACATGTTGTGCCCACATCAAAGAAGGTGCTGTGTTCTACCACCAAAGCAGAATTTTAGTAGCTCAAAAGAAATGTAAGATGTACAAATTTAGGGACATCTCCAATCCAAACGTTCATTTGGATTATTTGTGGCTCAACCTGTGGTAGAACCTTACACACTCATATTGGTCTGATCAGATACAGTCAGACACACTGTACCTTGCCTCCAACATAGTGATGTCATTTTGGTACTCTTCGAGAACTAAGGACAACAGCCATTGAGAACATACTCTGTACAAGTCAATGTACTGGGTGATTATATTCAGAGAAAAGTTTCAGTTCAGTATATAATCAGAATAGTTTTGTGTAGATAAATACTTAATATATTTTTAAATAATTTATTAGAAACAGCATTGAACATGAATGTTAACAAACTGAATTGTTAATATGAACAATTCAACTTGCTTAGTAACTATTTACATTAAAAACAATTAATTTCAGTGTCCTGAATTTTGTAACCTCTTTTTTTCCCCAATAACTCTCTAATTCCTGAATCAGGATTTTGCTTTTTTTGCCCATTCATTTTCATTTGGTTTTCTTCATATGATTACATTTAATGTATTCTCCATTCTAATGGTTTTGCTTTTTTTCAATTTGCATTACCACATACAGGCCTTTTCAGATTTCTTTGTATTCCTCATACTTGTCAGACTTAATTACATTATTATATTCCATTACTGAACCACATTTTTTAACCATTGCTGTATTGGATATTTAGGCTGCTTCCAGTTTGTTGCAATTACATAGAATGCTATTATTAAAAACTTTGAACAGATAATTCTTTTTTAATCTCTGATAAAACTTCCAGGGCATATTTCCAACAATAGAATAATTGAGTCAAAAAGTTTGGCTATTTTTTTTTTAATAACTTTAACTGTGTACTGTCAGATTTTTCCATAAAAAGATCTAACAAGTTTATAGTTCCATCAGTAACAAATAAATGCACCTGTTCTTCCACAACCCTGCCAGCACTGGAATTAATTTCCTTTTTCTTTGTCAGTCTAATTATTGTGAAGTAGTACCTCAAAGTTGTTTTAATTTGTGTCTTCTTCATCATTAGTGAGATTTAACATTATTCAAATGATTATTAACCTTTTCTGTTTCCCCTTTGATAATTATCTATTCATCTCCTACTGTGGCTTGCTAATAGTTTTAATATTAGTGACTTTTAATGGTTCCTAATATATTTTATATATCAAGCTTTTAATCTAAGTTTACTGAAAATATTTTCCTAAGATGTTATTTTTCTATAATTACACTTTTTGTTGTACAGAATTTTTGAAATGTTAATGTAGTCAAGCACATCTATCTTGTCCTCAATAATTCCTTCCTTTCGTGGAATAAAAAAATTTAATTTCCTCTCTGTAACTGAGATAAATGCCACATCCCATTTTTGGACTTCATTTAGTGATAGTTAAGTCTCTCTACAAACTGAATATACATAGTAACTTTTTTAACCAATGTAACCCCAACTTCAAAGCTCATTGGTATGGCACCCTGTCCTGATTGGTGGAGTTTGAATACTCACTTTCAATATGCTTGTATGTGAAGTAGAGTTGCAGGAATTAGAAGAGAAGAGAGATCTTGGTCTTCTGACTTTGAGCTTAAAAAAAGAGGTCATGCTGTTCTAGATTGTCTTTAGGTCCTTGAAAGGAGAAAGACTCTGGGAAGAAACTACTATGTAGAATAAGTAGTGCTTGGATCATTAGAGAAGAATCCTTACTTCCTTTAATACATAGCTCGACTGTGTCTTCTTTCAAGAGATAACTTTTCTTTTTCTTTTTGGAGGGGGTAGGACAAAGCAATTGGTGTTAAGTGACTCGCCCAGAGTCACACAGCTGGTAAAAGAGAGAACTTTTTTAAAAAAATCATTTCTGGTTAGCTCTTGAAAATGGTTCTAATGTTGGAAAAATCGCCATGAAGGAAATTTTTGTAGTTGGATCTAAATGATGATTCTACACTAATCCAGGTGCATTCGGGATCTGGTATAACATGGGCTACTTGAATTCAACTGGAGTGGCTGGAATATATCTTCATAGTTTTTAGGATGACAGGAGTTTAGCACAATCTGACTAAAAGTCCAGTGAAAAGGAGATGAAGACTTAGTGCTTTCAGAATACATTCCTAGACTGTCATATAAGTCATTAGGAACATCTAGTTGAAGCTGATCAAGGAACTTTTTGAGAGCCACCCTATTAGTAACTGAGCAGGACTCCCTCCCATTGTTGTATGAGGAGTGACATGTTGGGTGATGACAAACCTGCAAAGTTTGGGCAAATTTCCTCCAATGGTTCACTTCAGAGCATCCTTAATGGTGTGTGACATCCTTTCAGCCTGATCATTGGGTTAAGGGTGACATGATGGTGACAGCTCTGGTAAGGGTAAGCTCCATGTAGTTATCTGTGAATCCACTGTCAGAAACAATAGCATCTAACATTTTATGTCTTGAAAATAACTGACATGAAGCTATGATTGTTGTAGCAAAGATATGGGATGAGATTGGAAACAATTTAAGACACTTTAAAAAGGAGTCCACCAATACAAAAGAAAACCAATATAATTTTCTTGTCCAAGGCTTCTCAATCACTTGCCACAATAAAGTAGCCTATGTCAAACACCTTTGCTCGCACTACACTGCCTCATAGTATTTTCAATATTTGAATCAGTATAAGCCCATCTGAGCTACTTATCCAACTACTACTCACATTGCCAGCCATATCTTTCAGGGAAACTTATTACTACTACTTACCTCAGGTTTCTAGGGGAATAACCCTAAGAGGTCAGACAATGATTCTTCATGAAGTACCCCCCCCACCCCAGGGTGCTTCCCAATGCTTATCAGCTAGACTTTTAGAAGAAATATTTAATAAATAGGTGTAGCAAAAATGATTTTTACAAAAGCAATCTCTTCAAATTGGGGTGCACACTTTCCCTTGCAAACACAATCTTCCCTGGGAAGACTGAGCTAAAATTTAAAGCAAAAAGATAATGGGGTACATTATAGAGAACATATGTGGAAGAGGTAACTCTCAGCTCCTGGTCACTGGGTGGCCTCTTCCTTCTTCATTTCTTTCTCCCTTAGTTCCTCTTAGGTTTAGCACTCTGCTGGGCTTCAAGGATCAGTGTCTTTGTAGTATTCATAGCAAGCACTTCTCTCCCTCCCAAGGAGTCATGGTCACTGAAGCTACCTTTCTTTAACGTGTCTAATTTGTCCACAGTGTCATTCAGCTCCTGATGCAGACATTGCCATCAGCCCCATTGCTCTGCAACCATTGTCAAGAACTGTAGATCTTCTGATCTTTCGAAGTTCCTAAAATCATCACTGGTCAGTGGTGGAGGTCAAGGGAAGATAAAGGGAGAGAGAAACTCTCTTCTCTCTTGCTTCCCTTTCCCCTAGTTCCTGGGACCTGGGACTATTCCTTCTCAGGAGTCCTACACCTCAGAATTTAGACACCCCTCCCCTATCC
Source organism: Pseudochirops cupreus (assembly GCA_028627135.1). NCBI lineage: Eukaryota > Metazoa > Chordata > Mammalia > Diprotodontia > Pseudocheiridae > Pseudochirops > Pseudochirops cupreus. The sequence continues at coordinate 89,395,720 of CM053584.1, forward strand.
CCTCCTCTATAGACTGGCTCCAAATTAGCCTGCTGCTTTAAATTATAGCTCGAGGGCGTGTCTGATTCTTTCAGTCGCTTAAAAGGTTATTTTTTTTATGGTGTCATCTGTCTTTAGCCAAGGAACAAAAGACTGTTCCTCAAGTGGATTAAGAACTTGTTCACACTCCTGATTGGTTTATTGATTGAATCAGTAGAACTGTCAGAACCTTTGGTTACTTGGGGTGGGGTGGAGCCCAACTTTTACACTAGGTCACCAGACATAGCTTCTAACAAATGCTTTCATGGGAACAGTTCCCAAATATTTTACATGTAGTATGGTCAAGATAATGGGAAAACTACCTTCTGGAATAACATTGTGATTTATACATAAATGACACCTTTTAGGGGTAGATACTGCAGGGTAATAGCTAGTAATTAGTTTTCATTTGAATAGTTTTCTACAGGATTTTTCCTGCACATGGTTCAAGGCTCAGGTTGATCTGAATGCCCAGACAGCTAGTCACATAATTTGATCAGTCAGAACAGGGCACTCAGAGAGATCTCACATTGATATTTCCTCTGGATCTGTACTGGCAGATAGCGCCAGGGATCAGCATTCTGTTGTGCTATTTCAGCATTTTAGATAAGTACATAATCCTAAGTGCTGACCAAAAGAGTCCAGTATTGCATACACAGTGACAATTAAAGAGATGGGTTTGTCCTTAGAAAAAAGTGTCACTAGATACTTGTGATCAAAAGAAATCGTATTAGAATGTAAACTCCTTGAGAGTAGAGAGTGTTTCATTCTTTATATCTCCAGTGCTTAGTGCGCGCATCTAATACATAGTAGGCACTTAATCAATGTTTGCTGGTATTGGCCTGTGTTTTAATGTAGTATGGGTGAAGTTCAGGATCCCAAGAGGCAGGAAAACAGGGGATGTCAATCTCCTTTCAGAGGCAGCTATATGGCTCAATGGATAGAGTGCTGGGTCTGGGGTCAGAAAGACCTGAATTCAAATCTGGCTTCAGACACTTACTAGTTATGTGATCCTGGTTAAGTCATTTAACCCTGCTTGCCTCAGTTTCCTCATTTATAAAATGAGCTAGAGAATAAAATGCCAAAACACCCTGGTATCTTTACCAATAAAATCCCAGATGGGATCATGAAGAGTCAGAAACAGCTGAAATGACTGAACAACAACTCATAATATAGAGGTAGTCAGAAGGACTGGAAATAGATCAGATCTGCTAGTAGTACCTTGTAGAAAATGGCATCAGAACTAGAAAAGCCCAACAGATTTTTATAGAATTCTTATCCATGTCATACAAGACCAGATACTGAAGGGAGAAAGCAAGGAGAATATGTGAGTCATGGTTAAGGGACTGGAGCTAACTCAATTCAGATTGACACTCTTATCTGGAGGCAATTAGTTGGGAAAATATTTTGTGACCATTACCGTGTTAATGTCTGCAGAGTCCAGAGGCTTCTCCTATTTCCTCATTTAGTGGAGGGAGGGAGACAGGACCCTCACAGCATAATCATAGAGGGAGCTTTGGAATGTCTTGATTCTCATGATAATCACAAGAATATTTTAGACTAATTGTGTATAGCTGTTACGTAGTTAACTTTATTCTTGGGTAGATACCAATTGGTATTTTGTGGCAAAGCAAATATCTAATACTATGTAAGTGAAGCACCCATGATAAGAAGGTAGTAATTTAAAGAGTCATTTTCCAGTTGATAAATGGTCAAAGTATTGAGGTCAGAGTTGGGAGATTGAATTTTGATTCAAATTTGACAGAATTCTCTTAGACCTCTTTAGTCAATGGGAGTTTTATTGACACAAAAACATAAGGATCTGAGATTTAGCAAGGAGCTAAACAAAGGCATTGATTTAGGAAAAGACAAGATTTAAATAGAAAGCGATACAGTCTGCAGGATGATGATGTAATTTTTAGTGTTTCTAAAGGGGGTTGGAGATTTAGGGACAACATAAGTCTTGCAAGTTAAGGACATAGGATGAGGATGATAAATGACACAAGATAAGGGAAACAAGGGAATCACATGACCAGGATTGGGAGGGGAGGGAGAGACAAAGAATTTTATGGTCCAGGATAAGGGGAAGTTTTGTGGTATTTCAAGATAAAGGGAGATTTTAGGGCACAAGGGAATGAGCAACTCAACTGTTAGGGCACCTTTGTACTTTAGGTGCCTTTAGAGGCTAAACCAGGGAAAGGGCAACTCAACCTTTAGGGCGCCTTTATATCCACATCAAAATGTCATGATGAGGCATTTCTAAAGGGAAGAAATCCAACCTATTCAGAGGTATATGAAAAAATGCAACAAATCACTAATAATTAGAGAAATGCAAATTAAAGTAATTCTGATGTTCCACTTCACAAGCATTAGATTGGAAAATAAAACAACTAAGAGAAATGACAAATGTTGAAAGGGGCTTGAGGAAATAAGCAAATTAAGGCACTTTTGGTTAAGCTGTGAATTTGTGCAGTCATCCTGGAAAGCAAATTTAAATAATTCCCAAAAATTTACCAAACCCAGACTATACTCTTACCCAGTGATGTCATTACTAGGCCTATACCCTAGCAAGATCAAATGAAGAAGAAAAAGACCCATAGGTACAAAAATATTTAAAGCAGCACTTTCTGTGATGGCAAAGGCTTCCTTTAAGTCCCAATGAAGATCCGACATTCTACAGGAAGTTTTCCTCAACTCCTCTTAATTCTACTGCCTTCCCTATTAATTATTTCCTATTTATCCTGCATAAATCTTGCTTTGTATGTACTTGCACACATGTTATCTCCCCCACTAGATTGTAAGCTCCTTGAAGGCAAAGATTGTCTTTTGATTCTTTCTTCAGCACTTAGTATGACGTCTGGCACATAGTAGACATTTTATAAATGTTGACTGATTGATTGAAACTGGAAGGTGCCTATCAATTGGGGCATTATTAAACAAATTATGATATGTGAACACAATTAAATATTATCTGTATAAGAAATAATGAAAGCAATTTTTTCAGATTAACAATTCAATTGCCTACACTGATATTCATACAATAACATTAAACTGTAAAGAAAAACAATTTTAGGAAGACTTACAACTTAAGAATTCTGATCAAAGCAATGAGCAGTCATAATTCCACAGGGCCAATGATGCAGCATTCTATCTACCTTCTAACTAACAAGCAACGGACTTGAGATGCAGAATGGGACAGATAGATAGACAGATAGATGGATAGATAGATAAATAGATAGAGATAGACATACATACATATACATATATGTGTGTATATGTATATGTGTGTATATGTATATATGTGTGTGTGCATATATACATATACATATATATATATATACACACAAACATGTATATGTATATGTATTTGATATGACCAATGTGGGAATTTATTTTGATTGACTCTACATATTTGTTTCAAGGGTTTGGTTTTCCTCTTCTTTTTCTAATGAAGCTGAGTAGATGGAAGGAAGGAAAAATAAATTCTTGATAATGAAAAAAATAAAACTAAATGAAATTTTAAAATAAAAAAGAAATAGTGGTTTATGGTCACTGTAATATATTAACATTGACTCAAAAGTCACTAAACTGCTTGCCATTCTAGAAAGTCTATTCATGCTGGCCAGTGCTGAAACACCTGGGATAATGAAGAGGCTCAATAAAAAGTTTACTTTGTAAGAGAAAAACATGGCAGAAAAGTTCTTTCTGTTTTTCTAGACTAGATGCATCATGGATTGCTTGTACCTTATGTTGGATGGCTGGATACTAGTTCTATGGATACCAAAGGCTAAGGTAACATTGAAAGTCCTGATTTCCACACCTCTCTTTTCTAATTCAGATACCTACCTGATCTATGAAAATAATGTAGAATTTATGTCGGAAATACACTTTAAAGATCATCTAATTCAGTCTCCTCATTTTATAGATGAAGAAACTGACATGCAGAAGGATTAAGTGGCTTGGCTAATGTTATACAAGTAGTAAGGAAGAGAATTGGGATTTAGAGAACTTGTCTCAGATCCAATGCTCTCTATCTGTTGTACCATTTGACCTCCTTTAATTTTCCCATTCAATTCAACAAATATAGATTAAGCACCTATTATAGATAAAGTACCATGTTAGGCACTGGGGATCCAAAGACAAAAACAAAACACTCATTGACCTAAAGAAGCTTATATTCTCATCATTGAAACATGGTACCATATATAGAATCCTAAAAATTAGAAAACATTAGAAAATTCCAAAGACAACATCATTTCTGCTAGTAAAACAGTTAATAAGCATTTATTAAGCACCTACTATGTGCCAAACACTGTGCTAAGCGCTGGGATCTGAATAAAAGCAAAAGTCAGTGGTCAAGGAGCTTAGTCTAATGGAAGAAACAACATGAAAACAGCTATAAAAAACAAGCTACATGCAAGATAAATTAGAAATAATTAATAGAAGGAAGAGAAGGGGAATCAGGAAAGGTTTTTCATAGAAGGTGAAATTTTTGATGGTACTTGAAAAAGGCCAGGGAAGTCAGTAGGTAGAGTGGGGAAAGGATAAAATTCTAGACCTGGGGGACAGAAAGGAGATAGCTATCAAGCCCCCTCAGGAGCAGTGATCACTTAGCTACCTGCGGTGATGAGATCAGATCATCATTGGAGAGCTATTT
>CM053584.1:89400894-89483544 GCA_028627135.1 Pseudochirops cupreus
GTAGTGCTAAGGTAACTAAAGAAGGTGCTTCCCAAAGCATAGCTTTTAGTAACTAAAGAACCCAGGAACTCCCAAATTCCTGAGGTAGTCACCCCCAAAGTCCATCTTTCCTAATCAGTATTGGTCTCAGAGTAAAATGTATGCATACATGCACATGCACACATATACATGTCAGCAGCTCAAGGTCACCCAAGGAGCACATATGTTCAAAGCTACAATGAGTACTGGAGGTCAGAAAGGGAGAGAGAGAGCCAAAGTCAGAGAAACAGAGAGAGACAGAGAGATAGAGAGATAGAAACAAGCAAAAGAGAGATAGGAACAATGACAGGGATTGAAAGATGGAGACAGAGTGAAACAGAGACAAAAAAGAAACAGAGGCCAATGGATAGAGACAAAGAGAGAGAAAGTTATAGGCAAGGGTGTTGTAAGGCTCAAACGAGATAATGAATATAAAAGACTTTGTAGACCTCAAAATGTCATGTAAATGTTTGTTGTTGTCCTTGCTATTAGTCTACAGTCAAAAAGCCTCCAGTGTGATGACTTCATCCCTGAACTTTCTATTGCACTCCTACTGAGCTCAATGTTTATACAGCAATACAAGGGTGGGCTGGTAAATGTTTAATAACAGATTCTACCAAGAAAAATATATTCACACACTTTGAAGTTTAATCTACATTATTAATACTTTCTTAAGTCTGGACAATCAATTAAGCCTGGATTTGTAGTAAATTTCTGAAGTATGAATACTCACAACGAAAATTTAACAATGGGCTCTCACCAGATGGTTAAAGCTGGCTCCAGCATATTCCTAGTTACATGTCTCACATTCTTTAGGCAGGAAGGAAGAGAGCACCGGAGGTCTGAGTTAACTCTTTTTAAGGACTATTGAGTGGGCAGCTCTTTATTCCTTAATGGTCAATCCTCTTTGATACAGTGAGAAGGAAGTGAAGAGACCAAGGGTTTGCTCTATCATGCCAAAATATAATGCCCTTTAGCAATAAACCTGTACAAACATGGAAGCATCCCAGGATCCCAAAGATCTAAGACGTAGTTGGGGGAGGAAGGGACAATCTGATTTTACCCTTTACACTATGAATTCAGAGAAGTAGGGACATATGAACTGATGGAAAATAAAATAAATAGATCCAGGAAAACAGTATGTGATGACTTTCAGTGTAAATAGAAAAATAACAAAATGAGCAAAACTGAATGTTGTGAAATCTGAATGACAAAGCGTGGACCCAAAGAGGAGATGTAACAGGACACTCTTGCCCCTCTTTGCAGAGATACAATACGATGAGTGTACGTCACTGCCTATTATATCAGACTTGGTTGATGTATTTGTTTTGTTGACCTGTCTCCTCATCTTTTTAAGTTGTTGTTGTTGTTCTTATAAGGGAAGGTTCTCTGGGAGCAGCTAGAGGAAGGATATATTAAGAAATGTACTTGATATAAAAACCATAAATACCAACAAAAGGTTTAAAATCACCCCACTGCACTTAGCCTTGCTCCCTCTATCAGGTGAGAAAACCGTCTCAGGGAATAAAGCAAACAGAAGGATGAACTACGTGTAAACAAATCTTGGACGTCAATCAATCAATCTAATGGTATTTCAACTGAATGTAATAGGAAGTCTGTTCGGATTGATTGAGGAACTTGGTCATGCCCTGCAGGTCTTCTATAAAATCGGGCCAATTTAAAACCCAGGGGATTTGGGCATCTGGCAGCAGAGAGAAACCTCCAGTCAAGGCCCTGAGAAGAAATTGCTTTGGGGGTAGAGGGTTGAGAATTGAGAGGAGGGTAGAGAGAGTACTTCGGCCTCAGTCTTTTTCCCTGCCCTTGGCTAGAGGAGAATCTAGAGATCTTTGCAGGACCAGAAGACTTGTACTTTTTCATCAATTTCCTAGCAGCGAACCCTATACAACAATGGTTGACAGCAACAACTACATAAGAACCCCAGGACAGACTTGATGTGATGGGGAAAGGTAGATTCAAAGTTGTAGCAGGAACCCAGCAGAAAATCTACAGCATATCTAAGGGGACTATCTTGAGGACTTCAGCAAAAAAAAAAAACCAACTATGCTTCATTACATGTGCTCTCTAAGCTTGAGCACACTTTTCCCTGGACCCTGTACACATGTATGCAATGGCAGAAGAGCATGTCACAGACTTGTAGGAGAAATGTTTTAGATCAACTATTGCACAATAATAAGTTTTTAAAATATAATTGAGTACAATAGATTAATTTATATCAGCTGATTATCTTAGAGGGAAAACATACTGGTGGGACCTCATGAGCTATAACATTAAAAAGATTCCTATAAATCCTTAGGGCTACCCTTAGACACTGAGAGAAAATGTAGCAGCTGAACTCTGGGGACCCAACCTGCTAGTGCCAGTGGAGGTTGGAAGAATAACTCCAGCCCAGGTACCATGAAGTTAAATAAATAAAATATGGTGTCCAGAACTGAACAAAATCTATATATGGTCTTATCGTTGCTTTACGAGTTCTCACTAAATGTAACATAAAATTGCATTAGCCTAAGATAGCATTAGTTTTTTTTTTTAGCTACCATATTATTAGCTTTGAGCTCACTAAAAAACCCAGATGTTTTCCAGATGAATTATGTAGCAACGCCTTTCCAACTGTGTTACTATAGAGTTGATTTTTTTTGAAACCCAGATAGACCTTGTACTTATCCCTATTCAATTTCATCTTAGTAGATGTGGACTAATGCTAAACTTGTCAAGGTCTCTTTGGATCATAAGTGTCATCTAAAATGCCAACTACCCATCCAAATTTTGTGTCACTTGGCAAATTTGAGAAGTGTGCCATCTAAGTCTTTATCCAAGTCACTAACAAAAACTGGTGAACAGCATGGAGCAAAGCACAGGATTCTGGGATACCTCATTAAAGTGCTCTTTAAGTTGACTTTGAACCATTAATAACTATTCTTTGAGTTCAATGATTGCACCAGTTCTAAAGCCATCTAACTGTTCTATCATCTAGGCCGTATATCTCTGCATTTTCCCCATGAAAAGCATGATACCATGTGTGGCTTTATCAAATATACTATTAAAATATAAGTAAACAAAAGCATATGTATACATACACATACATATATATGTATGCATGTATATATGTTTCACTGCCTGTCCTTTTAATAATGCTTAATAAAATTTTGTCTGGAAGTGAAGACAGGTTCACTGGTCTAAAGTTTGCAGATTCTGTTTTCTCTCCAATTTTTTTGAAAATTAAGAAGTTTGCTCTCTCCCAATCTCAGAGAATTCTGATTCTCCATTACCTTTCAAAGATCAGTGACATTAGCTCAGTCATCATCTCATGAATAAAGTCTTGCTTACTTTCTTCACCCTGAAAACATTAAAAGTGTTCTGTGCATACAGTGAGAGCATTTTTTATTTTTAAAAATATTACAAAGATATAGACCAGATTTTCAGACAATGTTCAATAGAAAGTCACAACTACACATAGTCACACAACTTACTAAGAAGTATGGAGAATTTAAGAAGGTACTTCACTTAGTGTTTATTGATTTCTAAAAAGCATCTAGTTCAAGGCAGTTGTTAACTGCAAATAGAACTTTGTTCAGCAATGTACTAAGCAACAGTATTGTAAGGAATAAAATGGAAACAGGCTAAGTGATAATGTTTACTGATGTCATACACAGATGATGTCCTGAGCAGAGTCCAGATAAAAGTATTCCCTGCTGATGAAAAGACTCTTTTTCTTACTAGCAAATGGCATCTACTAATCAGAAGATGACAAAGAAGGGAAAATCTATAAAGAATTATATGACGCTCCAGAATACCACAAAGTCTCATTAATGAGACCAATAGTCTTTCATAAGTGAATGTTCTGCACAGATACACAAGAAAAACAAAGAGAATGAAAAATGTCCGTGGCATGCATTTAGATGGGCAGTCTGTGGATTTTTCTATTAGCACGCATGTCTTGGACAGGTACTGTCAAAGGACAATGGTCTGTGCCCCAAATTTGAATAAAAAGAAGGGATCAGGTTGAGATAACATGGAAAACTGCAGAGAGTTTTCAATAATTCCAAGTTGGTTCCTACCACAAAAGGTCATATTTTTAAATACCTGTAGTCTCCTGGTGATGCTAGATGGCTACAAATCATTGAGCACCATGATCTCACTAAGACTCAAAATTGCAGGTGATCCAAAGGTCAATGGAAGGAGACAGTGGGTATAAGTGGGCTGTCACATATCATTAGTGATGACTTTTACAAGATTTTATTAGATTCAGTCTAATGTTGTAATCTGTCAGGGTCTCTTTGGATCTGAACTCTGTCATCAACTATCTTGGTTATTTTTCCCAGTTTTGTGTCTTCTGCAAATTTGGCAACCATACCGTTGATGTCTATAACCAAGATACTGGTTACAATAAATATCTTAGGACCAAGTACAAATACCTCAGGACACTCTACTAGTGCCTGCCTTTGCCTTTCTCCTTCCTTCTCTCTCTCTCTCTCTCTCTCTCTCCCTCCCTCCCTTCCTCTCGGTCTCTCTCTGTCTCTCTCTTTCTCTCTCTCTGTCTCTCTGTCTCTCTCTAAGTTTGGCATGGATCTATGAATTATTATTATTAATCACTTGCTTGCTGAGTCATTGCCAGTGATCTTTGAAAGGTTGGAGAGGAAAAAAAAGAAGCATGCGGGATTGGAGAAGGGCAGATGTCTCCCTTTGGAGGTTTGATCGTTCAAACATTTCTACACTGACCCATCAGTACTGTTATCTAGACCAGATTTCTCTAACTTGTCCACAAGGAGAACATGACAGACTTTATCAAATCCAATTATACTAATGTCTATGGGAAGAGGTTAGTTTGGTATTGCATGTTCCTGATAAGTCTTTCTACCAGAAGAAAGGACGCTATCTACTGTGCCACCATTGCATCCTGGGCCATCTCCAGTCATCCTGATGAATATCTGGTCACTGGATCCACATGGCTCTGGAGGAGAAAGTGAGGCTGGTGGCCTTACAAGCCCTCCCTCCCTCAAATCCAAGTCAACAGCAAGTCATGTCACCATCTCCCTGATGCCATGGTCCTGTTGGAGAATGAAGGACAAACACAACAACATATTCCTGATAAAGGTTGCATGCCCCTAATGATCACCATCAACTTTTTACCCATCGCAGTTAAATTATGAAAGGCCTGTGGTGCGCTCATTGTGATACATTCACTGTCATTGTGGCCAGCAGACACAGGTTTTTCTGGTTCTGGTTTTCACCAGAATTCTGATCAATAGGTAAATTATTTACCTGATGGAACCTCATTCATGTACTTATGCTACCAATCTCACAGTTTTTTGATGCAAGCTCTTTGTTTTATTTTGTTTTGCTGTTTGGAGGGGGGAAGGTAAGGCAATTGAAGTTAAGTGACTTGCCCAAGGTCACAGGCTAGTTTTTATGTTAAGTGTCTGAGGCCAGATTTAAACTCAGGTCCTCCTGACTCCAGAGCCGGTGCTCTATTCACTGTGCCACCTAGCTGCCCCTATGCAAGCTCTTTGTAAACTTTCTAGTATGTTATAGTGCTTCACTGGGAAATGAAATTAAACTCACCAGCTTATGGTTTGAAGACTCCAACCTCATTATATTTCCCCCCTTTCCAAAGATAATACTACTTTGGTTGGAAATTCAGCCAGATATGAATCCCCCCTCTACTATTCTCCACAATTTTTCAAACATCAAAGATAGGGACTCAGTAGTCTAATCTATCATGTCTTTAAGTATCCAAGGATGTTGTACATCAGGGACTAAAAACTTAAATTCATTTAGGGCAACTTGGTGCTCTCTAACTCCTCAAATATCTTGGGCTTCAATTGTCTATTAATCATTTCATTTTTAACAGGCAGAAAACAAACATCATTCTCCTTGGTACCCCCCCACGTCCCTCAAATAAGAAGTGAAGAGCTTAATAGTTTTGCCTTGTCTCTATAGCATGTCACCATTGTTTCAACCATCCTGAACAGTGATCTTATTATTTCTTCTATCTTCAGCTTTACCACAATATAAGTGAAAAAAATTTTTTTTGCTTATCTTTAACATTCACTCTCAGCCTCAATTCATTTTGAGCTTCAATGTCCATTAAATTCTTTTTACAAAACTATATCACTTGTATGTATTCATTCTCATTTGTCTGCCTTTGCTTCAATATATTACACATTTCTTTTTAAAAATCTAAGTTGGCTCATGAGTTTTGCAAGCATCCACATCTATCTCTTTGGACAGCTCATGCTTTTCTTCCTCATCCAAATCATTTAGGTTTATGCTATCCGAATTTCATTCTTGTGAGTTTTCCATCCCTTTTAGGACAACTTTCCCTGTAGGAATTTAGGCCATGGCATGCTGCCCATCCACATTCCAACTGTTTTTAAAGTGGTGGTGGTAGAAGCTAAGGCATATATCAGATTATACCTAGCTTTCTTTTCTTTTATTATCACTAACTCTAAAGTGAAGAATCTACTTCCTTTCAATATATCCATTGTTTTTACCTCAGTGACCAGTCCTAATTAACCAAAATCAGGTTCAGACTCATTTTCTCCTCATTGTTTTCTTCGCCTTTAAAATAATAAGTGAACTAAGTCAAAAATTTATCAACTGCTCTGCTTTAGGGGGTGAGAGAGAAAAAAGAAAGGAGGAAGAGGAGGAGGAGGAGAAGGAAGGAGGGAGGGAAGGAGAAAGGAAGGGGAAGACCAGAAAATACTGATGAGTCTGGGCCAGGTTTGTGATCAGTTTCCTGAATTCATCATCCATGTTCTCTTGATCAAATAGGCTCCTATCATAATATCACTTCTATTTCTTTAAATCCAGTGCCATTTTCATAATGCCATAGTTGTTAAATTATGAAAGGCCTGTGGTATGGTCATTGTGGTATGTTCATTGTCATTGTAGCCAGTAGACATGGGTTTGAATCTTGGTTCTCACTAGAATTCTGATCAATAGGTAAATTATTTACCTGGTGGAATCTCATTCATGTACTTATACTACATATCTCACAGTTTTTTGATGGAAAATCTTTGTAAGCTGTAAAATGCTCTTAAATTTCAGTTGTTATTATAATTCAATTCTAGGTATAGGGGTTTGGCCTTGATGTGGAAAATAAAGTGGCACCATCGTAGTCCCTTGAAAGGTCACTACTGTTTACACAGGTTGTTTCTCCAAGCAACTAGTTCTAGGGGACCAGGAGGGAGCAGCTGACAAAGTCCAGGGTCTTAACACTGATGATGAGTTTCTTCCCTATTTCCCTATTCCCTGAATTAGTTATGGCACTACACTATCAAGTATCAAAGAACAGTTTTCCTAAGCTACTTTGGCTCCTTTGAGCTTTTGGGATGGAGTGACAGTCTCTATAAACAGAAAAAAGCTTTTAAGATGATAATTGTGTAACTGGCTGAGTTTCAGGCATATACACGTCAGTTTCCCAACAAGGTATTTGTTTTTGAGTATTTAAGGGTTCTGAGGCCACATTTTTTTTCCTACTTCACTGCAAACACATGCAGTAGGCCCCTAACCTGCCATCCACCGTGTCCTTTCATTCCTGGGCATGGTTGACTTTGATTCCTAGGAGCTTTGCAAGCTCTTTTCCCCAGAAAAAGACCTTGAATCACCATTTCCAAACAGCTTCCTGGGGGTGGTGGATTCCAAAATAGGACTGGAGACTTCTCCTGTAGCATTGAGCTCCTGGTTCTTCCCCTATACAAGAAAAGCATCTATGGAAGAGATGGGTCCAAAAGTACCTGTATTTAAAGGGATACACAAATACTCCACGGAGCCTGGGATCAGTGTGGATGTTCTTTTCACTGAGGCAAGTCACCACTCATCCTCGTCTAGCCGTCCTATGCAACTCTTGTCCTTCTCCTTCCTTAGTTCCCACTGGGGGCCCACACAAGATCTCTTGGGGCTTCCTTGCTTTCTCATGAAATCACGGGAGTACCAGTGAACATGTGGGCTAGCCATAGTAATCCCTCACTCTGGCCACATTATCTGCCCATCTTTTTCAACCCTACATTTAAAAAATAATGTTCCTCCCTCGGGTTCTGTGTTATAGTCCCTTGTTTGTAAATGGCTTCCTCTCCCCAGGTACCTCTCTATTGCCCTCTGATATTTATTTTTAATTGAAAGGCTAATGATTATAACATTACCCTGCAGGCTCTCTTTGAAGAAAGAAATAATTACAATATCTAGTACTTATATAGCACTTTAAGCTTGGCAAAGCACTTTACAATGTTATGTCCTTTTATTCCCACAGCAACCCTAGGAGGGAGGTGCCGTTACTATTCCCATTTCATGGATGAGGAAACTGAGGTTAAGTGACTTTCCCAGAGTCACACAGCTGCCAGATTTGAACTCAGGTCTTCCTGACTCTGGGTTCAGTGTTCTATCCACCGAGCCCCCTAGCCTTCTTAAAGAACTTTTAAATTGTGAGTTATTGATATATAAAATTATATCATATTACAGTTAAAAGAGACAGCTTCTTCAATTCCTTTGTTTTACAGATGAGGAAACTGACCAAGAGAGATAGAGAGACTCGTCCAAAGAGATCCAGCAAGATGGCAGCAGAGCCAGACCTAGAAGCCCTGGGTTTTGCCAGTTCTATGTTGTTTCCTCTCCACCTTGGTACCTCTTGAAAAGAATGGCTGAGGCTCAAAGACTCATAGAACATTCAAGATAGATTAGCCTTGGATCAAGGCCTCCTCCAATCACAGAAAAAGTAAGTTGGCATTTTCTACTCAGGACCTAGGGAAATGGAGCATGGGGAGTTTGCAGAGAACAGAACAGAAAAAAGCAAATGAAAAGAAGTGAGGGAGAAAACGGGGCTTCTTTCCTTGCACCCAGGCTGTGGCAACTCCTGATGCATGCTTTTGAACACACTTGCCCTATTGCATGGGGGTGAAAGCTTCTGGGGTCTGCGTGCTTGGCTTTGTCCTCATGGGCAGACCCTGCAATACACACATGATGCAGCAGACAATATTTATGTATCTGCCCTTCAAACCCCCTGCAACCCTACTGTGAAAGTGATACTCTTTGCCCTTTGCATGCAAAGAAGCATCTCAAAAATGGGGAGATAAATCTGTCTGTAAATTCATATTAAGAGGTATCAAAAGGATGCAGTAACTTCTTTTGTCCAAAGTGCCACTGACGCAGGCAATACCCATGACCATCACCATTAGGCCTAAGGTATAGGCAGGGAAAAAAGGGAAAATGATATGTAATGGAGGTAAATAGATGAGTATCCTCCCTTTTCTTTTCTACTTAACACAGGTCACACATTTTCTGGCTCATTGCTAAAGGGTTTGGCACTTTGGGAAGACTCAGGAAATTCTGAGTGGTTGCTTGGTACCATCTTCTCCTTCACCCTCCCCCCCACCCCCAAACATGGTCTGACTGTGTTAGTTTAAAAAAATAATAAATCTCTCTCTCTCTCTCTCTCTCTCTCTCTCTCTCTCTCTCTCTCTCTCTCTTTCTCTCTTTCTCTTTGTCTGTCCATCTCTTTCCCTCTCTCTGTCTCTGTCTCTCTCTCCTTCTCTCTGTCCCTTTCTCTGTCCCTTTCTCTCTCTCTCTCTCTCTCTGTCACTCTCTGTCTCTATCACTGTCTCTGTGTCTCTCTCTGTCTCTCTGTCTCTGTCTGTGTGTGTGTGTCTCCCTCCCCTATTCTTCTAAACATATAACTTGAGTCTCCTTCTCTCTAGGTTGGAGAAAGGGTACCATCTTGACAGAAATAGCCACTGTTCTCAAATACCCAGTAAGGCAGATGCTTATCTAGGTAAGCATAAGGCAGGATCTCAAAGTCCTTGCTTTGCTGCCTCTTCTGCTTTGTGTTTCTTTGCATGAACACAGGTGACAAAATAAACATCCTAAGGTGTACATTTCTGGCCTTGGAGACCACTTTGTGAGTTTGAGGAATCAGGAGTTCTACAGACCCTCAGTCAGTGCCAGCTGCACTACAGGAGGTGCCCCTGCAACTCCTACAGGGCTTCTTGGAGGAGAAGAAAAGGAAGATTTAGCCATGGTAGGGACTGTAAAGAGCATTGACAATTGTCTGAGACTTCCTTCACTAGTACCTGCAGCAAACATTGCTCAGTCCTCATGTCAGTGTATGCAAAAGGATGGAGAGGTGGAGAGAACAAGATCACTTAGTCATATCTGATTTTCCTAGCTTGAAATACACCTATCTGTGTATTCCTTAGGCAAGTCATTTAACCTCTATGGGCCTCCCTTTCCTCATTTTTGTAAGATGAGGGGTTGGACTGACTGTCATCTAAAGTCCCTTCCAGGTTTTTAATCTATGATTCTGTGATCCAATGACACTCTAAACCCAAGTGTGGGTCAGCTGGTGCTCAGGATTCCTTCTGAACAATAATATAGTCAATAGGGAAGCAGGCAGCCCTAGTCCTAAGGATGGCAATCTGCTTGCATTTAGACTTTTGCCTTTTGTGGTCTGACAAATCTTTCCCTGAAACCTAGGATCGTCTGTGAGGACATTCTAGTCAATACCTACTAAGTGATCCTTTCAGTTGGTTTCCTTTGCCCCACATTCAAGGCTGGGCAGAGATATCCCTTAACAATACATGGAGCCCTGGGCAGGGGTGGTTGGCATGTCGATAATGGGAGGCTAGCCTGGGGCAAAGCCTGCACAGACCTGTCCTGGAATTAGGCCCCCCTTCCCCCCCCCCCCCGCCCCAACACACACGCACAATAGAAGTCTTACACTGTAGTCTCTTGGCAGTGTGCAGGGGAAAGGTGGCTCCCAGTCATTGCTCTAGCATCTGTCATGTGACTTGAATGTCAAGAACCCCTGGTCTCTAACCCTTTTTCCAAATTTCTGACTTCTGTGTCCTCAGGCTGTCTCTGTGTGTCTTAAGGAAAAGCCCTCTCTGATCAGAGAAAGACAGTGAGTACCATAGAATCTTTCAACATGCAGAGTTCACCTGTGTGTGCCCAACAATGGGAGAGCTACAAATAGGTCCCAAGTGTTTCTCTCTCAACCCAAAGCCAACCAAGGATACTAATGAGACTATTATCCTTGTGAACAGACAACAGTAGAACTAGAATCCCGGCTTAGCTGCACCTAGACAGAAAGGCAGCTCAGTGAGTAGAGCACTAAACCCAGAACTCAGGAAGTCCTGAGTTCATATCCAGCCTGGGACACTCCTTTAGTTGTGTGACTGTGGGTAAATCACTTAATCTCAGCCTGCCTCAGTTTCCTCAGTTGTAATGTGGGGAAGACGAAAGCACCTTCCTGACAGGGTTGTCGTAAAGATCAGATGAGATAATATTTGCAAAATATTTAGGCCAATATCTGGCACATAGCAGGTGTTTAAGAAATGCTTGTTGACTCGAATGTAAAAGGAGGATGTTTGACCTCAAAGATCCGTTCCAGTTCTAGATACTATGACTCCTTGAACTGATTACAGAGAACCACACATGGTTTGAATATATATTAATAACCATTATATCCCCAAGCTGGTGCCCTATACAGAGAATCGGTGACTTGGATTTGTGTCCTAATTCTTTCATGAATGCATCGTATGACTTAATCTCCCTGGGCCACCATTACCAAACCTGGAAAATGGGGTTAATAATTTCTGCTCCTCCCCACCTCCAAGGTTCATTAGGAAGACAAGTGAAGTAATACATATCAGATATTTTGAACTGTTCTGAAGAAAGACTCTGGAGAAATACAAGGAAGAGGATTTTCTCTGCCTTAAAATGACTTCCAGAGCTCCAAGGACAGCAACTCCCCAAAACCTTCCTGACAGATTTAAAGTTTATGAACCTGAAAGCTAATGTGCCTTCTTCAGGAAGGGCAGGGCCACTGCTGTTTCAGCTAGCTGAATGTCGCCTTGAACGCTCACCTGGGAAGTCTGTTAGTAAATAAAGCTTATCTTTTGTAATATACGAACATTCTAGTCCAAGAATGTCACTACTTTAAAAATTCCTTTGTTCTTTAAAAAAAAGCAAAAAAGAATTGTGCCTAATGTTTCACTGACCTCCTGTGGGCACTGGCAAGAAGTACATGCATTCCACAGATTTTGATTTTTCTGGAGTAGACTCAGACAGGACACTTTAAGCCATGACAGGTAAATGGAAATCTGTCCTGCCTTTAAAGTTGTCCCTGAGAACATGATTCCACTGGTAACCTATAGTCACCTATTTCGGGATCTAAGAAACCCTAACAGAACATTTTTCTGATTATACTATCTTTCATGTATGACCATAACCTTTTCTTTACTCTTTGATAAGATGGAGAATATGGGAATTAACCATTTGCTGCTGCCATGGGGAGAAATTTCATTCAATTTAAGACAAGGCGGCTACTTATCCAAGCACAAATGCTGGTCATAGTTTGAGGAGTACTTTCCCTATCTGTAATTTCTTGCATTTGACCCCTTTACTCACAAATACTACCCTAGTTCTAGACCTTATCATCTCTTGTCTGGATTCTTGTAATTGTCCTCCTAATTGGTCCAGATTAGCACAGTACCTAACATATAGTAAACATTTAAATACTTGTTAACTCAACTTGATTTAGTCTCCCTAATTAAAGTCTCTTCCTGCTCTAGTCCATCCTCCATGCTATTAACAAAGTGATTTTTCTTTATGCATAGCTCTGATCATGTCACTTAAATCCCAGTGGTTTCCTTTTGTCTCTAGTACAAAATATAAGCTCTTTTGAGCCTTTAAAGCCTTTCATAATCTTAGCCCCCAACATATCTTTGCACTCTGTGATCCAACCAAACTGGTCTTCTCTCTGTTCCTCCCATGATACACCTCTCTCATCTCTTTACCTTTACACTGGTCATTCCCCATGCCTGGAATACACTTCCTCCTCACATCTGCCTCATAAAATGCTTTCAAGATAGAATTCATATACCACCTGCTATGTGAATCCTACATTGATCCCCATTCCCCTCAGCCTCTAGGGTCCTCCATCTGCCCTCCCCCCAAGAACTCTAGGATCAATTATAAAATCCTTCATTTGGTTTTTAAAACCCTTCATAACCTGACCCTCTCCTGCTTTTCCAGTATTTTTATATTTCCCTCCATGTAAGCTGCAATCCAGTGACACTGGCTTCTTTCCTATTCTGCCCACATGACACTTTTACTTTTAACTCCATGCCTTGTCACTGGCTGTCCCCTACACCCAGAATGCTGTCTCACCTCTCCTCTGTCTCTTTCTTTCTGTCTCTGTCTTTCTCCTCTCTTCTCTCTGTGTCTCTCTCTCTCTGTTTCTCTCTCTCTCCATTTCGTGTCTCTATTCACTTCTTTCTTCTGTCTTCTCTAGCTCCCTTCACATTTCATCTAGATCTCCCCTTCCTCAAGAATCCTTTCCCAATCCCCACCCTAACATTAGTCCTTTCCCTTTATTATCTCCAAATTACATCTGTACATAGTTGTTTACATGATATCTTTCTCATTAGACTGAGTTTTTTTGAGAGCAGTGACTGTTGTGTGTGTGTGTGTGTGTGTGTGTGTAATTCCTGTCTTCTCCATTAGAATAGAAGCTTCTTGAGCTCCTTGTTATCTGAATTTTCCCTGTCAGTTGTATCCCCACTTTCATAGTTCCTCCTACATAGTAAGAGAATAATAAATTCCTACTGATTGACTGAAAGGTCTACAAAACCGTAACTAGCATAGGGTGAATAGTCTTTCGCCACAAGCTGCCAACATCCAGAGAGGACTTGGTTCTATGCATGTCTGACTTCCTCCTTTGGATTCCCTGAACCACATCACTCCTTCCTGCAACAAATATGCCTCATCCTCTGACTTAATTGTAGCTGCATCATCTTCCCTCAACTGCATTTGCCCTAGGTGCAGTTTCAGCTAGTGACAGATCTGGGGACACATCCTCAGAGAATCTTCTCTTTGTTTTTGGAAGAGGAAGGTTTGAATATATCAATTTAATCTTAGCTTAGAGAGGACAACTCTGAAAAGGAAATCTGCGTTCCCCATTAGCTGGAGTTTCACCAGAACGCCTGAGCTACCAATAGCCCTCTTCCTAGTCCAATGAGGCTCAGAATTTCAATACCAGAGGAAGGTAGAGCTATCCAGACATTAAGGAAGGAGTTGACAGTGTAAACAAAAATTCTTCAGAGAGGACAGTGTGGGGCATGAGGTGGGAGCAGAGAACTGACTGAATTAGTCAACAAGAAAAGAGGCAGCGTCGTGGAAAGGGCCTGCCTTGAATTTAGAATTTGGAGACCTGAGTCTGAATGTCGTCATTAGCTGTTGTGACCGTGGGCAAGTCAATTCTGAGTCTGTTTTCTCCTCTATAAAATAAAGATAATAATACTTATAATATGTGCTTTTGCGATTTGTAAGGAAAGTGTTGTGTAATCCTTATAGATATAAGATACCGTTGTTTAAAAAAAAGAGGAAACGATTCATTCAACCATTATTTTGTACTGCTTAATTGGTATTAATAGGGTGGTTAGGTGGTACAGTGGATACAGCGCCAAACCTGAAGTCAGGAAGACTCATCTTCCTGAGCTCAAATTCAACTTCAAACACTTACTAGCTGTGTGACCCTGGGCAAGTCACTTAACCCTGCTTGCCTCAGTTCTTCATCTATAAAATGAGCTGAAGAAGGAAATGGTGAACCACTCCACTATCTTTGCCAAGAAAACCCCAAATGGGGTCATGAAGAGTCAGACATGACTGAAAAACTACTACACCACAATAACAGATATGAACAATTCTAACCCATCTGTTTCTGTTACCACTATTAAATATCTCTTCATTGCCTTTGCCTTCTACTTCCATCCCAACTTCAGCTTCCTTCTCTCTCCTGTAATACTTTCCTCTTTCTCTTCTATGTTTTTCTTCCTTCCTGTCCTTCATAGCCCATCTCAAGCCTCTCCTCCATGAAGCCTCCCTTGTCTGTTTCAGTCCTCATTGATCTCCCCCAGAATATGATTCCTGTAGAGTCCCATATAATTTAGTAACTGACTACTAGTTCTAGCTTCTATCATCCGCTACTGTTTTATATTTGAGTGTCTAGTCTCCTCAATTAGATATAATTTCTTCAATAGCAGGAGTTATACCTTATAATTTACACCATAGTATCTGTCACAAGGTAGTTCAAGAGATACTTAATTGATGCCTACAACCACTAGTATTCTAGAAATGGAGATCTCAGAAAAGCATTGGACTCTGGTCTTGATTCTACTCTCAACAGGCTGTATGATTTTGGACAAATCACCTTCCCTCTCAGGTTCTTCATCCATAAAATGAGGGGCTTGGACATTTATCAACTTGGAGTTAGAAAGGTGTGAGTTTAAATACTCCCTCTAACACTCCACTAGCTGCATGACCAGGGTGAAAATCACCTAAAACCTCTGAGTCTCAGTTTACAAATCTGTAAATTGGAGATAATAATATTTGTAGTATATAACTCAGTGGGCTGTGAGACTCTAGAAAACTAAGACATGTAAAATGTTTTACTAACTTTAAAGTGCCATATGAATGTTAGTTATTATCATAACTTTTCATTATTATAATTAGATGATCTCCAGGCTAATCATCTATAAACTCCCCGGGAAACACACACACACACACACACACACACACACACACACACACACACTGCAGAGACTCAAGAAAAAAGTAATGATGGAAACAGTAACTTCAAATCATTCCCCCCAATAATACATATCACAAGTCATCCATGTCTACACATGCTGGCTTCCTCTCATCCATGTTCTACCATAACTTTATCACAGGGAATTCCCCTAACAGGGATTTCCTTTAGTTTTCTTAACATTGTGTCAATACTGACGGAGCACATAGGCTATCCACTTATTTTCCCTGTTGACTGGTCCATTTTTTCCCTAGTCATATGTAATGGTAATTAATTTAAATTTGAAGACCCCATTTTGTTCTGGCAAGTAAGCAGGTACTTAGCCCTTAGTAACTAATCAAACCTCTGTGAAAGAAATAGAAGATATGAACTCTGTCTCCTGTTGCTGACATAACAGGAAGGGGATTGCTAAAACAGGAAGCCAATGCTGTGTGTGTATATAAGAAAAATCCCAGAGAGAAACAATCAGAATTTTTTCCTAATGAGATCCTGGTAGAAGAAGCCGTTCTGCCGAGAGATCTGGTGAAGGCTGGAGTTGCTTCCAGGAAGGCTACCTGGAAGGCCAAAGTGGCTGCTGCCTCCTGGAAGGCTGAGATTTCTTCTGGGCCAGCCAAACTGCTGGAGGACTGAGGAAGCATGGCTAGGATGCTAAGACTTTATTTGTTTGTGGCTTGGTTGATCCTTGAATTCCCAGGAACAGAAATTGTGAAGGTTTTGAAATGTACTGGACCCTGTGAACTTCAGTGTGTAGCAGGAACTGTCCAGAGGACTGGACAAGGACCTGGGAGTTATCTGCCTCTGAATCCAGGTGACTGGTGGATTCAGGTAGAAGTTGAGACCATGGAAGGGGATCCAGGGAATCTGAGAAACCACTCTGAGTCAAGATGAAAAAAAGATCTCTCCTTGGATATTGAATGCTGTGATGATAACATGGTTTACTAGTGACCTTAGGGATGAGGGGTTTGTGTATTTTCTAATAATCGTACTTAGTGATTAATGATACTTAGTAGTTGTGAATCTGAATAAGTGACTGATTGAGTTAACTGTTGGAGGGTTTGTGTACTTTCTAATGGTTGTATTCAATGATTATCCATACTTAGTAACTGATTGCTAAATAAGTGACTGATTAAGTTAACCTAGTTGCCCAGTAGTAGAAGACTGACTTGTATTCTGAGATGATTGAATGATTAAGTAAGGAGGCAAACCTCCTTGGGGATACCAGATGATTGTTCTTTTGTTCTTTGTTCTAAATACCGTGACTACTTTGGTGAAAACTATGTGGCCATTTTAATGATAAGCTGTTATGAACACTATATTGTGATTTTCTGTGATAAGATGTAATGTTGTGGATACTGTATCTTGATTTGTTGTGAATGTTTTCCTTTGATTTGTTCTTGAATAGAGTGTTCACTATACTGTGTGATCAGAACCTTAAAAGCTGTTCACAATAGCATTCTTTTGGGAATCTGCTTGTGCATGGCATTACATCATATATTTCACAGATGTGCTTTACGCCATTTCTCCGGCACAATTCCACATTTGTGGTCAGTTGCAGCCAGCTCATATTCACCATACATCTCTCCACTGCCCTTTAGGTCATCCTCAACTTTATATTTTTAGAGACTAGTGTTCCATGTCTCACAGCCATACAAAATTACCAGAAAAACAAATAAGAATGTTAAAAAAGATAGACCTGCTTTCAGAGAGAAGTTTGGAATGTTGAAAAATTTAAAAAAAATACTAGTACAGTTTCCTAAAGGCAATCTAGCCTCCTTTTCTCCTCCTGCTCTACTCTGAACCCAACTCGTTATGACTTGCAAAGTCTGTTCCAGATATATGTACTGATAGATTAGTTCCATAGACTGTTCATTTCTAACATGTTATAGACATTCTTTACTCATTTTTCCTCTTGTCAATAGATCTACTCACTTCTTTGTAAATATAGATCACAATTAGACAGTCAAAACACATGTGTATATGAATGCGTATATTGTGGTTTGTCCTGAACTTGTGATTTCATTGGCACAGGAAAATCCCTCTATCAATGCAGAACAGTGTGTGGTTTTCATCTTGTAGTTTACAGAGTTGCCTGGGATGAGAGATCAAGGGATTTGTCCAGGGTCTAATAGCCGTTCTGTGTCAGAGGCAGGACCTGAACCCAGAGGCAGGTCCTTCATCCCTCCGTCAGCCATGGGTATACTGGTAAATGTTTACGAACTGGTTTTCTGAGGGGAGGATGGGAATGTACATACAATAAGCTTTTATGCTTAATCTGTATTGTTAACATTTTTTCCATCACTTACTTAAGTCTAGAAATCAACAAAGTAATAAATCAAGCTGTGATTTATAGTGTTTGCCAATTCCTGAAATATAAATGCTCACACTGAAAATTTAACAATTGGTTCTCACAAATGTATTAGAACTGGCTCTAGCACATTCATGAAGCCAGACCTCTATTACGCTACACTGCCCCTCTCCCTCTCCACTCCACCCCCATCTTTCACTTCTCTCCCATTCTCTCTCTCTCTCTCTCTCTCTCTCTCTCTCTCTTTCTCTAAACACACACACACACACACACACACACACACACACACACACACACACACCCATAAATCAGCCATGAATTATGTCACTGCAAGAGGGATAAGCTTGTATAGAAAATCTCAAGATAGAAATATTTGCGTTAAATAATTAATGTATATAATATTATCCCATCTATACACGTAATTTGATATAAATTTTATCTTTATTTTAATGAATGAAAGCATTTGGTGTGCACTTAATATGAAATCACCTACTCAGGGGTATTGCTCTTTGCAGTTCTATCACACATGACAAACAATACTCAGATTGTAATTTGCACCCACAAAATACTGGGGTCCAGACAAAGTGTATTAAAAACATGAGAAGGAAGGTATCACTTTAAGCTGGGGATGTCAGGAAAGACTTGATGGAGGTAGGATGCCTATGCTAAATCTTGAAGGGAAAAAAAAGATTTCAATGAACAGAGATATATGGAGGGAAAGGATCTGATATGAAGGAAGACTTGGGTTATTGTACTAAGGCTGGCAAGAGGAGAATGGGATTGTGCCAGGATTACACATCTGACCATTGATACCATTAACATTTTGGCATGCTTTTGTGCATTATATTCCCACAGAAAGCAGAGAGCTGGTCCTTGAAAGGATATGAGACACACAGATGGGTAAATTTTTATAAGAGGAGAAGGAGTTGAGGAAGTTACTGATTCATCCAAAAAATCAGGATTGCCAAGAGGCAACATTAAATATCTGTATGGCCGAGTTGGGAGGAAAGTCTACTAAAACAGGGGGAAAAAAGAGGCTAAAACAGGAATCAGGCTGAGACAAAATGTGTCAACTTTATGATTTCTCTGAGAGTTAGTCCTGAAAGAAGGACTAGTTCAAGGCAGGGCTTGGATTCTCTGAGAAGGTAGGAGTAGGAAAATTCAGAACCTGTCACCCCCACCCCTATCCCTTGCCATAAACATAAACACACACACACACACACACACACAAGCACACAATCTGTTTTTTTGTGTCTCTCTTTCTCTTCCTGTCTCTATCTATGTCTTCTCTCTGAATTTCTCTCTGTCTGACTGTGTGCACGTGTGTACATCTGTCTCTCTCGATCTCTCTCTCATTCTCTCTCTCTCTGTGTCCCTGTCTCTCTTTCTCTCTCCCTCTGTCTCCCCCCTCATCAATGCAAAAGAAAGGCTAATCTACCAAAGTATTAGAGGGTAGGCTTTCAGATCCTGAAGAGATAGGAGAACCTCAGGCTCAGCCTGGCATCTCATAGACAGGTGTGGCCTTCATTCTGAGAGGTCACAGTTTTCTGAGGAACTGTGTGTGGGAAGTCATTTAAAAATCAGATGTGGTGCATAGTTCACTATGTGCTGTTAAAGAAGATCAACTAAAAGGGGGAGGAAAACCTGTTGACAGGTTAATTATGGTGCCAAAGTCTCTGTGGGCCAACTGGAGAGTTGTCCATCATTAAAATAGCACCATAACTTGGCCTTCAGGAAATGAACCTGACATTCATAAGAAAATGAAAGAGAAGCAGAGGGAGAAAAGTACAAGACATGATA
Organism: Pseudochirops cupreus; assembly: GCA_028627135.1. NCBI lineage: Eukaryota > Metazoa > Chordata > Mammalia > Diprotodontia > Pseudocheiridae > Pseudochirops > Pseudochirops cupreus. The sequence goes on from CM053584.1 coordinate 89,420,619, forward strand.
GCTCCCCCTCCATAACAGCCAGTGCCCAAACAGGTTTCTGTTGCTTTCAAATTCTTTTCCTTCCCAGAGGGGTGGGGCCAATTGGATCCTCTCCACAGGCTTCTAACACTGCAGTTCTTTCTGACCTCAGAGTCGAAGGGAATGATGCCACCTTCCAACACAGAGATATCTTCCTGCATCAGTGGATAGATGAGCTTGGAGTAAAAGAATCTATTTTCTTGATGCCTTCCTAGGCTGCCCTACATTGTCTTGACTGGGAAGGGACTTCACTGAAGGCTAGGTCCCCTTGGTAGGGAATAAAATAAGCATTGCTGGCTCAAGTGGAGGTTGGGGTTGGAACTGGTAAAAGTCAAAGGGCTGAGGAATCCAGTCCTGGGACAGGCCCAAAAATATATAGACCCATATTTCATCAAGGGCCTAGCCTCTGGTGCCCACTCAAAGGGCTTCCTCCATTCTCACTCCTAGTAATACTATATATGCAGACATAGTTGGATACAGTGAGTTTTCCAAAGGCAAGAGTTGGGCTTAGTCCCAATTCTGCCTCTGCCTGACTTTGGGAAAAGTCCTTTGGGACTTTGGGAATCATCCTTTGGGACGTCAAAGTCTTTGGGAAGACTTTGGGAAATCATCCTTCCATGCCTTGGATTGCTCATTCCAAAAAATGATGGTAGTTGGAGTAGATGATCTCAAAAGGTACCTTACAGCTCTAAGGTTTCCTCTCACTTTAGAATGCTATAATTCCATGATTCTTCTGTGATGCCATGTAAAAGACCATCAGACTAATTGTTGGGATCATAAATTTAAAGCTGGAAGGGTCCTTAAGGCCATCTAGTTCAGTCTGAGGCTTAGTGTCTTGGCCATGATTATATAGCAAGTAAGCAAAAAAGCCAGGATTAGAACCCAAATGGCCTGACTCCAGATCTTTCCACTGTAGCATTGTTCTTTCAATGAAGAGATCTGGACATTAGTCTCGACTCTGCTATTAACTGCCTGAATGACCTTGGATAAGTCATTAGAGACTCTGGGCCTCATAGACAGATGGAAATAATAATACTCACTTATCTACTTCACAAAGTTGTCTTAAGGATCAGATATCAAGGATCAAAGGAGCTATAAAGGAGAGATGACCGGTTCAACCCTCTCATTCCACTGTTGTTATTGTTCAGTCATTTCAGTCACGTCCATCTGTGTGTGACCCTATTTGGGGTTTTCTTGGCAGAGATACTGGAGTGATTTGCCATTTCCTTCTCCAGCTCATTTTACAGATGGGGAAACTGAGGCAAACAGGGCTAAGCGACTTTCCTAGGGTCACACAGCTAGTAAGTGTCTGAGGCTGGATTTAAACCCAGGAAAATGAGCCTTCTTGGCTCCAGGTAGAACACTCTAGCCACTGCACCACCCAGCTGCCTCTGTCTTATTTTACGAATGAGGAATATAAGAATGACAGAGGTAAAAATGACTTATCCAAAGTTACAGAGCCAATGAGTAGTGGAGAGGGAAATTGAACCAGGTCCTCTGTCTCACACACACACACACACACACACACACACACACTCTGTCTCTCTGACTTTCTCTGTCTCTGTATCTCTTATCTTGAAATCCATGACTCCTTCCACTGTACTGTGTGGTTTGCAATAACGGTCATACATGTATTTTGAAAAGTATGAAGCACTGTTTGAGTGTAAGATCCCAGGAGCCTCTTGAAGCAACCTATCAACCCAATGACCTCATTTTATAGATGAGGGAAGCAGAGTGACTTATAGCTAGTATGCAACAGGCAGGACTGGAACCCAGGTCCTCTGGCCTCAGAATGAGCTTGCCTTCCACTGCAGCCATCATTAGTATCGTTGTTGAGGATGAACAATCTTCAACTGCATGGCCTTCATCTCACAGGCAAGATCCCAATCTGCTCAGTCACCAGCAGGGGGCTTCAAGAACAGTCTTATTAGCTCCCTGGACCCCCACCTACTCCTAAGAAGCTCCTGCTCCCTGGAGAAGGAGTGGTCATCATTCTTCATCTGTTTTTATTAGGAGCATAATTGTACATTTCCCCGCTTACTTGCAGTGATTAAAGAGCATCAACATTTCCATAATGCATGGCCTGGGAAGGTAATCTGGGGCTCTGTGCCTCACTTCTCATTGAAATGATATGGCACCAAAAAGCTATCTTTCATCATGTAAAAAACACTAACCATATTGCAGTGTCTCTATTTTCTACAGCCCAGGAGATATTCGTGTGATAGATCATATATTTGCCTGAATCAATATTTTCCTGACACCAGGAAGCACACCATCCATCAGGCCCATTTCATTTGATAAAATCCTTCTGTGTCACTTTTACTCAAGCTGATGGGATCATAGGCCCTCTTTCCCCACCTGATGGATGGTGTCCAGAGGAATTATTACTCCATAAATTACTGTCCAGGGAGAAGAGCCCCAGGAACTCCAGAAACCCACCTGGCAGTTGAATAGTGAAGAGGCATATGGTATAAAGGTTATACAGTTTAATAACTTTTATCCAGGGGGAAACAGAAGCCCAAAGAAGTAGGGGACTTGGCCAAAGTCATAGAGCTAGTCAGGAACAAAGCCAGGACTAGAGTCAGAACCTAGATTTCTTTCCCTGCAAATCTTTCTACTTCTCCTTCTATATCATGCCTTCAGAGAGAAGGAACCTCAGAGTTTAACCAAAAAAAGAAGGGGGGAAGGAACAAGCATTTCTAGAGCACCTACTCTGTTCCAAGCACTGTGCTAAGTGGTTTTTTTTTAAATAAATATTATTTTATTTGATCATCACAACAACCTTCTGAGGTGGATGATGTTATTATCACCATTCTGCAGTTTAGGAAAGCGAAGCAAACAGATGTTAAGTCACTTGCCCAGAGTCACACTGCCAGTAAGTATCTGAGGCCAAATTTGAACTTAGGTCTTCCTGACTCCAGGTCCAGTGTTCTACCTGGGCCACCAGGGGTCCAATATTCTTCATTTTCTATGTGAAAAAACTAAGTCCCAGGGCACTTAAGACTTTTATTATATTTGTTCATTTAAAGATCCATAAAAGACTTGGGAATGGAACTCTGTGATTTTTTTTCTCCAGTGAACAAAAAAGAATCCTGATCCCATACCACTGCCTATATATGCTGATTTTAAAAGACATTGGGAGCTATTACCTTGGGTATCAGTGGTACCTCATAATCCTCAAACAATCTGAAATGTAAAGTATGGCAATGCAGCCTGCCTCCATTTTGCTCCCCCTGAAGTCTAAGGAAAGGGTTTAGCAAAGAATCATGGGATTGTATTGAAGAAGCAGCTTTCTGTTGCTAATAGGACAAAAAACAACTTGAGGCAAAACTAACCTGGCCCTTTTTTGACACAGAGTTTGGAATGCAAGAGGTTTGAGCTTGCATCAAATGCTTGAGGTAGATGTGACGAGCAGGCTAGAGAGATTGTAGCAAGAAAGAAGGTTATTAATTGTGACCCAACTACCTCAAAAGCTAGCAGGAAATTTAAAAGAATGAGTGGTGTTTGTGCCTTCTTCCCCTTTGGTTCTTCTCTCTTTAACCCAATTAGAGGAAACAATTCTGCCCCCTTATTTAGAGAGTGCTCGCTTTGGCAGGCTCTCTCTCTCTCTCTCTCTCTCTCTCTCTCATACCAAGGTATGTCCTAGAGCAATTATTGATTAGCAATCTAATTATATCATGTTTATAGGAATGCTGCTATCCCAATATGTTTAGGAAGATTGTTAAGTCTCATTTTGTAGGAATCATTTTCTGATTTAGTTCCATTTTTCTATTGAGTCAGGAATCCTCCAAAATTCACATGCTTGAAAATCTCTATTAAATATCTTTCTGTGGAGTTAAGGTTCATTCTACTACTCTGTCTTGTCTGCTGCTTAAACAGTCCTGAGTATTGCTAGCTTGAAAGGGAGAATCACTCCCTCAGAAGTCACTTCCTAGAAAACACCTGGAGGAACAGTATTGTTAATAGTGCTCATATATATACATATATATATATATATGTATATATATATATATATACATATATATATATACATATATATATATATACATATATATATATATATATCTGTTGAGCTTTCTGTGCTTTGCCACACCTGAAACTTTGTTCACAAAATTAGCTACATCTGAAAGCCTCTCCCCCATGACTCTGTCTCTTCCTATTGAAACATTACCCATTCTTCAGGATCCAGTTCAAATGCTATCTCCTCCATAAAACTTCCCTGATCCTCCTTCCCCAACCCAACCAACATTCTTCAGCTAAATCTTTCCCCTCTCTCTAATATCATACTACAGTTTGGTATTCTTCTTGTGCATTCATTGTGTTTGAACTTGTATAACATTTATCAATGTAGATGTTTCTCTCCCAAATTAGACTCTAAGTACTTTGAAGACAGGAATTGGTTGTTTGTTTTTTAAACCAGAATCACAGAATTTCACAGTTGAAAAGAACCTAAGAGACCATCTAGTCCAGACTAGAACTAAACTAGTTCTGAACTAAACTAAAACTAAACTAGAACTGAACTAAAATTCCACTCTATGATATAATTGTCAAGATGTCATCTAGCCTTTACTTGAGGATTTGAGTGATGAGGTGTAATGGTAATGGAATTTAAAGATCCCCCTGTATTGGCTTGGTTTTCAGGTTGAGTGTTAAAACCCAAAGCTTGTGAATCCCACTTGTGGGATGGACTTGTTGACATGAAGAAAGAGGGCTGAACTGGGAGGAGCTGGTGCTGTGGATTTAGAGAAAAGGCCCAAGCAGAGGAGGCCAGAAGAATTTTGGGGGAGCAGAATCATGGAGGAAGAGAGAGAGAGAGGAGAATTGCTGGGAGCCAGAGTTGCTGAGAGAGAAAGAGAGAGAGAGAGAGAGAGAGAGAGAGAGAGAGAGAGAGAGAGAGACTGAGACTGCTGAGGGCCAGTTCAAGCAGCCCAGGACTTTTGAGAACTGCCACCCAGAGCTGCTGAGAACTGAGGAGGCATGGCTGTGTTGCTGGTATTTTGTCTGTCTGTTTGGATGTTGTTTTGCCAGATTCATCTGCTAGTGAAGTACAGTGCTATTGTTGCAGAGGTCCTGGAACCTTGCTGTTGGTTCAGAAGCCCTGAAGAAGGACTTTCTTGTTGCATGTGTACAGAAATCCTAGAAGAGGGTCTTGCTGATGTTTTCAGGGGTTCTGGGACTGTTCTGCAGGCAAAGAGTGACTTGATGAGGACACTGGCTATGTATATTGTGGCTTTGTTAAGCTTTGTCTCCCCAGGAACAGAGATTGCTGAACACTTGCCTGGTGTCAAAATGAAGACAAGACTTCTCCTTGGGTATTAAATGCTGTGATGATATCTTAACCTTGCTGTAGCTTAAGGGTGGATAGCTTTTTGTGCTCTCCTGCCCCTTTTGAGAAAGTGCTTGGCCTTAATGGATGGTATTATAATTCAGTTGTGATCCAGGGGTGGGAAACCTTTGACTTTTTTGTGCTCTGTGATTGACCAAATGAATGTACTTTGTGATTGGAAACTAATCTCCATTTGAGAAGAGACTAAATAAATGTACTGCCCAGGAGTGGACTACTTTGACTAATGTACTGGCCAGGGGTGGGATACTTGGACCTTGGTGCTTTGCAGTTGAATTGAAAACTTACTAAATTATTGAGTTATGCTCATTTTTCATTTTCTGTGAATGTTTCACCTTAATCTGTCACTGAATAAATGGAGTTTGCTATGCTGGTATTCCGAACCTTGGAAGTTTCCTTTGCTTGGCTTTACATAAAGAACAACCCACTGTCTTTCCTGAGCTGCTGATGCTACTTTGGGACTTCAGTTTTGTTATGAACATTTTTCTTACATAGAATCAAAAATCTGCCTCTCCCCAATTGTCATCCATTGCTCCTAGTTCTGTTCTCTGTGTCCAAGAAGGGCAAGTCTAACTTCTCTTTCACTTCATAAGCCTTTAATTACTCAGAGATATTTATTATACCTTCCCTAAGTCATTAATTATCCAGGTTAAATATCCCACTGCCTTCATCTGATCCTTATATGGAAAGATTATAAGGCCCTATACTATTCTGGTTACCCTGGATTCTAGGGATATTCCCTAATTTATCAATGTCTTTCTAGTAAACTCTTAGTGCTTTGGCAAGAACTTACCTTCCCACTTCCATTGATGTGATCAAGGAGAGCTCAGAATATAATTGAAAAATGTAAGGGATTTAAAAGGAATCTTACAACTCCACAACAATGTATGAATAAGTTTTTAATCAACTGGAGAGAACTGTAGGACCTTGACCATTGGGTAAAGCCAACAAACACCATGCAAGAAACATGTTGTGTTTGCTTGAGAATTAGTCATTCCCCTTGGGCCTCTACAGAAAAGACACAAGCCATTCCACCATTGAGGAGTCCAGGCATCAGAGCACTTTGTGGAGGAGATCTTTCTGCTGGAAGGAGGGAACTTTGTCAACTCCTTTCCATCAACCATTTCATTAGAGATCCACAAGAATAGGAAACAATGCTTCCATCCAAGAGAAGAGACACACAGTTAAGGACAGACTTTGATACAGAGTCAACCTAGAGATGAAGCATATTTATTGCATTTGAATGAATATAATCCCCTCACAGCAGATTGCCAGCTATGAACTTGTGTGGGACAAAGATGACCCTTGCCCAAATAAAATAAGCAGAGATATCTCCGAGTAGAGACAGGAAGGATTTATTTAATTATTTCTTCTTGCAAGAAGGGTGGTCTCACTACTCAAGGCAGTCTAGTAGGAGAGGCAAAATACAAAATGCAAAGCTTGGTTATATACCCAAAAGGCCACCCCTTTCCTCCCTCCCTTGTTCTGTCCTGTTCCCGTTACTCAGGAACTGAGGCGCACATTCTTAACTGCAAAAATTTGCTGACGTTGCAGGCAAAATGTCAATAATATCAAAAAACAGAAGGTACATGTCTAGCAGACACAAAAACAGACAAACTATGTCATCAGTACCAACTTAGATATGAAAGCATACAATATTTTATGAATCATGGGGATTTTAGGGCATGGTGACCTACTCAGAGTTCCACAACAGGATTTCCAGTTTTATATTTGTACAAGTCAGATAGTAGTCAGTGGAAACAAGTCTGGGACATCCAGGCCTGCAGTCAAATTTTGCAGGGTCTGTACTTTCCCCTCCTACACATTAGCTAAGCTTAGCAAAAACTTCAACTTATGGGAAGTAAGGCAAGGGTTCCAGGCCCATGTTACTGAGTCTTTGATACTTTATTACAATTCTGTTTAGAGTTCTGGAATGTTACCTGAGAAGTTTTCACTTTTATTCCATTCAAACTCAAGAAAGAAGTCCACATTAGAGACCTGACAAGCAAAGACCTTTCATTTAAAGGGAACTACGTTAAGACTTAACTAAAAGAGAAAGGATAACCAAGAGTCATGAATTATCGTTTGCCACATGTATATAATACACATGTATTTCATTATCATTATCTGTGCCCACTCTTTCGACGATTTTTGTATTTATGGGAGTCAGTGTCTCAGATCTAAGGAGGGAAATGTTTTGTACTAACTATTCTTAGGACATCACCTTAGAAAATACACTTATTAAATGTTAATTAGATCTACTGGCTGATTGTTAATCTGAAGCACATTGGAGGGGACTCATGAACTACAATAGTAGGATCAACTACACATAGAGTTAGCTTTAGAACCTGAAGTAGCAGCCAACTTCTGGGAGCCAGCCTACTAGGTCCAGTGAAAATTAAAGGGTACCTCATAGTGTAAGAGATTTTGTCAATACCCTTGAATACAAAATGGAAAGATGCGGACTTAATGATAATTCAGTTAGATGTGCTATGAAAGAGGGAGGTCTCTAATGGAGACAGATCTTTGTTTAATATGTTCCCCTGGTCTACTTAGTCTTAAAAACCCTTTTGAAAACTGAGGTTGTTCTATTGAATACATGCTACCTCTTGGTGATCATTATTTCCCTTTCCAAGTGCTCACAAGCTAACTGTTCAATAATTATTACTAAAGTGTTGATAGGAAGAGTTTTCAAGCCTATCAGCCTCTTTTGAACATGAGTGCAATATTGACCCATATCTAGTTCTGCATTTCTACAGCACTCCAGGATTTTTGAAGATCACTGACAGAAATTTAAATCTACAAATTCTTTTATGTCACTGAGATGTCGTGAAATGTCAAGACTAGAGATGTCAACTACACCTGGAAACTTGAACTCATCAAGAGGCACCCTGCTGCAGGGAAAGGTGCACTGTCTTGGGAATCTGCACAAGTATATTTTTCTGACCAGAGCTGGAATCCTGCCATCAACATTTACTAGCCCTGTGATCATGGGCAAGTCACTTAATCTATTTGAGTTTCAATTTCCTCATTATCAAAATAGGAATAGATAATAGCTTTAGTATCTACTTCACAGAAATGGAATGAGAGCCAAGATGGTGGAGTAAGCAGTAAAATCACCATAACTCTCCCATGTTCACCTCCAAACAACCGTAAAATAGCACCCCAAAACAAATCCTGGAAAGGCAGAACCAGCAAAAAGATGGGGTAAAAGGATCTTTTAGCTTAAGAAACTAGAAAGAGCTTCAGTGTGATGGAACAGGCAAAAGCCAACACCAGGATCCCCCAGGTGCTCAGCATAGCTAGGGGAATGGGCAGACTCCAGGAGTCGGACCTTCACATACTTTACTGTAGTCTCAGGGAAATGCAGAAACATCTCCACCAGCCTCAGCACATGCCAGACACCAGCACTAGGACCCTGGCTCAGCACCAGGTAAGCTGTCATACTTACATGGTCTCCAGCAGTGCCAGCCACCACCACCCCACCTCAGCACAGAACCAGACATGAGGGTCTCCTGAGGGCTTCAGGGCAACATCAGTGCAGCACTCAGTAAACAACCAGGGTCTGCAGTCCCTGGCATAAGAAGCCTAAGACAAATGACCTTTCCACCCCAGGAGCAGAGTTCAAATATAAAAGGGGAGAAGAACAAAAAAAGATGAGTAAAAGACAACAAAAAAATAAAGAATCTTGTGGGGAGCCAAATAGGCCTGATCCAGGACTCAAGACAGAGACCTTAGTATTGTACCCTAATTGCTCTCAAGGCGATGCGGCTTACAAAGGCTGGCTCCCCTGAAGAAACCTTAGGGGTGCACTTGAAAGGACTTCTGTCTGATACCCTGACATCAAAACCTTTACCCCCAAGTTCCTTATCATATTGTGCTAGAGACTATTGTAAGTCAAAATGCTTGATTCTCAGGGATCTGGCTTCTATACAGATATCTTTGAGACTGGTTTCTACGCAGATGTCTTTGAGATCGTGGCCTGCTCTCAGGGAGCATCCTTTGTCCTGTAAGATACATTTTAATAAAAGACAACTGACCTTCCCCATGACTTCCTGGATCCTTGATAACAAGCCTTGTCTTATCCAACCTACTTCCCAGGTATGGTTGACTATTCTATTAGTATTAATATTCCATGATATGATTGAGATAAGGGTACTTGAATCTTTGTCATTTGGATCTTTAAAAACTTTGTTCTAAGCATCAATAAATGGAGTTCATGGTTCTTCCTTGGACTACCCACATTGTCCGGCTATTTTTCCCTCTCTTTCTCTCACATCTCTGCTCATACCTGAGGCTGGTACTCGGGTGGCGCCCTACAGAATCTGATCACAGAAAGTTATTAGGGTGACAGGGAAGATCAATATGGGAACTCAGAAGACAACAGTGTCAAAATACCTGCTGGCAAATTCCCAAAGAAAAACAGAAAATAGTCTCAAACCCAGAAAGAACTCATGGAAGAACTCAAAAGGAAGCTTTAAAATCAGGTAAGAGAGGTAGAGGAAAACATGGGAAAAGAAATGAGAGTGAAGCAAGAAAATTATGAAAAAAGAGTCAATAGCTTGGAAAAAGAAGACAACTGCTTAAAAAGTAGAATTGGTCAAATGGAAAAAGAAGTGCAAAAGCTAACAGGAAAATAATTCCTTAAAAGTTAGAATTGACTAAGTGGAAGCGAATGAAGGAAAGGAGAGGTAGAATGGGGCATGTCACCATTAATACACTGTTGGTGGTGGTGTGAACTGATCCAACCATTCTGGAGAGCAATTAAGAATTATGCCAATAGGACAACCAAACTGTGCGTATCCTTTGATCTGGCAATGACACTACTAGATATATGTCCCAAAAAGATCATAAAAAAGAGAAAAGAACCTATATGTGCAAAAATATTTATAGCAGCCCTTTTCATGGTAAATATTGGGAACTGAGAAGATGCCTATCAGTTAGGGAATGACTAAACAAGCTGTGGTATATGGATATAATGGAATACTATTGTGCAATAAGAAATGATAAACAGGCAGATTTCAGTAAAACCTGGAAAGACTTACACAAATTGATGCAAAATGAAATGAGCAGAACCAGGAAATCGGTGTACACAGTATCTGCAACATTCTTTGATGATCTACTGTGAATGACTTAGCTCATCTCAGCAACAGCATGATCCAAGACAAGTACAAAGGACTCAAAAAGGAAAATGCTACCCACATCCAGATGAAGAACTAATGAATTCTGAATGAAGATCGAAGCATACTTTTTTCACATACTTTATTCTCTTTCATGGGGTTTTTTTTTCCTTTTGATCTGTTTCCTCTTTCACAATTGTAACTAATATGGAAATATATTTTACACAATAGCACATGTATAACATATCAAATTGCCTACCATTTTAGGAAGAGGGGAGAGGATGAAGGCAGGGAGAAAAATTTGGAAATCAAAATCTTGTAAAAATGAATGCTAAAAATTGTTTTGATATGTAATTAGGAAAAAATAAAATACTATTAAAAATAGGAAGAAGTGAGATATAGATATAAGAGTAATTTACAAAGCTTTAAAAGCTATATAAATGTCAGTTATTACTATTAAAGGCACCAAGGTAGTCTTTGAATATCCTATTTCCTTTAGCACTTAGTGCAGTGTCTTCTACATTATGAATTACATGTATTTCTTGTTGTTCAATCATTTCAGTCATATCCAATTCTTTGTGACCCCATTTGGGGTTTTCTTGGTGAAGATACTAGAGCAGTTTACCATTTCCCTCTCCAGTTCATTTTACAGATGAGGAATTGAGGCAAACAGGGTTAATTGACTTGCCCAGGGTCACACAGTGACCCTACTAAGTGTCTGAGACCAGACTTTAACTCAAGTCTTACTGACTCCAGTCCCAGCACTCTATGCACTATGCTACTTAGCTGCCCATACTTACTAAATATTAGTTATGGAAAGAAAAAATGAATAATCACAGATAAATCAGTAATTATTTATTGAATCAATCAACAAGTATTTATTAAGCATTGACTATGTGCTAGGCACTGGAAACACAAAGACAAACATAAAACAGAATTTCCCTTCAAGGAGCTTACGTTCTATTGGAGAAGTGTGCATTCTATTGATTAATCATTTGCTACTAGACAATGAAGTCTAAAGGAGACTGTACATGAAAACATAAGTACATAGGATTTTGATTATTTACATAGGTGGAGATTATTTAATCCAAACCTCTCATTTTGGAGGTGAGGAAACCAGTGCCATTCGTAGTCATTTTGGCCCCCGGTATAAAATATGTTTCAGATTAAGCATAAAATCAATTCATATCAACTTTTGTGCTCCAGGAAAAAATAAGAAGCAAAACAAATTAAGATAAGAGGTAAGAGGAATTAGTTACTTCATCGGCTTCAATGCTGCTGAAGGAATATATGCATTAGATTTTTGCTCACTCTAAATGTCAGTGTTCTGAGGCTCAATTTGTTTTGTTTTAGTTTTAGATCAAAAAGAAAACTGAAGTCCATTTAGGAAAGTGATTAGCCCAAGGCACCAATTGTTAATACTTAATAGAATCAGGAGTCAAACTTAGTCTCTCCTTTCCAAAGTCAATGTTCTCCCTGCTACATCATAGCTGTCTCTAAATGAGGGCTCCATGAAGGAGGGAGGGATTTAAGCTACACTTTGAAATGTAAGTAGGTAGTACTTTGGATAGATCCATAATAGGTGAGGGAATCAACATAAGTAAAGGCTGAGAGTTTGGATTGTTATGGGGATAATAAGAACAGCTTGCCTAAAGCAAATTCCATTTAAAAACTATAATACTCAGCAGGTTCAATGGAAATATGAGCATTTTCTTCCCTCAAATGTACATGAATCCTTCCCCTTTTACCGTCTTCCCTCCACAGGGAAGAGCCAACAAAGATAGCCAGAAGAACAGAAACCTGGACCAGACCATCCAATTGTAACCAATATGATTCTACTTCTTCCTTTGCTGGTCATTGACTTTAAAACAAAAACAGACAGAGACTTAGGCATAGCTGAAGCTGACCTAGATACTCCAGGGAAAGTTTTGGACTTCAAAGCTGTTGGTTTGTTTATTAGAGCAGGTGGAGGAGTCAAGGAGTGAGTTTGAGAGAATTACTTTCACATAAGTCTGAGTTTCTATACAAACTCAATTTGCACTTCAACCCACTGGCAACTTACTGCCTTTGGAGTTTAGGAAAGGAAGAGTCATTCTAGATCACCATCTAGTGGTGATTCCTCCTCATAACACCCAATGACTTCAAGCTGTTCAATACCAAGGAGCTGTATTTTAAAGTACTGATTAAATAACTTGAAACCTTGAACTCTCTTTTCCAAAGAGAATCTCTAACCTTTTAGCTACAGGATACGATTAGTTCTTCCAGGGATATGTTTAGTGCCCTCTAGATCTTGTCAGTGTGGAGCTAGACCCAGCATATAATAAGGTGGCTGAGAATGTATGGGCTATGGTTTTCAGAGATGCCAAGGAAGGGTTATACCCTGCTCAAATTCCTCCTTCATCACCAGGCTAGGAGAGAGAGAAAGACAGACAGACAGACAGACAGAGACACAGAGAGAGAGAGACAGATGGAGAGAGAGAGAGAGAGAGAGAGGGAAGGAGGGAGAGAAAGAGAAAGGAAAGGGGGGAGAAAGGCAGGGAGAGGGAGAAAGAGACAGAGACAGAAAATCTTTTGTTTTTACACCACCTTCATTTTCATATATGAATATACCCTTCTCCAATCCAGAATCCATGCCCTGTAGCAAAGAAGATAAAATAAGTTTTTAAAAAACCATTTAAGTAAAACTGATACATGAACTTTTCTGTATATACAGTGTTCCCATCCATAGTCACCTAATGGGAAAAAAAAAAGGAGGGAGGTGCACATTCTCTTCTCCTCTTTGGAAGTCCTCAGCCCTTTAGTTTTTGTTTTTGACACATGTTAATATACAGCTCTCCCTGGGAGGGATGATATTTTAAACTTGTCACTGTTCATGCATACTAATGTAAGATGTTGGACAGAATTATAAAGCTCAAAGTGACCTTAGAGAATATAACCACATGGACCAAAGCAAATAAGGTCAAGTGACTTGCCCAAGGTCATACAGCTAATAAGTAGGAAATCTAAGAGCAGAGTTTATTTTCTACTTAATTTTACTTAGGGCTTATCCCTGTTTCTAGATCTATTTCACCCTGCTCAAACCTGTGGTTTACCAACCTGGAAAAGTCAAGGGTCAAATGAATTTCAAAAAATAAACTTGCAGTCTCATGCCCAGTTGGGCTTTCTCAGAATAAACTCTTAACAGACTCGGCAGTCTGGACAAGCCTTTGGGGCCTCTCTCTACAAACTAGTAATATAAATCAGCAACCCTAGGGATTGGCCACATGACTCCTATTGACTTTGGAACACCTATGGAGATTAAAAATCCCTAGCAATCTTGAGAGCAGGAAGAAGCTTTTTGTAGTTGACATGATAAGGTATTCATAGCACCAATATGAACTGAATCTGAAATAGCTTCCTTGTCCCAGGAAACCCACAGTCACCTTATTCTTTTTTTTCCCTCAGGTCCTCTCTAACATAGGGAAATGGCATTATTCATCCTTTTTTTATAACTGGGGGTACTAGGGTCTCAAAAGGTCAAGGTTGGGAAATGAGCCCAAGAAAAAGCTGGAGTTCTATCAAAACCCAATCTTTGACTCATACAACCCTCTACCACTTTCCCCCCTTCCCTCTGGGGGAAAAAAATGTTTCTGGACTAGGCTAATGTCTATCCACTGTTAAAATGCCTTCTCAGGGAAGCTACATTTAATTTGCAGAAGATAAATTACAGGTTGGAAGGAGCTGGCCACATGTTATATGACAGAAGACCCTAAATTCACTGTGCCTTTTCAGACTCCCATCCATATGCCAAATCTGAGCACTGGGTTTTAAAATAAATGTATGAGCTGTTAGCTTCTTTTCTTCCTTTAGCTCCAATAATGAGGGATTTTAAATGTCCTAGGTAGCACTGGAAGTATGACTAATTTGTCTTTATGTTTCCTTCTCTGTCTCCTTTTCAGTTATACGCTAGAGTTTGGACTTTTTTTCCCCCAAAAGGGAAAGAATAAATAATCTCCAATGTAAAATAACAACCTCAGAGGACACAGGAGTTTACCTTAGTTGCAGAATAAGATTCTCACCCAAGTTCCAGGTCTCTATAACCAGCTGTCTAAAGATCATCTTCACTTGAAAGTTTCATTGTCACCATAATTACATGAAGCACCTGGGGGTATCCCCACTCACAAATGGGCTCCTTCAGAAAACCTATACCAGCTTGAAGGCACTCATTATAAATGAATTAATGAATGGGGGAAAAATTCTATTAAATGCTTATTTTGTTCCTGGCACTATGCTAAGCACTAGAGATACAAAAAAAGTGACACAACCCCTTCCCTCAAGGAGCTTACATTCTAATGGAGGAATGGGGGGCAGTTTTAGTCTGGGAAATCATAAGAATGAAGAATGAACCCACAGGACATTCAATTGTACCATTCAACAATGCCCTCTCCAGCACTAATTTATTAACTTCTTTCCAGAGTTAAAGAGAAATAGGGTAAGAGGTATGTATGTACATGTGATAGGGAAGATAGTAAGCATGGTTTGGAGCCAAGTAGACATGGTAGGTTATGTGAGTCTGTACCCACTGACTCACCAGTAAGAACTATTCAGTCCCAGAAAAGAGTTCCAAAGCTGAATGGATTAACTCCTCCAGGAAGAAGCAGCATAATCTCTAGAGGTCTGGTCCAGAATGTTTTATTTTCAGGTGAGTAGAGGACAGCAGCAAGACATCTGTCAGCATGTCTGAGAAACATTTAATTTTCCTCTAATATACCCCTAAAATTGAATTTACCTTCTCCTGTCCACCAGTAACAATTCATAAAACTACCTCCTTGATTTCTACCAGTTTCTAGTTACCAAGTTATATCTCAACAAAATCATTTTAGGGACTACCTTTCGATAAACCACCAAGAGGTGTCTCGGGCTGAGTTTAAGAATCCCACAGTCCTTTGATTTCTCATGAAAATGAAAGGAAAGGGGGAAAATAAGAAAAATGACAAAAACTTGAGATGGATGCGCAGGGAGGCATCACAAACAACCTCAATTCTTTGTTTCAAGTTGCTGGTTTTATTATATACATTTGACCAGCATCATTCTTCCAAGTCTCTGAGTTACCTTATATACAACTTGCATAAAACTAAACTCATCTTGCCCCTCCAACTGAACCCCGCCCCCATTTAATCTTCCTGTTTCCTAATGGCATTAACCCAGTCAGAATTTCCCAGTTAGAATCTCTATCATCTTTGATTGTTCCCCAAATCCCATTAATGTCTCCATTCAGCCTTGTCCGATGTCTGTTTCCTCTTTTGTATTTCCCTCCTCTGTCACACACACCAATTAAACCCCTGAGGATCATCAATACCATGGTGTTTAAAGTTTTCCTTAATCTGACCTCATCTACTGATCACTCACTAGCAAGCAAGCCCTCTACTGCCACCACATTGATCTCACTGCCCCTAAATACATTAAACTTATTCCCAATATGCAAACCTTTGTCCACACTATCCCCTGCCCACCTTCCACCTCCATACCTATTATACTTTTGGGAAGGGCCAGCTGTGCATCAAGGCAAAGAGAAGTCAGTGATGCCCATTGATGTGAATACCTCCATGGCTATGAAAAAGCATCAGGACGTATTTCTGATGTTGAAAATCACTAGAACCAGATTCTGAGTGTTTGGGATAAAATATAGATTGGAGTTTATGTGGAAGATAGGAATCTATGAGGAATCAAAGAGAGAGTGATGGCCTGTAACAGAGATTGGATGAGACATCTGGGCTGAAGTTTAGAAGGTAGAGCCATGCACTCCAAAATCTCCATTTAAGAAGGGGGCCCAAGCAACCATCTTTTCATTTCCCACCTGTCTCTGCATTCTTGAACTTGTTTGACCTGCTTTAGATTTCATCAAATCTTGAGTCAGGTACCTTCTTCCTTCCTCTTGATCAGCTTTCTTTTGTGTGTTTTCTTCACCTATTGGATTGTCCTCCCTTGAGGGCAGGGATTATCTTTGCTTTTAGTATTTGATTAGCTCTTAGTTGGTACTTGCAGTAATTAAAAAATTTATGTTTGTTTGATGTTATCATGACATTATACTTTGATGTCATATTATAATGATAGGACCCCAATATGGAGTCTTAGTCTAAATGATCCAATGCCCATAGAAACATATAGAAAAAAAGATCATTTTTCCTACCACTGTTCACTCTGTGTCAGATGGATAGAGCTTACAGTTTTTGATGGGATGAACCCTTGGTCTATTGCAAGGGCCTTGAGTCATTCTCCTGCTTCCTTAGTTAACTTTAGTTGTTCCCACCACTTTATGGTCCTACTAAGGAAACCCCCTAGCTGAGCTTCATCCAAACCTGGTATCAATAAGGGAGCCCAATAACTTTTCCACCCCACCTGGATCTGATTAGGAATCTCCCCTACAGGCACCTATTACCTGCTCTCAACCAAGCCCGTTTTTAGGGTATATAATTTTGTCACCCAATCCCCAGTTTTGAGCATGTTCGCTCCCCAACGTGTCTCCATTCGCCTCTGGCATGTGGGGAAAACTTTCGCCTATATCTTGCCAGACAATATGCATACATATTGTGCGTATATATTTTGTTTGCCTGCCAGCTGCATCACATAACAATAAAGTTTGTGATTGCACCATTTCCCTGAGTGCCAATTTTCTAGAAATACTAAACCCAGGTATTTGCTTTAATCTGAGCCCCTGAAGTGTGAGGGCCAAATAAAGCAGTGCTTAATATAACTAACTGACTGAATTTAAAATATCCGTATGCTCTCTGATTAGTTAATGTGAATGAGGACAGATGGGGGATAAGGGTTTTATTTAGGGGCAGAACTCTGGTCAATTTCAAGATAAATTTGAGGCCTTTGAGTGCAGATGGCCAGATCCTGTTCATTGTTTGTTGTAAAGGAACTGAAACAGATTATAAGAATGAGAGAGTATGGGCTCCAGATCAAGGCAGGTATTGCTTGTCTGTGTTGTTGGATGGAGAATTTGTGAGGCCCAGGTCCTAGAGCCAATTTTCACAACACGTTATTTTGTGATCTGATTTGACAGTCCTGGAGGATATGAGATTGGCCCTAATTGACCCAGTTCTAAACCCTAAGTAGTCTCTGGGAAAAGGGAGTACCTGGGGAACAAAAACTCATGAAGGAAGAAGAGACAAGAACCAGAGGATGTGTGTGTGTGTGTGTGTGTGTGTGTGTGTGTGTGTGTGTGTGTGTGTGTGCATAATCTTCCTTCTACCCTCCACCTATTCAAATTCTAATTATTCTTTAAATTCCAACATAAGTCTACCTCTTCCACAAGGTCTTTCTGACCACTACATCCCACATTGATCTTTTGTTTCTGAACTCTTACAGCAATCTCCTTAACCACCCATTTCACTCATGATTAGAATGAAAAAGCCTGATTCTGCATTTTATCAATTTGTGACCTTGGGCATGTTACTTATCCTCCCTGAGTCTGTATCCTCATCTGTAATACTGAGAATTATAGATTTCAGAGTAGGTCTTAGTCCAATGAATATCCGAACAGAATTCCTCTCTGAAATAATCCCAATAAGTATTTAACTAGTTTCCACTTGAAGATCTCCTGTGCTACAGAACTAACTCATTGAGTCTCAAAGTAACCCATTCATCCTTTGGATGGGATTAAATGATAAGAACGATAAGATTATAGATTGAGTTGAAAAGAATCTCCAAGGCCAAATATTGAACCAAAATCTTCTTCCATATAAAACCTCTGCCAAATGATACTGGTTCTGCTGCCCAAGAATAAGCAAAACCAATCAGATCCTTCTTCCACATGAAAGCCCTTGATGCAATTGAAAACAGCTATCATCCCAATCTCCCCCAAATCTTCTTTTACCCAGGATAAAAGAATCCAATTTCAATCCAATCCTTATGTGGCATAAGTTTGAGCCTTTTCATCACATACATTCTATGTCTTTCTATGGGCAATGAGAAACAAAAAAGGACGAAAACTGATTTTGTCTATAAATTCAGCAACATAAACATCCAATTCAATTTAATAAACATTTAAGTGCAAAATTTCATGCTAAGTGATGGGGATTTAAAGGCAAAAACATACTCCCAGCCCATACTCTCTCATACTCCCTGTTCCCAAGGAGCATTCCAGTCCAGTACGTAGACATAGATGTGTGCAATGCATATGCACCTATATAGACATACATACATTATATGTGTATAATGTATTTAATGTCTCTGGACCTCAATTTATCCATCTGTAAAATGGAGGAAATAATTGTGTCAACCACAAAGAATTGTTGTGAGGATCAAATGAGATAGTAGAGGATTTAAAGTACTTTAAAAGTCTTAAATTGCCACATAAGTGGTAGCTATGATCATCATGATTATTATATATGAATCTGTTGTTACTTAACTACTTCATGAAAAGAAATCTTCATGTGATCAAAAGAGCATTGCCTCACCTGAGTTCAGATTCTGCCTTCAACTCATATGAATTACATAATCTGGGACAAATCATTGAACCTACTCAAGCCTCATGTTTGCTTAGTTGTAAAATTAGGGCACTGGTCTAGATGGTTTTTACAATTATTTCTAGCCCTCACTCTATCTTAGTATATGATCAGTCCTTTTTCCCCAACTAGATTACAAGTAAATTCCTGGAGGACAGAGTCAATGTGTTAAATTTTGTGTTAGCTGTAGTACCTGGCAGCATCTCCAACTCCTCCCATCTCTTTCTCCTTTTCTCCCTCTGGTCATGTGCAGAGTCATACCCTTACATGTGGGCACTCTGTCCAAAGGTATATGAATTTGATCACTTATACTTCACAAGATAGCTCTGGATTTTGAGGCTAGATTTTTTTTCTTCCCTATTTATTCTATCTTTTTCCCCCCCAAAAAAACTAAGACAATTCACTCTTCTGTCTCATTTATGATTTCTTGAAATATAGCTCTGATAAATCAGGCTTTGATAAAGCCCATTGAGATTCAAATAGAGCTACTTGGCTATCCCTTTAAACTCAAACCACTCTGGCTCCCACAGATTGACCAATAATAGGTTCCAGCCCAAGCCTTCCTTGCTCATTGTTTGGGTTTTGATGGCGCAGAGTGAGTGTAAATAGTAATTGTTTCTGTTCTGGCCAAAAATTCTGAGGGTCTTCTCCTCCCAGATTAATTCTTTTGTTGTGTAGTCAAACTAGACCATCTTTTGCCTCAATTCTTACCTAGCCTTTAATCACTGAATGGGTGTTGCTCTAGACCAGTGGTTCTCAACCTTCCTAATGCTGTGACCCTTTAATACAGTTCCTCATGTTGTGGTAACCCCTAACCATAAAATTATTTTCGTTGCTACTTCATAACTCTAATTTTGCTATTGTTATGAATCGTAATGTAAATATCTGATATGCAGGATGTATTTTCATTGTTACAAATTGAACACAACCCACAGGTTGAGAACCGCTGCCCTAGACAAACTGAGACCTGGGAAAGACTATAGCTTAAAAAGGCCAGGGTCTCCAACTGCACCCAAGGCCATCTTTAGTTGTCCTGATCTATATCTTGCCACTGGACTCCCACGACTCTGGAGGAAAGAGTGAGGTTGGTGACTTTGCACAGCCCTGCCTCACTTAAATCCAATTCACTTGCAAGACTAGACATCACCCTCCTGATATCATTAGTCTTCTTAAATCCAATTCATTTGCAAGTACCTAGCATCATACTTATACACAGTGGGCACTCAATGAATGAATGAGTGAATGAATGAAGGGAAAACATCCTAGGTAATAGGTTCTTAAACCTTAGGCATTGAGTTTTACATGTTCTCCGCACTTAAATTCTTCAGTTGCAGGCTTTTCCCCACTTCTGGTAATGAAGCAATACCTGATGGGTTAATTTATCCTATTCTGTACTAGGCAGCAGTAATAGGATCAAGAAGAAAGTCTACCTCATTTTGAGCTCCTAAGAGTACCTTGCAGGAGCTTGTGTAGGTATAGTACACTGCGGGCTGTCTGTTAATTGTCCTGGAACAAATCATCTGTCATCAGGAAAGAAAATAAAAAGGCACCACCAAATGCTGAGTCAAGACAATAAATAGCATTCAGTATTTTGACACCTAGAGAATAAAGTCTGCAGACATGCTGCCTCAAAGGGAAAGCAATTCTACTGACAATCTAGATCAGGTTCTCAGCCTTCATGCTTGATATCATATGATTGTAAGATATTCCAACTTGTATAAGTCATCTGGAAGCTTTTGCCTTTACCAGTTTTATTTGATTGTTCAGTCAATCAACAAGCATTTATTGAACATTTGGGCCATTGGATCAGGAATTGTGCTGGTAATTGTACCAAGGATACAAAGAAAAAGGAGGAAACAGTCCCTGTTCTAATGAAACTCACAGTCAATTGGGATTTGTATTTGTGTGTGTGTGTGTGTGTGTGTGTGTGTGTGTGTGTGTGAGTACAACAGACAATATCAGGGAAAGTGACAAGCTATCAGAAAATATACCTACTAAGCATTCTTACTTGGAAATGAGAGGTTGGAGAAAAAGATAGGGAAGGCAGTACCCAAGAATCTTAGTGACGCCTTTACACATCAGAGAATCCAATCTGGAGTCATATTTTAGAAAGTGATTGAATATTTTTGTTGTTGCTGCACAGCTGTTTCAGTCATATCCAACTCTTTGTGCGATTGGATACACAAAATGCCAAACCTACTAATTCATTAAATTGCCTTTTTTAAATCAGTGAAGTTATACAAACTGTCTCAAAATATTTGGAAAGAAAAAAAGGCCAAAATAATAGTCAATGATTATGAAAAAAAATAAGATCCCCAACTTCCAACTTTCAAATTTAGCCTTTACTAAAACCAGTGGCACCCTTGTTTTCCAGCTGTGATAAGAAAACCAATCTAATTTAATTGGTGTGGAGATCTTTAAAAGTCTGTTTTCACCTTAGCCTTCAAGTTGCCTGGTTGGCTAATGGCTGGAACCAGTAACAGTACTTTTCATTAGAGAAGAATTGTCAACTATATAAAGGTTATATTTGTACTGGATACTTCAGCATTTAGAAAATAAGCAGTGTAAAGACTAGATGTAGAGTCAGGAAAACTAGAGTCAAACTGTGACTCTGTCATTTACTGCCTTTATGATATTAGGCAAGTCATTTCCCACCTCTCTAAGCCTAGTTGTTAATCAATAAACATTTATTAAGTGCCTACTATGTGTCTGGCACTATGTTAAGCACTGAGGATAGAAAAAGAGGCAAAAGGCAGTCCCTGACTTCAAGGAGTTTACAGTCTAATGGGGAGGAAGCATGCCAACAATAAGAAAGACAGACTAGTTGATTTCAGAGGTAGGTGAGGTAGGTATCCTGGGGATTATCATCTATCACTATCTTACAAATGATATAACTGAGACTCAAATGACTTACCCAAAATCACAGAGCCCATAAGTGTCAGAAGAAGAATTCAAACCCTGGTCTACCTGTTTCTAAGACCAACAGTATCCACTACAGCATGCTAAATCTCTGAGTCAGCCAATATTTAAGTTTTTATTAAACCTAGAGGAAGTACAAAGGTAAAGACCTGACCCAAACATAGATCTTAGTATAATAGCAGATATGTTGAGTATAGTAATAGCTATAATATAAAATAATACATTATAAATACATGAGAAAGGGGGGAAATGCTATATGGGGATGGAGGACAGAAAGTCATAACTGAGTGAGGAGAATCAAGGAAGGCTGTATGGAGGAGGTGGCATCTGAACTGGCTTTAAAAGATGGGAATTCAACGGGGATATTGATAAAAAAGAGAATCATCCTGGGTGCCATCTTGGAATCTTCTAAATTGGCCAAGTTAGGAAAGTACCTACTTCATATGGCTGTGAGATAGCCCTTAAAGAGAACACTATGATGTGTCTATACTACATCAGAACAGTTACATGAAAAATTAAAAATCTGGTACTCTCATTGATGCATTTTGTCTCCTTCATACCAAACAAACATGAACTTTCTTGTGAGCAGATGCTTCTACATTCTGAAAATGTGTGAGCCAGAGGCCTTGCCTGCCTGTGCTCCTATACTCTATTGCATCAATAATGCAGTATTCACAATGCCTACAGTAACTATAAGTATGCTGATATGGTTATCAATCACAAAATGTAACAGGCTCTCTCCATGGGAAATATAGCTAGAGCATTTATTCAAATACAAAAACTGAGTCCCAAAACCAGAATGTAAAAGCCAACACAGTAGTTATAAAGTTGGCACATGTAGTTAATGTAGCAAACACCCACATTCTCAAGCCTTCAAAACAGGACAGACTACCCCAGGCAAAGATCCTCCTCTCCTCACTCACGCAACTGCTCAGTGTCCAGGCAGCTTGCTCCCAGCAGTTCCAGCCCCTGCAGTTCCTGTCTGTGACAGTCCTCAGCAGGAGTCCTTAGCAGAGATTCTGGCAGGCTCAAAGAAAAAGGAGTTCTCGCTGCAGCCGCTGCTTCCAATCACCACAGCATGGATGCTAGCTTGGTTCCAGCTTTCTCTTGCTCCACCCCTTCCTGCTACATCAGCAAGTTCAAGGGGCATGGAAGATCTTCAAATCCCAATATCATTACATCTATCCAGCTACCATCCTTCCTCTTTCCTTTTTCCACAATAAGACTTCTTTTTTTTAAAATGTCATCTATAACCAATGTTTTCACTTTTCATCAGGCCCTCACTTCTCAGTCTTTCACTATATGACTTCCATCCACACTTTACTACCAAAACTGTCCTCTTAAAAGCCATCATCAAACCCCACATGGCACTTATTAACATATGCTCTTGGGCAACAGACTTTACCTCTTTGCACCTTAGTCTCTTTTGTAAGATGAGTGGCTCAGGATGGTTACTAATTTGTCCCAGCTGTGAAATTCAATAGCTCTTTCCCCCAGTCATCCTCCTTGATGTTTCTGTAGATTTTGTCATTCTTGACCAACTTCTCATTCTACATGCTCTTTCTTACCTTGACCTGGGTGGACACTACCTTCATCTAGTTACCCTGCTACCTCTCCAATCTCTCCTTCTCTGTCTGCATTATTAGTTTCCCATCCTTTTCCATACCTTTGTAATAATCTTGGTGTTCTCTGAGGTCCTGTCTTTGACCCACTTCTCTTCTCTCATTTTGTGCTCCCCCTCAATAAATTCATTTATTTCCCTGGCTTTAATCATTCCCTCTATGTAAAATTCCCTACTTTAGCTCAGAACTCCTGAACTCAAGCAATCCATCATCCTCAGCCTCCTCTAGTAGCAGGGGGTACCAACACACTACCACAACTAGCTTTATATTTATTTTCAAATGCAAATATCCCAAAATGGTAAATGGAGGATAACTATCTGTCATTCACACCCTTGATGTAAATTTGTTTAATTAGACCATTTTTCTAATAGTTAGCTAAAATTTACCAGATAGAGAATGAGAGTCTTAATGGAGAGAAGAGGCACTGGATATGAGGAAGGTTAAAAAAAAAAAAAGAGAGAGAGAGAGAGAGAGAGAGAGAGAGAGAGAGAGAGAGAGAGAGAGAGAGAAAGAAATTATCAACATGGGGCAATTGAGAAGGACAAACTTAGGTGGAATGCAATAGCTGGGAACTTTGAGGTAGGGGAGAGGTGGCCCCAAGATGGGGGAGGCTGTTTAGTCAGTCGACAAACTAACTTCTGCCTCTAGTTTTGCTAGGGATCACACCATGGTCTCCCATCTCAATAGTGTAAATTGCCTCATCTGTCCTTACAAGCCTCCTGTAAAAGCCATGGAGAAAAGTAAACTCTGGTAAGAAAGGGCCATTTGTTCTGGAATAAACTTCATTACTCTGCTAAATATCTTTACTGGATTTCATTTGATCCCAGTCATTCTCAATTCAATATAGCACTTGGCCAGCTTAACCTTTTAAAAGGAATTTTATTGATGGTGTGTTATACAGACATTAACATTTCTCCAAAAAAAAATAGAATTAAATTGCTTTGCTTAGCATCTTAATTATCTGGAATAATTAGCTCCAGTCAATTCTCCAGCAAGAGCTCTCCAGAGAAATCAGCGTTTGGGGTGAGGGAAAGGGAAGGGAGAGCTCAGGCCTGGACAAAAGCAAGTTATTTAGAAATATCTAATTAACCCCCAGAGTGAAGCTAGCAATCAAAGATAGGTCCTTAGTGCTTAATTATTAAAGGCAAATAAAGAAAGCAAATATTTAGAAAGTGGGCCTATTGGGTTATGGGAAGCTAAAAGTCCTTCTGCAGCATCATTTAAGAGGAAACTTCAGGAAAAGTAAGGGCCATGCTGCATTGTGTGATTTTTAGGGGGCTGCATGATCCAGAGAGAGAGAGACAGGTTGAGATTTTCTGTAGCATCTTTGAAGATGCTAGTCTGGAAACTGAGAAGCAGAATATAGAAGAGTGAACGCTCACCTTAGAGACAAAAGACCTGAATTTGAATTCTTGCTCCACCATAAGATAACTGCCTAACCCTAGGCAAGCCTGTCATTTCTATGTCTTATTTTCCTTATCTGTAAAATGGGGATAATAAGTCACTTCCTCATAAGATCGTTTTGAGCAAAGTTCCTCATAGTCATTAAAGTCCTATATAAATATGAAAGATTCTCATCAGTAATATAGTTTCTACTTCTGCAAGGGCTCTCACATCTTGCCCTTTTTCTCTACTCACATGGACACTGCCCTGATCAGGTCCTCATCACTTGGGCTAACAGTCTTTCATGTGATCTCCCTGTTTCAGCATCCCTCCTCTTTACCCTCTAATCATCTAAAAAAATAATTTTCCTAAGAAACACATCTCTTCTTTCTAGCCTTCTTACTATTCTATGGGCACAGCGCTCCATATCTCTTCTGTCTTTGCATTGGCCATCCCACCTGTCCTGGAATACACTCCCCCTTCACTTTCACCTTAGCATCCCCAGTCTTCTTCAAAACTCAGCTCAAGCACACTTTCTCCTTCAAGTTTTTCTTTATTATTTTCTCCCACTCTCCTAAATGCTAGCATCTCCCTACCCCTCTACCACTTCCCAAACACCTTGTATCTATTCCAGATCTATTTTCCATCTGTGTAAATACGTATGTGATGTCTCTCAGATAGAATGCAAGTCTCTTGAGAGCAGGGACCATTTCACATTTGTCTGAGTAAGTCCAGTGCCTACCACAGTTCCTGGAAAATAACAGGAATGCAATAAAGGTTTATTGATTGAAATAAATGGTTACATTAATGTGATGGAATACTATAATGCAATTTAGAATTAAGATGGACAAGTATGAGAAATGCGAAGAAATCTGAAAAGACTTAATGGAAAAAAGCAGATCCAGAAGAATGGTAGGCACACTAATTATAACTATTTAAAATGAAAAGTGAATAAGAATGACTAGACAAAGAACCTTGATGGGAAATCAGGAAGTGAATTAAAAATAGTGATATTTTATTCACTGAAATTAATTAATTTCAGTGTAAATAGTTACTAAGTTTAGTTGGTTATTTGATGCTGAATGATATGTTTTTAATAAAATATTCAATTAAAAAAACAAATGGAAAAGTATGTTCAGTTTGATTCAAGGTATTTAAGGTCAAGTCCCAATTCTGCAACATACTAGCATTGTGATTCACTTTTCTGAACCCATTTTATCCTCTGAAAAATAGAGTGCAGTGAGAATAGCTATTGGAATCAGAACATCATGAATAAGGATGCCAACTTCATTGAATGAAGCCAGAACACTGAATGTACTTTGGAAATTAAAAGCAAAGAATGGGTGTGCCTCAGTTATGTAAGTCAACTGCTTGCTGGAGCCACTAATCTCCAGAAAGTCAGGTCACCACATTGTCACCCTCTAGTCATGCCAAGGAAAATGAAAGATGGAGAGTGTTAGACTTCTTTTCAACCACAGAATATTAAAGATGTACCACCTAGTCCAACCCCATGATTTTACAGATGATAAAACAAAGGCTTACAGAGGATACAACTTGCCCAAAATCACAGAGCAGACCATTAACAGAGTTAGGATTCTAGCATAGTCTCTTAACTCTCAGTCCAGTATGCCTGATATTATACACTGGGTGGAAGTTACAGAAATGCATATTTTGGCTTTATAGAAATAAAAACTCCCTATTAGTTACAACTGTCCAAAAATGGACTGACTGATTCATAAATTGGAGCTATTCAAGCAAAGATTGGACAATACCTGTCCTGTATGCTATGCAAGGCTTTCATGCTTCAGGTATATGTTAGACCAGGTGACCTCTAAGGTCCCTTCCAGCTGAGATTCAATGATACTATGATTGCACCACATTTTCCTTTTTTTTTTCCAAACTGTTTATATTTCACAGTAGTAAACCTTATGTGTTAGAAATGTGTTCCTTATGGCATTCTGAAAAAATGATTATTTTTATTGCAAGCTTGACAAAAGGATGTTTGAAGTGCTGCATTAAAAAAGACAGCAGCTATATTTCAGAGAAGCAGGGAGAGAAATGTCTCACCTGCATCCTCTCCACTGGCAATGCTAAAACAGAGGAAGAAAGAAAACCAGCCCTTCCTTGAACCCAGGCTCACTGATCACACCATCAAATATCACCAACTTTGGACTGGAAAATTTCTTGGAGGAAAGGGGAAAGATTTGGGGTTTTGTTTTTAAAATGAAAGTTCTTATTGGAAAAGGAGAGGATAATACTTATCTACTAGATGGTTTTATATGGTTGGAATCAATAATGTAAGTATAAGAAAACACTTATTCTCAATCATCCCTTTCATCACCCATGCCTTTGGTTTGTCCTTGAGTAGGGACCTTAAATACTATCTAGTCCAATTACATCCCTTACTCATCTTCCAGATTTCCCTGTTTGTGTCATTTGTACCTCTGTCTTTCTAGTCACCACAGTTTTTAATTCCTGAGTCATTCTAAAATCTTCTCTCCCTATCTACCCCAAATCCAAAAGGTTGCCATTTCTTATCTATTCTACCTTAAAAATATCTCTCATTTAAATCCCCTTCTCTTCATTTACATGGCTCTGACCCTTGTTCAGACCCTCATCTTCTCTACCCTAGACTATTGCAATGATCTACTCATTGACCTTCCTATCTCTAGATGGTCCCCTCTCCAAGACATCCTCTACATAGCTGCCAAAGTAATTTTTGTAAAGCACAAACCTGGCTATATCCCTCCCCTACATAATAAACTTCAGTGGTCCTCTAGAACAAATACAAGCTCTTCTGTTTGGAAAATAAAGTCTTTCATAACTTGGATCCAACCTACCTTTGTTGTCTTTTTATGTATTATGTATTGCTATTCCTCAAACACAACATCCCATCTCCCAATGACATGTCTTCTTATTGACTGTTCTCTATCTGGAATTGGATTGCCTCCTTACCTCTACCTCTTAGAATCTAATTCCCTTCAGCTAAAGTCCTTTCCTGATCCCTCCAGATAACTAAGGCCTTTACCATCAAAATTTTATATCTATATGTATGTATATTATAATACCTAGATAAATCATTTGGTTGTTGTCTTTCACTCTCAAAGAGGACCAGAATGACATCACTGGGTTGTTATTTTTCCAAGCAGAGAAGCCTCCAATCCAATGGCGATTATGAAGAGGACAAAAAGGCTAAACTATTTCAAGAGAATATTAAAACTATGCAAGAACTTATCAACTATCTCAGATTTTTAAAAAGACACAAACAGCTAATAGGTTACGTTTATATCATTGTTACTGTTAATATGATTTGTGTTTGTTTCTATACTTTGTTCTTTAACTCAGATATTGTTCAAGTAATAATTTTATAGTCTTCAAACAGCCATGCATGTTTTGATTGTTTTTATTGTCAATGACTATTTTTATTGCATTGTGATCCATAAATGCAATGTTTCAGGGTTTTTTAAGACATGTACAGGAAAAGAAAGCAATGAGAGGAAACAATGAGTAAAAACAGTGGCCAGAAATAATAATGCCCAAAAAGGAAAGTCTAGAATGAGCAAAGCTTGCAATGAATACTATTTGAGGTCCATTCCAACTCTACAACTGAGGTCCTATGTCATCCTAAAAATGACAATTTTGGAGCTAGAAGGGACTTTAGAGGTCAATTAGTCCACCTTCTTCATTTTACCATTGGAAGATACTAAGATGGGGAGAGTGTTTGTTTGTTTGTTTAAGATTGGGGCTCCTGGGGTGGCTAGGTGGCACAGTGAATAGAGCATTGGCCCTGGAGTCAAGAGGACCTGAGTTCAAATTCGGCCTCAGACACTTAACACTTACTAGCCATGTGACTTTGGGCAAGTCACTTAACTCCAATTGCCCTCCAAAAAGAAAAAAAAAAGATTGGGTGTCCCTATCTGGGTGATCTTATCTACTGGAATTTCAGTGTATCTCAAGAACTTAATCCCACTCTGTGCAGGTCAGATTTGAACTGCTCCATTTTTAACTTGAATTAATTCACCCCCCTCCTTAGGCAACTTGATGATTCCTTCTAGGAGACTTACCATATTAGTGCCTAATTTAATGAAGACATCTGGTCATCTTAGCCTGTTGCAACTCAAAACTCCCGATTTCAAGAGATCTGCTAGTTTCTACCTCACCGGTAGCAGGGATTACAGGTGAGTGCCATCACACTTAGCTCAAGGAAGTTAAGTATCTTACCCAAGGTCATACAGCTTGTAAGTGATAGTGCCAGGATATTAACAAATGTCCTCTGCTGCTATGTCTATTACACCCCACTGCCCAGCTATTAATAATAACAATAGTTCATCTTTTTTTAAAGCACTTTAAGGATCATAGATATGGAGCTGGAAGGAAGCCTAAAGTCCAGCTGGGTTTCTAAAGTCCTTCCTCACAGCTTTCTATAGAAGGTAGTTCAATATTATGATATTCATTTTGTAAATATGTTTTTAAAAAGGCTCAGAGAGTATAAATGGTTTGTCCATGGTCATATAGCTAGTAAATGTTGGAGGTAGGGTTGGAATTTATACCACCTGATTCCAAGACCTCCACTCTTTTCAATACTTGTGAAAATAACTTTTTGCTTGTTTGTTTTTTAGTTATGTTGGGAGGAAGAAAAAGATTGAAGGAATAAGACCATCTGCTTCTGAGGATGGATGGATGGATGGATGGATGGATGGATGGATGGATGGATGGCAGCATATGATCCACGAAAAAAATCCCAAAACTTTTCAACTTTTATTTTGCTTTTGTTTTCTCTACCAAGGATGAGTTTAAGTCTGAAAAAGATAAAACAAGGACAGCAAACAAAGAATTGAGACCCCAAATAAGTTATGAAATGGTAAGAGAACACCTAGCTATCCTCAAGAAGTTCAAATCACTTCACCCTGAAGGAATACATCCAATAGTACTGAAAGAAACTGTGGAGGTAATTGTTGAACTCTTGTCATCAAACTTCAAAAAACTCCATAGAACAGAAGATTTGGGGCAGGCCCAGAGGAAGACATATTTTGTACCTATTTTCAAAAAAAGAAGTTGGATTTTCAAACTAGGAGTCAAAGGACTAGATTGATCCCTGGCAAAATTTGAATATCTGTGGTTAAAGGGATGGTTCCTGAGTACTTAGAAAGGCAAGTCATGACCCCTACAAAGAAGCCTAT
Source organism: Pseudochirops cupreus (assembly GCA_028627135.1). Lineage (NCBI taxonomy): Eukaryota > Metazoa > Chordata > Mammalia > Diprotodontia > Pseudocheiridae > Pseudochirops > Pseudochirops cupreus. Next base: position 89,450,697 of record CM053584.1, read on the forward strand.
GCTTGTCAAGGGCAAGTCATCCTTGACTAACGTCTTCCTTTTTTTTGATAAGGTTACAAATCAGATGGATCAGGGGAATGTAGCTCATACAGTACAACTAGATTTCCATAAGGCTTTTGACAAAATCTCTCACAGTCTTCTTATAAATCTAGCTCTGTAGCCTTAATCTATTCACTTAATCTTTGGGGGCCTCAGTTTCTTCATTTGTAAAATAAAGAGGCTGAACCAACTGATCACTAAGGTCCATTCTGGCTCTAAAGTCCTTCTTTGTTGAGGGAATTATGAATTTCTACTTATTTAGCCCAGCCCTTTAATTCTTCCCAAGGTCCCTACAAGTCCACTAAGCTTCTCTCAGATGTGAAATAAGAAATGTGGTCAGTATTAAATTATATCATATTTTAAAAGGCTCATTTATATATGGAAGGTCATTTAACTAAGAATGATCAGGTTAGTGAAGAGTGTAGGCCATGTACTATAGTCAGAGATGGTTAAAAAAGAAAACAAGAATAGAGACTTGAAGTGAGGGAGAGAAAAAGGAAGGATCATAGGGATTTTCAACCATTTAAAGAGAGAGGACACTTTTTCTGAGTAGAAAAAGTTAGGAATAATAGGTAGAAGTTACATAGACAAGCTTATGGTCAATTTTTTTTTTAATGGATTCCTTTTGTAGTTATAACAATTCAGTTTCAAAATCGATGACTCCTCCCTTTCCTCTCCAGAAAACTTTCCCTTAAAACAGAGCAGGGGGAGGGGGAAGTAATGGGAAAGGGGGGAGGAGAGGAAGTCACAAAAAATTTCAGCAAAACTAAACAACACAACTGACTCAGACCATATGTGCAATATTCCATACCCATAGTTCTGTGCTTCTGCCAAGAAGGGAAAGGAAATTAATCTTCTCATCACTTCTTGGAGGCCATGCTATTTCAACTCAATTCAAGGAGAAACTTTGTGATAGAATGAGTTGCCTTAAAAGGCAGTGAGCTCTTTTGACCTTATAATCTGTTAGGTATCAGTATTATTGTGTAGTGGATTCCTGCATTAGTCAAAGAGGTTGGCCTAGGTGTTCTATTAAGTCCTTCAGAAGTCCAATTTTATAAAATCTTAGATATAGCAATGCATACCAAGTGGCAGGGCATTTGGGCAGATTTGGAACTGGTTGAATGCCTGGATCTATCAGCTCTGATTTGTATCAACTTGAAGAGAGGTCTCTGGGTGAGTACTACCAGGGATCTGTCCTTGGTACTGTTTTGCAAATGACTTGGATGAAGCCGTAAAAGGCATGTTCATCACATTTTCAGCTGACACAAAACTGGGATGCATAAGTAATATGTTGAATGATAGGGCTAGGATTCAAAAAGACTTCAACAGGTTTGAATAATGATAGGAATTTAATAAAATGAAATTTAATAAAGAAAATGTAGTTCTGCAGTCAGGATCAAAAAGTCAATTGCACAAGTAATGGGGTCAGGAAGGCATAGCTAGGCAATAATTAATATAAAAAGAACCTTGGGAGTTTAGTGGACTTCAAAATCAAGATGAGCCTATAGGAGGAAGTGGTAGATCAAAAAAGGATGTTAGTTCAATTTTAAGATTCATTCATGAAAGAATAAAGTCCAGGATTAAGGAGCTGTGTGCATCCTGCTATATTCTTCCCTGATAAGACTACATCTGAAGTATTACATTTTGTTCTGGGAACTATATATTAAAGATGACACTGACAAGGTAAAATACATCTATAAGCCAGAGCCAACCAGAATGGATAGTGAGAAGACTTGACTCAAAATCTTAACAAGACTAGAAGAACTGAGTATATTTAACCTGGATATGAGAAGACTTGAGAAGTAGGATGAGAAGCTGTCTTCAAGTGGAGGAAAATATTTTGTTAGATCCCACAATTCTGACCAACAGATGGAGGTTGGAGAGTGACATAGTTTGGCTCATATCACTTCCTAAGAAATAGAGATTTTAATGAGCTGCTTCATAAGGTCATAAATTCCCTCTAACTAGAGGTCTTCAAGCAAAGACTAGATTATCACTTGTGGAGAATGTAGTAGAAATCTATTCATAGATTAGACTACTTGAACTTGGAAGTTTCTTCTCAATGCTGACATTACATCATCTCTAAGAACCCTGTTAGCTCTAATGGCATTTAGCTCCTCTAACAACCAATACCACAGAGATAATGAGAATAGATATGGGGCCTGAACTCAGGTTTTCCAGGACCCTTGTCAGTGGTCATCATTAATACCTCAGAAATTACTGCTTTGACAACTGCATTACATAGGATCATAGAGCAAGTGATTTTAGCACTCATATAGGCCATTGCCCTCATCTTACATATGAGTAAAATGAGATCTAGAGTGAAGTGCTTGCTCAAGGCCATATAAGTAGTAATTGACAGAGCCATGATCTGAACCCAAGTACTCTGATTCCAGGGGCATCTAGGTGGCGTAGTGGATAGAGTCTGGACCTGGAATCAAAAAGACTCATGTTCCTGAGTTCAAACCTGGCCTCAGACACTTACTAGTCCTGTGACCCTGGACAAGTCACTTAACCCTATTTATCTCAGTTTCCTCATCCATACAATGATTTGGAAAAGAAAATGGCAACCCACTCTAGTACCTTTGCCAAGAAAACCCCAAATGGGATCATGAAGAGTTGGATACAACTGAAAAATGACTGAACAACAACAAACTCTGATTCCAAACCCAAGGTGTGTTTTCACTGTGTTGGGAAGGCCACCCCCTCCCCCACCTCATTCTATCCTCAAATGTGGGCTAGCCTAGAAAAGGACTTAGACTGAGTTGAAGCCAAGTTTGTCTAAGAAGATTTTGTCAGAAGTGAATATTTAAGAAATTCTGTCCATCTTGGCTCATCCAGTGACCAGCAATATTTTTTTCTAGTGTAAATACCACTATGGCTCTTGATTCCTCAGATCAAGTTGCTGGGCTAACCTAGTCTTTCAATGAAGCTATGTCAGGTTCCCCAGCTCTGGGAGAAAAATGCATATATTTTCTTTCCTGTACTGTATGAGCTAGAAAGATGACATTTGTCTTCTTCCCTCACCTCACTTCTTAATCCCCCTCCCCCTAAGTGATGGAGATAAGGGAAGGGGAGGAAGAAAGCCCTGAGCAAATATTGGCTCTTGGAAGGTTAATAATTTACAAATGAACTACAGCTGATAAAAATCTGAGCCTCTGCTGCTAGAATGCTGAGCGTGATGTGCATGCTTCCTCTTTCCCACTCTCTGTCTCCCACTGGAATATATCAGCCAGGCCCGGCTGGCGGATCCTGTAAATCAGGCACTAGTGAGATGGTGAAAGCCTCATATTCACTTTATGACAATAGAAGTTGGGGGGAGCCCGAGTGTTTGCTCGGACTGTAAATATTTTCTAAGTCAACAAAAGCCGAACAAGGCCCTTAAAAGGCCCATATTGCCAAGTCCAGAGGTGCCAGGTGTCTGTGATGTATGTGAGGGATGGCTCAGGATGTTTACAGTTAGAAGGAAGCCATACCACAGGAATTCACCCAATTCAACCCCTTGGCTTTAATTGGATCTGCAAGGGTCTGCAGTTGGTAAGAAAGCTAAATGGTGCAGAGGATAGAGCACAGGGGCTGGAGTCAGGAAGACCTGAATTCAAATCTAAGCTCTCTAACCTCTGTTTGCCCCAGCATCCTTATCTGTAAAATGGGGATAATAATAGCACCCACCTCCAAAGGGTTATTGCCAGCATCAAAAGGCATAACATGTGAAGAGTTGTATAAATGCTAGCTATTATAGATCTGTAAAATGATGGGACTGGATTGGATGATGCCTAAAAGCCCTTTCATCTCTAAACCTCATCCAGTGACAGTATGGGTCCATATGCGTCTTCATTCTTTAAAGAAAAGAAGAACATTTTAGCTTTTCTGGGGGCAATGCCAACTTTAAGATGTAGCCATGCATATTTCCATCATGGAGTCTTCACACTTAGGAAAATGGGAAAGGGAAATTTTTAATTGTGGTTCCCTTGATGGAAGGCAGAGCACCATTGCAAGAGAACAACCAGTGCTGAGGCACTGGTTATCCCCATAGTACACAGGATGCCAGAGTTTTAGTTATCAATATCAGGATCATAGATCTAAAGCCACTAGAGACCTTATAGGTCTAGGTCAACCCTAAATTTCACAGGTGAGGACCTGAGACTCAGGGTAGTTAAGTGACTTGCCCAAAGTTTCACAGGAAGTGACAATATCAGGATTTGAAATCATTTCCTCTGACTCTGAATCCAATGTTCATTCTTTCCACCAAATCCTTGTTTGATTAATTAATTGAGTTTCACCAATTGAGAGGCATTTAGGGTTAATTGAGTATCATGTAGGAAGAAGGCTATGCTATCTTTAGGAAGCTTGAGTAAGGATTTTGAGCCTGTGAAGCAGGGTATGTTTATCCTGACCAGTCTAATAGACATGCTCATTCAACTAAATAATAGTTTGTAACACTAGGAAAGGGAGCAAGAGTGAGACTGAAAGGCCTGGGGAGTGCTGATGGACAGAGGAGTCTTGAGCCATTGGAGCTGGGATCTGATTGGGAAATACTGCCTTCCCAGGGTTGATAATACAGAGCATCCCATGACCTGTACTTTAAATATGGAACCCTTGACTGTCTGGCCTACTAGCATTTGGATTCCCAGTATCAAGCGAAGGGAAGAAGCAAAGAGGAGAAGCCTGTCACAAGAGGTTAAGTTTCCTCAGTCATGGTTTACAGCTTGGTTGCTATGGTACCCCCACAGAGCCTGTATTATCACAGACTAGCAATAATGATAGCTGTGAGATAATAATACTAACTAGCATTAAAATAAAAGGGCACTAGGTGGCACAGTGGGTACAGTGCCCAGGGGCCTGGAGTCAGGAAGATTCCAGTTCAAATCCAGCCTCAGTCACTTACTAGCTATGTGGCCCTGGGCAAATCACTTAACTCAGTTTGCCTCAGTTTCCTCATCTGTAAAAATGAGCTGGAGAAGGAAATAGCAAACCTCTCCCATATCTTTGCCAAGAAAATCCCAAATGAGGTTAATAAGAATCAAACACAACTCAAAAGCAACTTCAGAGAATAATATTCCAAGGTTTGCAAAACATTTCACAAGTAATATGTCATTTTATCCTTGTAACAACCCTAGAAGATAGGTGCTATCATTACCCCCATTTTACAGATTGAAAAACCTGAGACAGACAGAGGTTAAATGACTTGTCCAGGGTCGAATAGCTAAAGAAAATGCCCGAGGCCAGATTTGAACTCTAGTCTTCCTGCTTCTAGAGCCATAGCACCAATTGACCGCCTCTAGATAAGATTTGATCTAGTACCACTTACCTGAGTCTTGGCACAACTGAACCTATCTCCGGTGCTCATAGCTGAAGGAGACTACTTGGGAATGACTCTAGATAATCTTATTCCTGAAGAATATAAGATTTAGATCTAGAAATTAGATCTGAAAGATCACTTAATCCAACTTCATAATTATTCTGATCAAGAAAACAAAACTCAAAAAGATTGGACTTGACTTACTCGAGGCCATACAGATAGCATATGGTAGAAGCAGAATCCAAAGGCAGGTCTTTCAACACCAAACGCAAAGCTCTTTCTACTATACTATGTCGCTTTTAAATTTAAAACCAAAACATTTAATCTGCATTGGCTGGATTATCTACAAAACAGATCATCTACACTAGTTGACTGGATGAGGCGGTCTTTGAGGCTTGGATTCCAGGAAAGAGAGGTCTTGAAAAGACCTAGCATGTACTGGACTGCTGTCCCTTGAGTGATCTCTTAGGATCCCAGGGGCTTCTAGGTTCTAGAATTCAACATGGCAGCATCCTAGAAGGCCAACTTCGTTGTATCATGAAACAAAATCATAAAATATCTCTTCCAGGCCTAGGCATGGTCCATCCATGCCCCTTCCCTTAAAGGAGATATTGTTCCAGGTCTAAGCCAATACAAAGATCATAATAAAAACCAATTCTGAACCCCAGTAAGATATTTACTACCTGCTAGACATTGGCTGGCAAATTAATTTCATCATAAATATTGTCCTAGCAAATAGCATATTTCTGTATAAATGATGCATCTACTTAGGACAGGGCCTTCAGTATGAGTAATATTTCTTCAATAGCATCTTCTTAAAGATAAAGAAATTATAGGCCATAATAATACATTTTACTATTCTACAAGTCTCTTCTCATCCCCTCTCCTCAAAAAGCTCAGGAACAGAGACATGATAAATTTCTTCTGAGTCAGATATTAAAGACAGGGAATAGAAAAGGCAGAGGTGTAACTAGGGTATTGTTTTTGACCCTTGCCACAGGGGACTGACATACAGGGAGCATACCCATACCAGCCTGTATCTGACAACATGATCCTTTGGTCCAACGCCACTCTCTCTGTCACCATAGTGCCATTCTCCCAAGGATCCAATTTTCCCCCATAAAAAACACCTTTGATGCACAGGCAGATTTCTCTCAAGAAAGGACTGCCCCCTTCCCCAGGATAACTCTATCACTGGAAAACCATCCCCCTTCTGCCACTTTCCTCTTTGCTACAGACGCCACTCTCCCTCACCCAGATGAATTTCTAGTTGTAGCTCCAGAAAAAAGGTTCTGCCACCTCAGAACTTGGGTGGATTTCAGACAAATGAACTTCCCTATTCCAAAAGGAGTTTGGGTTTTCATAGTCTAGAAATGGAAGACAGATCACACTATTGAAGAGGGATGCGTGGAAACTGAAGACACAGAAAATAGAAATTGAGACTTTCTTAAGCATAGTACTCCAGAAAGTGTTTAAGATATAAACAAAATTCTTATTCTCATTCATTCTCATTCTCTCTCTCTCTCTTTCTTTCTCTCTCCCCTCTCCCTCTCTCCCTTCCACTTCTCTGTCTCTGGGTCTCTCTTTGTCAGTCTCTTTCTGTCCCTCTCTCTCTATTTTTCTCTCAACTGAATAATATTAGAGCTGGAAAAAGGGGATGGGAGCCAAACCCCCTCATTTTAAAGACATTGACACTGATTGCCAAGAAAAGGAAGTGACTTATCCCAGGTCACACAGCAGATAGACATCAGAACTGTGACTCAAATACAAGTCTTAAGGCTTCAAGTACTCTTTCTGCTATTCAGTGTTTTATTTCTACCACTTTTTCTTTTTCCTCTCTCTTCCCCAGTCTTTGAATTCTCTCTGTCCCTTTGTGGGTGGTGGTCAAGTTGAAGCTTCCTTTTCCTGGTCTGTCTCCCAAAGTTTTGCCATTGTGCCAGTCTCATAGATATTAAAAAAACCTTCCACTTCTTGACAGACTACTCAGTGGTCTATACACATAACTCATTCTATCAAGATGTTCACCCTGTGTTATTTTTATTGCTATAACTCACACTTATAAATTAAAATATCCCCACGCTATCACTAGATCCCACAGTGTGAATATTTCTTCCATAGGTTTGGATGAAGCACTTGGGGAGAAGGAGGCACATTCTTTCATTCTAGTTTCCAGGCTCATTTGTTCCAAAGACTGATTAAGCAGAATACTATGTTGGACATACTTCATAATACACTTTTTGAAGACATTTAACATACTTTATCCCAACTAATTCTTATAACAAAATCTATGAGGTAACCAGGATAACCCTATTTTACAGGTGAAGAAACTGAGGCACCAAGAGGTTAAGTAATTTCCCAGGATCACAAATACAAGTCAATAATAGCACTAGGAGTAATCCAAGTTTTCTGGCTCTGAATCCAGTAGCAGAAACAGCGCTGGATTGGTCATCAGAGGTTTCAGATCCTCTTTCGTTCAATTGATGACCTAGTTGGCCTTGACCAAATCACTTATAAAATGTACCAATAGGTTCAAACAAATGGAAATGTGAGCAACTAAACAGTATATAAGGAAAACCACATAGTAACATTATCTCTGTTCTATTATATTTTTATTTATTTTGTTAAATATTTTTCAATTATATTTTAGTTTGGTTCCATTCAGGAGCACTGGGCACATGTCCAACACTTCTGATAAATAAATAAATACCATGAATCTCAATTTCCTTATTTTTCAATGAGGGGGTTAGACTAGATGGCCTCTAACCTCTTTTCTAGGTCTAAGTCTGTAACTCTATAAGCTTCTTTCTTGAAATCATAAATAAAAGTTAACATGGACAGAGTAGTTCAGGTTTGCAAAATACTTTATATTATCTTATTCAATCTTCACAAAAGCCCTGTTAGATGAGTATTATTGCCCTCATTTTACAGATGAAGAAACTGAGTCTGAGAGAGATTAAGTGACTATTAAACGTCTCAGAAGGGATTCATACTCAGGTCTTCCACCAGATTCAACCCTTTAACTCAGCGGTTCTCAACCTGTGGGTCATGACCCCTTTGGAGTTGAATGACCCTTTCACAGGGGTGGCCTAAGACCATCAGAAAACACTTATTTTTGATGGTCTTAGGAACCTCCTCTATCCATCTCCAGGTAGTTCCACCCACATGCAGACACGCCCACATACGAGTATTAAAGGGTCCTGGCATTAGGAAGGTTAAGAACCACTGATTTAACTACTGTGACACATAGCCATACAATTAAGAAAGAATTTACTCCTTTGTGAAGGTCTGACCTCAAATGATAGCCAAATATTTCAACATTAAGGGCATAGAGAGGCAATCTGAGAGTAGTTGGAGCCAGCCTCAGTCAAGGAGACCTGGTTTCAAGTCCCCTTGTATCTGACATATTAACAGGGCAAGCCCTCTAAGCACTCAGAGCCTCAAAAGCAGTTCTCCAAAACCGGCAACTTGCAGAAGAGCAGGGATTGGCATTGATGAAGGGAGTTTCCCCACTGGGAGTTCCTTATAGCAATGAAGCCATGGGTCTGATTCCAAAAGGGGCCTCAAATAAGAAAACTGCAGTGAAGCTGATAGTGCAGCTGATGGGGAGCTTTGTCTTAGGAGGAAAAGGAGTCATCTGATATCTGATGCAGGGAATGGAATGGGGTAAAGTTAATGATTTGAATCAAAAGAAATGAACTGTAGATGAGAGAAGTGTACAGGAACATAATGATAAAAAAATGGGAGCCAGGAAGAGGGTGAAGATGGAGAGGCCAAGAAAGAGAAAGGCAGAAGAGAAGGGAAGGCATTGATGACTTGCCAGGCGTAAACGAGTTTCTCCCGAACTACTGTGCTGTCTGTGCTTTGGTGCTAGTTTAGTATTGAGGGAGCATGGACTATATCAGAAAAGGCCTCCAAAAATGATAATGATGAATATAATAATAACTCTTATTATTAATTAATTACTATTATTCCATTAAGGGAACATGGACTATATCAGAAAAGGCCTCCAAAAATGATAATGATGAATATAATAATAAGTTATTATTAATTAATAATTATTATTATTCCATGAAGGGAACATGGACTATATCAGAAAAATCCTCAAGAAATAATGATAATGATATAATTATTATTATTTATTAATAATTACTATTATTCTATTAAAGGAACATGGACTATATTAGAAATAGCCTCAAGAAATAATGGTGAATAGCATTATTATGACTTATTAATAATTACTATGATCAGAAAAGGGCTCAAGAAATAATGATAATGATGACTATAATAATTAGTATCATTATTATAGGGGCAGCTAGGTGGTGCTGCAGTGGTCAGAGTGCCAGACCCTCAGAGTCAGGAAGACTCATCTCCCTAAGTTCAAATCTGGCCTCAGACACTTAGTTGTGTGACCCTGGGCAAATCATTTAACCTTGTTTGCCTCAGTTTCCTCATCTGTCAAATGAGCTGGAGAAGGAAATGACAAACCACTCCTGCAAAGAAAATCCCAAATGGCATCACAAAGAATTAGACACGATTGAACTGAAATTATTGTTATAAAACTAGCACTGATATGGTAGCACTTTAAGGTTAGCCAGGGGCTTTACATATATTATTTCATTTTATCCTCAAAACAGCCCTGGGAAGTAGGTACTATTATCATCCCCATTTTACAGATGAGGAAACTAAGCTTCAGAAAAGTGACTTGCACAATATCACATGGTTAGTAAATGTCTGAGACAAGATTCAAACTCAGGTCTTCCTTCCCAAGGGAAGCTCAGTGTTCTATCCATTACACTACTTCCAGGCCCAAATACAAAATCCTCTATTTGGCTTTTAAAGCTCTTCACAACAAGCTTTATAAAAACCCCAGAATGAGTCTAAAAAAAAAAAAAGATGGGCTTTTATTTCAGAATGAAACTTCAAGTCATTAATAGAATTGTATACTATTCCAAAGGCAATTCAGCTTGTTCTCTGGCTCCTGGTCAATTCCAAGCCAAGGTCAATGTGCATTTGCAATGTCTTTTCAAGAATACTGATATACATACTGACAGACAACCTCTTTGGGTTGTCAGATTAGTTCTAATAGGGCCACCATCACCCTTCCAATTCACAACCTGAGAATTATCCTTTGCTCCCCCCTCTCCCACATGTCAAGTTATTTGTCATATTTTGCCAATTCTAAATTCACTCTCTCATCTCTTCCTTATCTAATTGTATATCATAATCTAAACATTACTCAGTTTTTTCATCCACATGGTTTTTCCTATGTGGATAGTGAGATCAAACTTTTTTAAGTGATTAAGTCAACTTTGTAGCCATAGTACAAATGCCAATCTAGAAATCTTAGATTTTTCTTGATTTTGTGATTTGTAGAAATATTGATGCTCTCTGATGTAGGATAGTCAGGCTCAGTTCCCCAGTTCCATAGAGAAATGGAAAAAAAAATAATGAAAAAAGTATTTAAGTGCTTTCTATGCACTCCAAACTGTGCTCAGTGCTGGGGATACATACAAAAGCAAAGATAGTCTCTTCACTCAAGAGGCTGATAGTCTAATGACAGAAACAACATGCATAGAGGAGAGGTAGCATGTGTCACATGTGCTAGTGTATTATATACAGGGTACAGCACTTCATTGATCTCTGCTAGCAGATGCTACTGGTTCCAATCTTATGGGTTTCATCTCTTCAGAGCAATTTGTTGGCTATCTCAGTCCAAATCCCCTAGGATGTGATGACCAGGAAGCCTTTCCCTGATCAATCACTCAGCAAGAATTTATTATGCACTATGTGCCAGGTACTAGGAATAAGCAATAATCAACAATCCCTGTCCCCAAGGAGGTTGTGTTCCATAGAGGAAGATAATATGCACAATGTATGTAACATATACCTATATAGGTATACACACAAACAGCTAGGATGGTGAGGAAAAGCTCATGGAGGAGGTAGCATTTTGGCTGAGCTTTGAAAGAAATGAGGTATTTAAGAGGTGGAGGTGAGAAAGGAGTGCATTCCATACATAGGGGACAGTCTTGCTCTAAGAATTGAAGTTGAGAGTTAGAAAACCATATGTAAGAAGTTACAAACAAGGTCAGTTTAGCTGGACCAAAAAGCACATGAAAGAAATATATGCTTTAAACACTAAACAGAACAGTTTGTATTTTATTCCAGAAATAATAGGGAGCCACTGGAGTTTACTGAGCACAATACGGTCAGACTTGTACTACAGTAATATCACTTTGGCAATCATGTGCAGGATGCATTAGAGAGGGAGGAGACTTGAAGTAAGGAAAACAAGCTATTGTAATATTGGAGGCAAGAGGTGATGAGTGGCTGAGCTAGAGTAATGTTCATATGACTAGAAAGAAGGGAATGGATTTATTAAGACTAAATATAGAATTGTCAAAATGTGGCAAATTATTTAATATGTGGGAGAGTGAAGAACAAAAGATAATTCTGAGGTTGTGAACTGAAAGGATGATGTTGCCCCAGACAGAGGTGATCTGACAGCTATATAGTCATATAAAAAAGATATGAACCACTAGACCTAGCTAACAAAGCCATGCTGAATGCCTCCCACCATTCATCAGTCCCAGGCTAAAATTATCTTTTCTTTTATTTGAGTCTAAAATCCCAAGCCTTTATCCCATTCAACTATCTAACTTCAAATTAGACATTCCCAGACTCTTCCCAGGCTTGGCAAGCAAATGAATTTGAAAAAGAACAAGAGGTGAGCACAGGAGGCAAGGTCATTCTTCTCTGCCCGCCTAGTATACATTCCTGCCTTTTTAAAACCCAGTATCTCGGTCCTGTATCTTAGCCAATAAAAAACCTATTTTGCTCTCAGATGAATTTTATCTATAAACCAAAATAATCATTCAGTGTGAAGTCTGGATCTCTTCCTTTGAAATCTTAATGATCTCTCACAGTTGCCATTTAAATCAGCTGCTGCCTTCTAAGCTCACCAGCCTTGTCTCTCCCTGCCCTCCCCCCCCCACCTTGTGTTGATGACTTGTGGGCAGATTAAGATGACCCGTGGCAAATTAGTCAGAAGAACCTATTCACCAGACTTTTTCACTCCTGAGAAATTCGAGAGGCCTTCAGAAAGAGTCATTCCAACATCAGCAAGAACCCAGATGAAATAAGCTTTTATTCTGGGTACAATCAATAGCATCAGATAAGTCATCTATTTACATCAAGACAAGCAGTCTCTCAGCTGGCCAGAGGAAGTGGAGGTAAAATAGAGTGTTAGAGCTGCAAGGAAGTTTGGAGATCATCTACTCCAAACCTAGAGGGATTTGCTCGGGGTCACATGACTAGTATGTGGGAAGATGCCGGACAGGATTCTCTTGGTCCCCCGTCTGCTCTTCTTTTCACCATGCCAGGCTGCCTGCTCAGGGTCTCACACAGGAAAGGGAACTTGCTAAAAGAATTTCATCATTATAAACCCAGCCCTTTTCAAAGTTATGGGCTATGGAACCTTATTTGCAGCCAATGCTATTACTCATCCCTCGTAATGGAAAGTCACCCAGCTAGGGCTAGATTTACGATCTGGGGCCTCTTCTCACTCTTGTTTTCATTCGCCAGATTTGAAATTGAGTGTGTCTGAACTGCCAGGATAGCACCCACTCTCTCCCCTTCAACACTTATTGCCTCCCACCTGTAGAAAGTGCAGTCTAAGAACTTGGGTATCCAAGGGAATATAGTCTCCATTGCCCATCCCTGAAGGGGCAATAGTGTGTACCTGAAGCTTACAAACACTTACTCCTACCTCCAGGGACAGCCCAAAATTCTAAAGAAAGATAGAGAATAGTATTTTATACACTTTCTTTGTAGAATGCTTAACAATTTGCAAAGTACTTCCATAGATATCATTTCATTCAGGCCTTGCAGCAACCCGGTAAATAATAGCTAATAGAAATTGCATTTGTATGGTGCTTTAGGGCTTGCAAAGCCCTTTATCTGAGCCAGAGCTTTCTTACCATACATATACAATCAAAGTCTATGGGAGGGTTTCTTATATAATGAAAAGAGAATTGGATTTATAACATATGAAAATAGAATTTAAAGCTGCCAGGGATAGATTGAAGAGAACTGGGTTCAAATCCCACTGCTGCTAATTATTACCTAGGAAACCTTGGGGAAATTATTTAACCCCTCTGGGCCTCAGTTTCCTCATATGCAAAAAAAGCGAAGAGCTGGACTAGAAGATTTCAAAGGCTGCCACAAATGGAAACCGAGACCAGCTGGAACAAAATTATGACTTAGGAATTTGGATCCCTTCTGATTTCCATTTTCAGAACTCCTCACCCAATTCTCAACACCCCCCTCTTCAAGATGCCCATTTCCCTTAAGCTTCCCAGAGTCCTTCCCCAGCTGTGAAATCCCATCTCAGTCTGTCTTCCTGAACATTATCCTATACACCATGAACCTATCCAGAAAAACTCATCCATTGTCTCTTGGATTCACTCAGGGTGCTCCTATTTGTTGGTTATCCAACTGGAAATCAGTCTGGTGAGCAGACCTGTGCTAAAGCTTTAATGGCTAATAATCATTCAATATCTTATTCCCCCTTCCCTCCAAAAAAATTACACTGACATTTTAGTAAATATTTGTTAATTAAACAGGAAACTCATATAAATACAATGCTTTAACCTAAAGGTATAAATCTCTAATGGTGCAATTTCAGTCACCAGGGAATATAGGGAGCTATTTCTAGGCAGGAAGCAGTTGATTGGGGTGGGAGTGGGTAAGCTGGGAAAAATAACTCCACAAATTATAGTCTAAGTATACCCCTGTTTGGCTGAGATGAACCATCTTCACATAAATGTAGTTGGTTTGCAATTAAAAATTAGTGTTTGGACAGAGGCACCCTAGAGATGGCAAGGCAGAAAATTAACAGAGAAGCAATGTGTCATAGTAGAAAGAGCACTGAACTTGAAATTAAGACCTTTGACCTCTGTCAATGCTATTTCCAGAGACAAATCACATAATTTTTCTGAATCTCAGTTTTCTCATCTATAAAATGGGCATATGGTCACAGCCTATCATAGTGGATGGGGCACTGTAGTTGGATTTGGGAAAACCTCAGTTCAAAGATTTCCTCAGATACTGACCAGCTAGTTCTCTAAGTCTTAGCTTCCTCAACCGCAAAATGAGTATAATCATATCTATAGTATCTAGCATTTATAGGTTTATTGTGGGAATCAAAGGAGGCAATAATTTAAAGTACCCTATTAATGGAGTAATTATTGTTGTTTTTCAGTCACATTCGTCTCTTCATGACCCCATTTGGGGTTTTCTTGGCAGAGATATGGAAGCGGTTTGCCATTTCCTTCTCCAGCTCATTTTACAGATGAGGAAACTGAGGCAAACAGGGTGAAATGACTCGCCCAGAGTCACACAGCTAGCAAGTATCTGGGGCCATACTTGAACTCGGGAAGATGAGTCTTCCTGACTGTAGGCCTGACACTGCACCGCTTAGTTGTCCAATTATTATCAAGAAAGGCCAAAGAAAAAAAGAAAAGAATGTTAGTACAGGAAAATTGATCCTAGCAAATGGATGGCAAAAGGAATTTTCTTTTAAGTCTTTTAGGAATCCTAGAAATATGATCTAGGCTCACTGGCAAATGGATTTGATGAGCTGGTGAAAGTCATTGTCATATAGAAGGAAACTGGCAGCTTCTAGTAAGAGCAGGTTATGGGTAAAGACTCAAGGAGAAGGGCAGCATGGGATAATGACTCTATGCTAGGCCAAGACCTAGGACAACTTGGCTTCAGATCCTCTCTCTGCTATTTCCTAGATAGAGGACCATGGGCAATTCATTTAATTCCTCAAACTCTCAGGTTCCTCATCTGGCCTAAAGGAGGAATAATAACTCAAGTTTTGACTTCAGAGAGTTGTTTGAGGATCCAATGAGTTAACAGTAATAACAGTTACCATTTACTAGGGCTTTAAGGTCTGCAAAGCACTTTGCATATGTTATCTCATTTGAAGATAATGTATGCAGTATGTTTATTAATGCTGGCTATTATTTTGGAAATGAGGTTCATAATCAAGAGATCAGTATGGACAAGGATGAAGCAGGGGCCTTAGGGGATAGACTATGGACAATGCCAGTTGGGAATCAGTAAACATGGCAGTATGGTAGCATGAAATTTCAAAAGGAGGTGCATAGGAAAGGAAGGAGCTAGCATGAGCTGAAGGCAACTACCTCTGACCCCACTCTCACTTCCTCCCACACTCTCCCTTAGCTTCTATGGGAGTGCTTTCTAAATTTCCAAACAACTGTTTGGGGCTTGGTTGTTGTATCAAGCCAAAATTGAACCATCTGAATTGGCTTTTCATCATGACCTACAAATGCTCAGTTACACAGTGGGAAATCAGCAATGAAGCCCAGGACATATTCACACATGTTCACAAATGGCACCAGTTCATAATTGGTTTTCCAACTCTCCAAGGACCAAGCAATCAAAGAGCCAAACTTCATAAGCTACCCAGAATCCTTGCTGGCCACTATCACTTGAATCACTAATTGCTGAGTATACTAGATACTAACAAAGATACTGACTCCCAATTAAGCTGAAAGACCATCAGGCTCTGTGACTGGCAAACTCTCACTCCCAGACACTCCTTGGCCTCCTGGATCTTTGAAGGAATGCCAGCAGTAGCTCCATCCCAATTGGAACAAGTTGATTTTGCTTTAAAGGCTTTCTTTGAAAGCTGAATTCGAACCCTGCCTCTGGCGTATTCTTGCTCTGTGACCATAGGGAAGAAGTCCTTTTCCTTATCTATAAAATGATATTCATCTGTAGTTCTTACCTCACAGGCCAACTGTAATGATTAAATGACGATGTATATAGGCAGCTAATAAAGGTTAAAGTGCTTTATAAATGTCAGTTATTCTTATTACTAATAATTATTATACCCTGAAAAATATAGATGTTGAAGAAACTTGCATGGTTACTATCCTGTTGAAGACTTTTATCACCTCTTGCCTGAATTACTGCATTTCTTCCTAATTGGTCTCCTTTTTTTTCCCCCATTCTCTCCTGTCTCTAAGTCATCTTGTACATAGCAACCAAAATAATATTGCTGACCATGTTATTGATCAAAAGTCCCCAGAGACTCCTGATCACCTCTGGGATAAAGTATAAATTCCCTTCATACCTCAGTTCTTTCCCAAACCATTACCCCTGAACTGGTGACTTAACTATTCTCTTCCCTATCTCCTCCCCAACTTGGTGAAACAGTTCAAATGTATACTGTCAAATCTCTTGCCCTCTTGTCCTGTTGCTGATCATACCCTAACTTTAGATTGTTCCCACCAACTACCAATATTACTCCTATTCACATGCTTTGAACAGAACTAGAGAAAAACCATAAAATTACTTACTGGGTTCACTACAAATTTATGGGACATAACATCAACTGAACCTCATTGAAGCAAGGCAGTCCTTTTACACCTCCTTAATCAATTTGCTAGACCACTCACCACCACAGCTGTTTCAAATATTCTCATCACCACAACAGTTGCTCCAAACCTTTTCTTCCTTCCTCAAACCTCCCAAGACACTCCCTACCCCCACAATCTCAGCTGAGAACCCCTCATCATACTTGACTTTAAAAAAATGAGAACATTCACCAAGAGCTCCCTCTCCTCTCTTCTTTACCTCACATCCCTCAGCCATCTTCCCCTACTGTCTTCATTCACCCCTATCTTAAATGAAGAGGTAGTCCTCCTTGCCAAGGCAAACCCTTCATCAGGTACCATCCCATCCCTTCCCATCTCCAAAAGGTTGCTTCCTCTGTCATTCCCTCAAGTATCTCTCTGTTCCAATCCATCCTCCACCCAGCCATCAAAATTATTTTCCTAAAATGCAGGTTTTACCATGTCTCTGAATGATCTGACTCCCTCTCCAATCTGCAATGGCTCCCTATTACCTCCAAGATCAAATATAAAATCCTTTAGTTAGCATTTAAAACCCTTCACAGCTTGACCTCTTCTTGCCAGTCCAGCCCTCCCACACTTTATTTTCCTCCATATACTTTTAGGATCCAGTGACATTGGCCTGAAGCGCTCTGCGTTCCAAATCCTGTGCCTTTGTGCGGCAGCCCTTCATTCATTTCTGGAACACTCTCCCTCCTCACTTCAGCCTCCTAGCTCTCTTGGCTTCCCTGAAGACTCAACTCAAATCTTAACCTTCTGCAAGAACCCTTTCTCTGTCCCTTCAAGTGTCTTCCCTCTAAAATTATTTTCCATATACTTTGAATAGAGTTGTTTGGTAACTAGGTGATTCAGTGGATAGAGCACTGGGCTTGGAATCAAGAGGACACATTTTCATGAGTACAAATCCAATCTCAGACACTTACCAGCTGTGTGACCATAGGCGAGGCACTTAACCCTGTTGACCTTAGTTTCTATCTGTCAAATGAGCTGGAGAAGGAAATAGCAAACCACTCTAGTATCTAAGAACACCCCCCCTCCAAAAAAATAGGGTCACAGAGCTGGACACAACTGAAATGACTCAACAACAACAAAAGAGTTGTTTGCATGTTGTCTTCCCCATTACAATGTGAACTCCTTGAGGGAAGAGACAGTGTTTTTACCTTTCTTTAATCCCCACAATTGCATGTAGCAACTTAATAAATGCTTGTTTACTGACTGAAAAATTCCTAAGGCTGTCCGTTCAAGTTCTCCACCATCTGGCTCCATCCTTCCTTTCCAGACTCATTCCTTATTGTGCCCCTTCATGTGTCCTACATTGAAGCCAAGACTGGCCCATTGGCTCTTCCATGAACTTGGCGTTCCATCTCTCATCTCTGCCTTGCCATAGCCCTGAATGTGCTTGCTCCTGATCAACACCTTTCAGACACCCTGGTTTCCTCATGTCCTCACATCCTATACAACATATTTCTGTGCCTCCCTCCCTTCCACCTTTGTTGATGCTCCTTCCCTCCTTGAATTGTATGTACCTGTACTCATACTTTTAAGTATTATATTTCCCCAATAGAATGTAAGGTCCTTGAGAGTGTATGTGCTGTCACATTTTTGTCTGACACCTAGCATAGAACTTGACATGTAATAGACTTAATAAATGTCTCTTGCATGAATGGCTTTGTATTAGAGATTATTTAACTATACCTGTGCAGATTACTTGTTTGATTTTGTTCTCTATGCAACTAGTACTGAGCAGAAGCAAATTTGCAACAAGGAAGTTTTGTTTTAGGGTTCTTGCACTCTCCTTTAATGCTTCACTACATAGGTACCCAGTGCTCTCCTGCTGTTCCCTGGATTCCCAGGGTTCCCCATCCAGGCCTAATCTCCATTTACTTCATATGTATGGGCAAAACATTTCATGCCTCCGGACCAAAGTTTTCCCATCTGTAGCACTCATCACAAATTAAATAGGGATGTGCCATGAAAAGCTGAATTTGGGGAAATTAACAATGCACGCTCATATCTAAAGAGTCCTTCCTGCCCTAGGCAGCATCCTACCTTCCTTGCCCTTCATTCCAGTTTTGCTCATTAGGTGGGCTTTGTGCGTTGAGAAAGGGAATTCTTCTTCGGCATCTCTGTGCAAGAAGGCTATCCCTGCTGAGTCTTGTCAACCTCCCTTGGCCAACACGAATCAGCCACCTGAAAGACCCGGAGGCATCAGCAAGCAGATCTGGATTATTGTTGGAACGTCTAACACAAACATGCCTCATTTCAACAAAGATCATTCCTGCCCTGCTGCCCGCCCACCCTTGGAGCACCCTGTTCAATCTCAGTTCACATGCAGTGGAATGGAACCAGTACCAAACATTGTCATGTCTCAACCCAGGCCCCCCCCCGTGGACGGGTCAGAGGTTGCTCAATCCATAATAACCCAAGGGACTCTGTGGTTGGAGAGTGAGGCTTCCTGCCAGCAGCCTCAGGGGGAACAATTAGGCTGCTTATCCAAACCTCAACCACTTTGCTGTGTAATTGATTTTTCATTGAGTGCATTTAAGAAATGTTTATTTACATCAGCTCAGGCCTCACCAGCCCTAGAAGGGAAACTAGCTCCAATGGAATTTCAAACAGATTCTCCCTGTTAGGAATCTCTGCCCTCCCCCCCATCTCCTTGTTTGGGGGTTTATGTGTGGTTTCAGTCCTTACAATCACAGATTTAAAACTGGAAAGAGGCTTAGAGATCGTCCAGACCAAACCCTTCATTTCATAGAGGAGACTAAAGTCCAGTGAAATTAAGTGATTGGATCACTTAATGGATTCAATTCAAACCTATTCCTTTTTTTCACTGTACCCTGCTGCTTTCCTAAAATTTTAAAAGGCACCTCCACTGCCCAAATCTGGGTTGAAACCTGGGATCTTTAGAGCATCAGTCTATCAGCACCAGCTGAGTCATTTTGAGCCCTTACCACACAGGTCAGGGCTTAAACAATGTTTCTAAGAGAAACAGTGGAGTTTGAGAGCCCTTGGTAGGAGAGATGTTGGACCTGGAAAGAGCTGGAGCTGAGCTGAAGGCTATACCTCAGTGCCATGACAAGTGATTCTTTTTACCCTCCTATTGCCCCAGGATCAAATACAAAATGTTCTGCTTGTTATTTAAAGGCCTTCATGATCTAGCCCCCTTCTACCTCTCCAGTCTTATACCTTTCTCCTTGACACACACTCATCAATCCAATGACACCAGTCTCTGACTCTTCCATTAACAAGGCACTCCATCTTTGGGCTCAGGGTATTTTCTCTATCTATTTTCCCTATCTGGGATGCTCTCCTTCCTCCCCTCCAACTACTGACCTTCCTGGATTCCTGTAACTCCCAATTAAAATCCTGCCTTCTAGGGGCAACTAGGTGGCTCAGTGAATAGAGCACCAGCCCTCAAATCAGGAGCACCAGAGATCAAATCCAGCCTCGGACACTTGACACTAGCTGTGTGACCTTGGGCAAGTCACTTAATCCCAATTGCCTTGCCTTCCCTCCTCCAAAAATTAAAAAAAAAATAAAATCCTGCCTTCTATGGGAAGTCTTCCCCAATTCCTCTTAATTCCAGTGCCTCCCCTCTGCAAATCATTTCCCATTTATCCTGAATATAGCTTGCTTTCTATATTTGTTTGCTGTTGTCTCCCCCATTAGATTGTAAATTACTTGAAAAGGTTTGTATCCCCAGCACTTAGCCCAGGGCTTAGCACACAGTAGGTACTTAGTAAATGCATATTAATCTATTGATTGACAGGTGAATCTTTCAGTCTTGCTGCTGCTAAATGAAGGTCTATGTCTCAAGTGCTTCTCATTGGACCTGGCATCTACTGAAATGGAAGAAACATCTCTCACTGGTTTGCACAAAGCTGCCCCACAGGCCCTCAAGTGCATCAAAAGCAGGAATGGGAAAATAGCTACGATTGTGAAACCAAAGCAAGATGAAATGTGGCTAGGGAGATCCTCTTGTCATGGTGGCCATTTATTTTTCTCTAAACCTCCTCCTTCTTTGTGTCAATCTTGGTGCTTCTCTCTCCTACTGGTTAACCAATACCACGTTACATGGGAACTTAACCTAAACCAGAATCTTCCATTAAAGGCAGCTTCTGGAAAATAGAGATCATAGAAACCTGAGGCCATGTCTGCTTAGGAGGTGTGGGCGTATATTTCAGGCTTTGTGTCAACAGCATCTCACCACCTAGTCTCCAAGCTTGTTTAATTAAAGTGGTAGCTGTAAGGAGGTAATATGGAGACATGTAAAGCTGGGCACTCTGAGGACTAGAGTGGCCTCTTCATGAATTCTTTCGCTTGTAAGGGCACCTTATGCCTGGAAAATCTCATATTAAAGTAATAGGTACTGGCACCAACCTTGGGTTTCCTGTAATGTTCATACCTTTCCCTTCACACAAGACCCCTAGCAACCATCCTTCTGGCTTGTAGACACTAATTGTGATACTGAACTCTGCCTATTCAAATGTTATCTTTCATTCAAGACCCAGTCCATATCCCATCTCTTCCATAAAGCTTTCCAATCAATAAAAAAAAAATCAATAAACTTTTATTAAGCACCTTCTATGTGCTTTGCACTGGGAATACAAAAAGAGGCAAAGGGCAGTTCCTGCCTTCAAGGAGCTTACAACTACTACAGACCTCAATGATCTATCCATTCTCCGAACCCCTTCTACAATGCTTATGGCCCATATCATCGATACCTATATACATGCATAAAAATATATATGCATATGTATACATATATGTATCTGTATCTGTATATGTATGTGTGTATATACATGCATGTGTGTTTAACATGTGTGTAGACAGATAATATTTTTTAGCTCTCCATAATCTGCCCCCTTCTTGCCTTTCCAATATTTTTCCACTTTACTCCCTTCCACATACTCTTTGGTCCAGTGACATTGGTCTTCTTGTGGTTTCTCACATAAGACAATCTTCTGACTTCATACACTTTCACTTACTGTCCCCAAGTCCTGGATTCTCTAGCTTCCTTCATGCCTAATCCAAGATGCTTTTCAAGTTGCCCGTCTTCCCTCCAGGCTACTGGTACCTTCTTTTTGAGACTACCTCCAATTTACCTAATATACCTTATATGTATATGATTGTGTTTTTTGACTTCATTAGAAGATGAGGTCCTTGAGAGTAGAACAGTCCTGCACAACCTGCGGCCCACTAAAGAATTTTGGGTAGCCCTCAAAAAATGTAAAGGAAAAAAATATAGAGGATGTTTTCCTCTACATTTTTCGTGGGACGCCCAAAATCCTTTGGAGGGCCACAGGTTGTACAGGTCTGGAGTAGAGGCTCTTTTTACCTTTCTTTGTATCTCCAGTGTTTGATATAGTGCCTGGCATACAGCAAGCACTTAATAAATGCTTGTTGATTTACTGAATAAATTAATTGTACCTTTTAAACATGCCTCATTTTTTTATACCCAAGTCAAATGTCTTCCTGATATGATCCCTTCTCCATAGACCCTTACCTTGTAATTATGTGTGTGTATACATATATACATACATATATATATATATATATATATACACACACACAAACATACATATATACATATACACATATCTATGTATGTGTGGTTGGATAGACAAATGGATAGATCTCAAAACCAAGCTGTCCAACTGACTTAACCTCTCAGAAGACCATTGTGGACTTCCTTCTTCTGCCTGAAAACTATCATGTTTGAGGTTTTTTGGTGACGTATCTTGGTGACGTATCTGTTTGTAGTCTGACAGCGTCTGCAACATTTTATACCTATGATCTCCCACCTCTCTACCAAGGGGAAGGAAGTATGTTTCAGAATCTGTCTTCTAGAATGAAAAGGTCACCATACAATTTAGTAATTAATGATGTGCTTTGTTCGTCATGGTTTTATGCAACAGTCTGGTCTTACTACTAAACTCTTAGGTACAGGGATAATTTTCTGTGTCTCCTAAGTACATAGTAGATTGTCACTAGCTATGAATTGATTGATTGACTGCCATAACTAGACCTTGCTAACTTCCCGCTTGGAGTATTATGGCTCAGTTTTTTGACATAGATGACAAGTGTAATGAAAAGAACCCAGAGGCAAGAGCCCTGGATTCTAACCCTGATTCTACTGTTAACTAGTTATATGACCTTGGACATGTTAACTCTTTGGGCCTCAGTTTCCTTCTCTGTAAAATATAAGTTTGGGTCGATGATCTCTAGAATCTCTCTGCTTTTCGAAGGATGTGAAATGGGGAAGAGGTTGCCTTGAAAGCTATCTTCCTGACCCTGACAAAAGTGGCAAGCAGCATGGATAGCTCCTTAGGTTCTTTTTTTTTTTTTTTGGTGGGGCAGGAGAAAAGCAAAGCAGTTGGGGTTAAGTGACCTGCCCAAGGTCACACAACTAGTGAAGTGTCAATTGTCTGAAGCCAGATTTGAACTCAGGTCTCTTGACTCCAGGGCTGGTGCTCCATTCACTGCACCACCTAGCTGCCCTCTCCTTAGGTTTTTGAACTCTAACCATGGCTGGAACAAATGTATAGTAACTTATAAGATCCTGGGTTTAGAGTCAGAACTTTAGAAATCAACTCCAACCCCTCATTTTATAGATAAGGAAACTGAGGCATGGAGAGGCCAAGTGACTTGTCCAAGGTCACAGAATTGGTATAAGTTTGAGGTGGGTTTTGAACTCAGTTCCTCCTGATTGCAGTTCTAGAACCATATCCATTCACTAAACCACAATACCTCTCTAACTTCTGCTTACCAAAAACTGGGCAACAGGTCCTACATGCTTTTGTTAACCTTGGACCAGTCTGTCCAACCAGCTTAATGACAAACATTAATTAAAGTGTGAAGGGACAACTTAATTAGCTTCTAATAATCATATGCTGCCAATTAGGTACCTTGATGGTTCGTTTACTCTGGAGCTTAATTAGGTGTTTCTAAATAAATCCAACTCCCTGACTGAGGCAACTCCTCCCCATCAGACCCAGAGTCTGGGTTTTGGAAGATGTGTCCTCATTAGCAAGTGAAAAGAGATGGGGACATAGAGGTGGTGGGTGGTTTGATAGAACTGAAATCTACCTCGTGGGTTGGTATTTCTCAGGATGTCTATTTATCTGTCCCATTTGGTAGATTACATTTAAGAAAAGTCTCTGCCCAGTGGCCTCCCTCTCATGTCACGTCTCATACCTATTCTTGTTGCTTAAACCACTCACAAAGGTGACCTTGGCAAGGGGAAATCATTGCATACTTTGGAAATTTTCTGTTTCTGAAGAAAAATATAACAGTCTTAAAATTGCTAGAAATAGACTGTTTTGCTGAGATTTGTGGGTAAAATTTGTGATAGCGTATTTTTTTTTCATTTCAATAGATGTGACCCCAAGTTGTTTGTGTATGGTTTTTGTTTTGGGCTGGACCTATTACTTCATTGATTTGGGGAATTCCCAATGAGAAATCTCTCTGCCAATGCAGACCATCACATGTTCTGAAACTATAATCTTTATAGTGTAAAAGAGCTGTCTGCAGTACTAAGGGAATATACAACCAGCGTTGTTAGAGGCAGGTCATCTTGATTCTGAAGCAAGCTAAGTCACTCCCAACCACAAGTTATAATGTTATGAATAAAAGTGTTACCACTACCTTGGCTCCCTCAAGTGTACTCTTTCTTTACCCATGCCTTTCAGTTTCCCTTTCTGTGTTATCTTTCCCCAACAAAATATAAGCTCCTTGAGAGTAAGGACTGCCTGGTTGCTTGTTTATAGTCCCAACACATATTTGGCATAATGACTAGCACAGGGTAAGTGCTTAATAAATGCTTTAATCTATTTCTGGCATCAAATTTTAGAAGAGATAATGGGAAACTTGGAATTTTCTTTGCTTCATGAGTTGCCATGGCCAACACTATAATCTAAGCTTCTTTATGAGACAAAGTTCTGTATCTTTGGGGTTTATTGTTCTATTATATTTTGAACTTAAAAATAAATGAGAGAGAGAGAGAGAGAGATACCAATGATGATACAAAGATTGTGAGTCTGTGAGCTTGGGAGGATGACATTAATAGGAAAGTTGGGAAGAGTAGAGAGAACTGGAAGGTGAGAGCAAATAATTTCTGTTTTAGACACTTTGAGTTTGAGATGCCTACAGGACATCCAATTTGAGCTGTCTATAAGGCATTTGGTACTGAGATATTAGAGGTCAAGAGAGAGGTTAGAGCTAGATATATAGATTTGGAAATGATCTGCATAAAGATGATAATTTAACACATGGGAGCTGATTCAATCACCAAGTAAAATAGTGCAGAGTGAGAAGAGGTCCCAGACAGTCTTGAGGGATACCCACAGCTAGCAACATGAATGAAGAGCAGGCAAAGGAAATTAAAAAGGAGTAGTCAGGTAAGTAGCAAGAAAACTAGGAGGGAGCAGTGTCACAAAAACCTAGAAGTAAAAGAATATTAAGGAGAAGATGATCAATATTATCAAAAGCTAAAAAGAGGTGGCAATTATGAGAACAGTGGTTAACTTCCGAGAGAGCAATTTCAATTGAAAGATGAGGTCAGAAGCTAGCCTGCAGTGGGTGAAGAATTGAGTGAGAGGAAAGGAGATGGAAACAAGAATAGTATATGGATTTCTCAAGGAGTTTAACTGAGAAGGGGAAGGAGATATGATGGTGAATTTCAGGGATGATCAGATCAAGGAAGAGTTTTGCTTTGTTTTGTTTTTAAGGATGGGGTAAACATGAGTCTTGTTTGTAAGCAGCATGGAAGAAACCAGTAGAAAGGGAAAGATGAATGGGGATGATAGAGGGGAAAATCTGCTGTTAAAGAGGGGATGGGATGAGTTTGGACTCATCAGATGCATGTGGAGGCATTTGCCTTGGCAAAGAAGAGAGCTACCACTTCATGAGAGACAAGAATAAAGGAGGAACTAGTGGGAGAAGACATCTGAGTCATGTGAAATAAGGAGGGAAAAAGAAAAAGCTAACATCCTCAACTTTTTTCAGTGAAGTATAAAATAAAATTCTCAGCTGAAATAACAGGGGAGGGGTACCTTGGAAGACTCGAGGAACGAAGAAAATTTTGGGAGTAGCTACTGTGGTGAGATATCATTGAAAGGGGTATATTGCCTTGCTGCGATAAAAAAATAAACTAGTTGTAATTATGTGATATAAATTTATAATATATTCTGTCAGAACATTTTCATTACTTTCTCCAACTTTGTTCAGTAGCATGAATCCAACCTCAAAGTTTGATGAACTATCATGAGTGCTAGGACAAGGGAGTGAGAGCTTCAAATGTAAAAGATAGCGTAGAGGTGAACTGGTTCACCAATAGGTCAAGATAGTTAAGGGAGAAGAGTGTAGCCAATGCAGGGCTGATGACTTGGGAAAGAATGAAAAGAGGGAGTGGAGGTCACAGTAAAGATGAAGATGAAGAACCTCTACACTTACAGGCTGCAAAGCAGAGAGAAAGATGGAATGATAGAAGCTTATGATCAGACAAAGTAATGTCAGAGTTCAAGAACATAGAAATGGAACACTTGCAGATGAGGGCAAGGGCAAGGTATGACCATCCCTATTTCCACTGAGGAGTAGGTCATGGGAACCGAGTAGATTAAGGAGTTGGGAAGTTGGGGTATGTGAAGGAGCATCAATAAGAATGTTGAAGTCTTCTAATATAAGGAGAATATATATAATATAATATAATTTAATAATTACATTTATATTAACAATTAAGAAATATTATATTATTATAATTATATATCTTTATTCTCAATTATTAATAAATAATATGGTATCATTTAATATAATTAAAGAGGAAAGAAAGGCTGTCAGGTAAGCACTGAGGTCATTGATTTGAAGGAAAGAGAGTATCCTGGAGGTTTATAGATAATGGTCACCAGAATCTGGATCGGGTGAAACATTTGAATAGCGTGAACCTTAAAGGAGATTCTGTTGAAAGATGATGGTAAGGGAAGAGTATAGAAGTAGCAATAAGGATCAAGGAATATTTCAACTCCCCAACTACAACTGGTGAGAGTGGAAGAGAGGAAAGGAAGCCTTAATAAAAGTGCTACCAGTGTTGGAATGCCTTGTCATCAAGAGAATCAGATCTCAGTGAGTACCAATAAATGAATGGAGTGAGAAAGTAAAAGGTTCAAAATGAAAGCAAGATTGGTAACTATAGACGAGGCATTCCAAGAGAGCACAGTGGAAGGGATGGATAAATATAAAATAGGAAATTGGGGGGGGCACGGCATAAAATTTAGAGTGCAGGAGAAAGAACAGATGATTTGGGATAGGGAATAGGATTTGTACAATGACAGGCAAACATTTATAATCTCTGGAATAGGGAGGCTATCAGAGAAGGGAAGCAAGCTAACCATTGAGGAATGTATCCAGGTAAAGGGGCTAGAGAAAGGTCTATTGAGGGAGGCAGGTGATAAGCATACTCTAGGCCTTACCTCAAGATCCTTCTTAAGGCAGATGGTTATGTTGTGTCCTGTGAAGCCCAGGAGCCCCGCCCCACAACAGGCAGGAACAGGTGAATATATAGCCTGCCTCCATTCAGGAGGCAGGAGCTGGCCATTCAAGGTAGGTCAGATCTGGAAAGGCCTCTGAGCACAGAAAAACTCCCTGAAGCAAAGAGGCCAGAGGCAGATGGCCTAGATCCAAGCTGACATGGGCTTCCTAGAAAATCTCTGTAGAAAAAAGATGAGAGATGGAAGACTCAGATCAGGACTGAAGCAGAGGTCCATGGGAAGTTCCTAGAGTGAAGAGGACAAAGCCCTGTGGTCTAAATATGGACAAAGTAGGACCCTTCTCCTCAAGGCCCTGGGATGAAGACAGAGGCCAAGGGGTAGATTCAATGAAAGGTAATATAGAAGAAGGCACTTATGCCTGGGGGGACCCTATTTTTCCCCCATTTTGTCAGTGAAGAAACTGGAGCTGAGAGGTTAATTCACTTTCTTAGGGTCATAGAGCAAGCAAATGTCTAAAGCAAAAATCAGATTCTGAGCTTCCAGATCTCAAGCTCAACAGACCATTGAGTTGTCTAGTTGCCTATAGATGATAAAAACAGGATCCTGGAAGCTAAATGACATATCCAAAAGCAAAGAGTAGACAAGTGACAAGGTGGTGACTCAAGGCCAGCTCATCTGACTCCATATCCAGTGATTTTTCCTACTTTCCCCCAAACCAGTTTTCCAAGAGTTTGGAATATGAACACCTTCCCTGAGAAAAGAAAACTTCTTGTCTCATTGGAGAAGACTATGACCTTGCCAAGCCTCAACACATCATTCTTCATGAGTTTGTATAGTGAAATGACTTCATCAGCTGACATCTAACTTCCATTCACAGGCCTTTCTGCACTCGGGTCATCTATTCCTCTGATACACAGTCATTCCCTGGCTCATACTCAAAGCCTCTTCAGCTTGTTTGAGCGGGTTTGAAGAACTTAGTATCATTCCCATACCATGGGCATGCAAGACAGACTAGAAGGAAGGATACTCTAGCCAGCTGGAACTAAACCGAAATCTTCATACATGCCCATCTAGGTCCCAAACCAACCCCAAGTGGTTGCTTTGCCAATCTACCTTAAACGGCTCACTCTCCCACAAGGCCAAATCAAAAGAAATTTGTATTGACGAAGTATCCATCGAAAAAAATCCCTTTTTTAAGACTGGAGGCTCTAGAAATGTGGCTATTGCTCCTTTTCATGAAGGAATATAGCAGAAAGAATCCTGAATTTGAAGTCAGAAAATCTGGGTTTGAGTCTATAACCTATCACAGTGATTCTCAAAGTGTGGCCAGGAACCAGTAAAGGTCCCCAAGACTCTTTCAGGGGAATCTATGAGGTCAAAAATATTTTCATAATAATGCTAAAATGTTTTAATTTCTAATATTGTAAATATCAATAGATATAATTCACATAAACAAAAACTCCTCAATGATTTTGAGAGTATAAATGTGACCTGAAACCAAAAAATTTAAGGAAAGCTAATACACAGTTTTCTAACTCTATGACTTTCCTCATACTAGACTTAAAGTTAGGAACTCTTGAGTTCAAATTCTACCTATATTACCCTGGGCAAATCACTTAAGCAGTCTGAGCCTTATTTTCCTCAGCTGTAAAGCAGAGATAATACCTCCCAGGGTTGACATGATGATTAAATGGGATAACATATATAAAGCACTTTACAGCCCTTACAATACCATGTCAATGAGAGCCATTACTATCGTTCTGGATTTCTGCATCCATAGATTCTCTGTCCTGCTCCGTGCCTTCCTCTTGAGTCAGTAGCTCCAAGCATTAAAACTGAACCTTAATAGGAGATGACAAGTCCTTAAGAGCTCACAAAGAGCTGATCTGAAAAATTAAGCACTAATCAGACAGCAGATTTAAGCAAATGCTTACTTCTAGGTTTAATTAGGGCTCTGTAAAGAACCAAGTCAACCAACCCTTTGGGGTATGGAAGGAGGGAAGAGGTTATTTACAAAAGCCTAGAGAGGTTTGGCATGTTGTAATAAGGAGTGGTGTGGTGTGTGTGTGTGTGTGTGTGTGTGTGTGTGTGTGTGTGTGTGTGTGCGCGCGCCTGCTTCTGGGAGTCTCCTTTCTCCAGTGGAGAGTTCTTAAGGCCTTGGAAGAGTGGCCAGGGAAATGAAGGTGGGGTAGAGGCCAAGGTTGTTAATCAGAGTTGCCACTTACGCAGAAAATTCCTTCCTTAAAAATCATGATCAGATTGAAAATCCTTCCTACATGTCTGGGATGGGAGTAATTGAAATGTAAATTTGAGCTTCAGTACTCCAAGGACAACAATGCCAGGGGCTGTGGGCCTTGAGGATTTGATCAGTGTGACACCCCTCTTGGTACAGAACAGTAACCAGGCACCAGAGGTCTAGCCTTAGTCGGTACTCTAGGGGAAAGGGGTGGACATGTGAAGAATAAAGAAGAGACAATTTTAAAGAAAAAGAGGTCAAAATGCAATGTGAAACTGGGCAGAAGACTGAAACAGGTTTATAACACTCAGTGGGAGCTAGAAACTTAGTACAGAGCAGCTGGGTTCCAATCCCATCTCTGCCACTAGCTGTAGGATCTTGGGCAAGCCACTAACTGCCCTGCGCCTAAGTTTCCTCAGCTATAAAATAAGAGGGTTGGATTGGATGGCCTCTGAGGATCTTACTAGAGCAGCCAGTCCTGGTCTTATCAATTCAAGACAAAGGAAGTAGAGAATGGGAGATAAAGACCCATGCTCTGGGAAAAGAAAAAGCCTGAATGAATGTGGGGGAAAGGGGGGAGGAGGCAGTGGGATGGGGAGGAAAGAGCAGGCAGTGGGATGTAGTGGAGAAAGGGCTGGCATCAAAGCCTAGAACACCAAATTGGAGTTACATCTCTGTCACATATTGCTTGTAGGAGCCTTGACAAGTGATTTAACTTCTCAGTGTTCTAGGTAACTCTAAGAGTAATTTGCAGAAAAGGTGCCAGCTTACCTTTGTAGAGAGAGTTTCCCCACTTGGTTGTACCCCACACCATGGGTCCAGAAGCAGAGACTTTCCAGGAAGGCATGAAGTTGGGCCCCCCCTCCCACCTTAAGAGCCCCACTCCTCCCTGCCCCTCTCCCTTGTCAGGTTGAGATGAGAAATGTAGAGAATCTTAAACCTGGGAAAGCACTGTACCCTCCCTACACCAACTCATCTCCCCTTTAGTATCCAGGGGCACTAAAGGGCCTTCCCCTTCCCTTTGCACTTTCAACTTGGCCATCCATCCAACCTCTTCCTTTCCTCTTCACAATCCACCCACACACATTCCCAAGCCTTGGGAAAGTCTGAGAAGCTGGTGAGGGTAAACCTTCAGGAGGAAATACAAGAGCCACAAAATGTGAAGACAATGGTGTTCCCAGGAACCCACGGTCCTCCAAACTACCATCATCACTGAGAGGACCAACAGCTCACTGGACCAAGGGACTCAGGATCCCTCTCAAACCCAAGGCCTTCCCACAACTTAGATCCTGCTTGCCTGGAGCAAATTTAAGGAACTCTCCACTCTCATCAACTTAATTCGCCTCAGGCTTTAATTAACTACCCCTGAGTCCTGGTCTTCCATCCCTTCCTACAGCCTCCTTCCTTTGGAGGAATACAATTTACAGTCAGACGCCCTTCAAATCTCTGGCCCTGGGGCAAATTTCCCCATCTTTGATTAGCTCTCCTGGGATAAAGCCCTAGTCTGAAGAGAGTGAGTCCTTTTGAGGCTTTGCAGAGTTGGAGACAGAAACTTGTTTGTGAATTGCGAGTTAGAGCATCCCTATGGCCCCTGAGAGACTACTCTTGCATGTAAAAAGAGGCTTGAGAATAACAGAGGAATGTTTTTGAGTTGAAACACACCTGGAGGTTCTCCCCACAAGTCTCCTAGAAAGACAGCAAGCACCATCTGCTGGAAGCCAAGGAGAATGACAGAAAAGTGGAGGAGAGTGCAGGGGTGGGCTGATAAGTGAGGGGTGCTCTGCTGGGAGCTGAGGAAAATTTCAGGATGGAGACCTGTGAAGGATCGGGATAGGGGAGAGCAAGGGCTGAGGAGGATCCCCTAACGCACAGCTCCAGTCCCAACAATTAACCCTACAATTGGAAAGGTCTGCAGACATCAGTGACAACAAAGGAACCAAGCAAGGCGGTTCAATTAAAAAAGGTCAGAGGGGAAGGATCAGTTGGTGTGGAAGAGAAAAAGGCAGCTACACTTGACTGCAACCCTGCCAGTACTGTAAGTCACTGGGATGGTGGGGGGGGTGGGGGGAGGGTTTGCGGAAGGAACTCTTCCCTGAAGTATATGGTTACCCTCATGGGCTTGTGTGTGAGTCCTAATGTTGCCATCAGCTTGTAAATAAAGCTGTTCATATTTTGAGATTTGTAAGCCTGAATGATTTATTTATTCATTCAAACACGCATTTTTAAAATCCCTACTATGTAGATTAAAGACCTCTGATATAGAGATGACAAGGTGCTTAGGTTAGATACCCAGCCAGCCTCTCCAACATAGTATGTATGGGTGATCATTCACCACAGTATCAAAGGAGTTAAAATTTCTGAGCAGTCAGTGCACAGCAGTCCTCTTCCCCAGAAATTCTTTCATTTCTTTGCAATCATTCTACTTACAGTACTACACTAGCTAGGAGTCCCAGGGTGGATTTGACAATCCAAGGCAAGGGCAACTCTCGCCCGGGTCCTTGACATTCAGAGGCCTTGTAACACTCTAGAAATAAGGTTTAGAAGCACCAGGCCTTTCCATCACCATGGTGAGTGGGACATCATAAGGGCTAGCTTGGTCTTTCTCCCATGGGGGTCATAGTTCCATAGACTGTGGATGTGAATAATGGGAAACAGAAAAAACACCCATCGAACTGTGTGTGATTGAATATATGATTCATTTGACAACAAGAATAAAACCAGGCTGAATAATGAGAAAATACAAGCCCCACGGGATTTGGACTAAAACCTTGAAATCATTGTCAAATCATAAATTAACACCCATAACGAGAGTAAGAATTTACCCCGAATTTAGGACACTCTGTTTTTATTTTTCAACTGAGTTTAAATGCTTTCCATAAATCCCCAATATTTGCAGGCTGTAAAGATGATTAAACACCTGAATTGCAGTTCCCTGGGTTGTAAGAAGAAAAATGTTAAGCACTTTCTTAAACAAAGTCCAATCGTAAGGTCTGAGTTATGGTTTCTTTGAATAGCGAGGCTGGTGCTGCAGCCTCTAAGGGTCAGAAGGAGATGAAGAAAAAGGAGATCAATAAGGAAATGATTCTCATGCTTGAATCATTGTTTCCTCCCTCCACCAGGCAGCCATTATTGGTTGTTGCTGTTGTTTTTTATACTTGGTGCTAAAGGGATTAAAAAGATGACAAAAACTCAAAACAAGACTGTGCTCAACTGCCTAAGAATGAGAAACTCTCTCCTCTCCATCATTACTCTCTTCCTCCTCCTCCTCTCCCTTTGCCCCAACCCATTTCACCATTTTGGATTCAATCATCTTCTAATATTACTTTGCTACTGCAAT
>CM053584.1:89484044-89521297 GCA_028627135.1 Pseudochirops cupreus
AAAATAAACTTTTGCCAACTTTACTTAAAAAATGCTTGAGTCTGTGAATTCATTCCAATGACCCTCTCCTGTACTTTAGTCCTTGAGGGGTCCCTGAACCCCTCAAACCACACCGTAATGAGTCAACAACAAACTCCTAGCTTGATCTGGCTTTCCCAACCCTGCAGCCTGTTCTAATGCTTCATTCTTCCTCCTCACTTCAGTTAGTGTCAGTCAACTCCTATGTGTCTGATCCATATATTTAATGAAACTGATCATATTAAAATGTAGCTCTCAACATGCCAAGTCTCATCCTACTCAAAAATTTTCAGTAGCTCCCTAATACCTCTAGGATAAGATACAAAATCCTCAGCCCAGCACTTGAAGTTCTATGCAATATGGCTCCCATCTCACTTTCTGGTTCAGGGGTTCTTAATCTGGGTCTGTGAACTTGTTTTAAAAAATGTTTTGACAACTAAATTTCAGTACAGTTGTAATCCTATGTCATTCTATGTCTTCGATGCTTTTTAAAAAATTAATTTTAAGAAAGGATCTATAATTTTACCAATGTACCAGAGGGATCCATGACATAAAAAAGTTAAGAAAGTTTATATTTCTCCCCTTCACTCACTTGCTGCTCTACTCAAAAGGATAGCTTTTTCCCATATACACCACCCCATCACCTCCCTTCCTGCCTTTATACATATGGCACACCATATCTGGAATGTACTCTCTCTTTACCTCTGCTTCATAGAAGACCTGTAGCTTAGATATCTCTTCTACATGACCTTTTCTTCTGATTCCTGCTTTTTAGTGTTCTCTCTCTCTCTCTCTCTGTGTCTCTGTCTGTCACACACACACACACACACACACACACACACACACACACACACACACCATATTGGTTTTATATGCTTTAGATTTTCTTATCTGTGTATTTGTTATGTCCCTATTTAAGTACAAGTTCCTTTAGGATGGAGATTCTTTCATTTTTTTTTTCCTTAAGCCTTGCTCATAGTAGGTGCTCCATATATATTGGCTGAGTTGAACTGAAATGAATTAACTTGGCTGGTTTGGACTTTAATACTGTTCTCACTGTTTTCAATGGCAAGCCATCTTCCACTCTGATTCTCTGAGTTGAACCTCATCCTTATTCTCTGACCATCACTTTGCTTAGTTTCTATATCCAGCTTGTTTCCCCATATAACAACTCTTTCAAACTGCTGGCAGCCCAGTCATTAAACCTTGCCTGGTCAATGCTAGCTAGACGGAGAGGAAACATAACTTGGTCCCAATCCATGCAAATAATGAATGCCTTGAAGTGGTGTGGTACAATTGCCTGTTCAAATCACATTATTCAGAGTTATACTTCTATAAAATATCGTCATTGGTTCCAACCCAATACAAATATACAATGTAAATTTGAATAATATGACCACTTCAGATTCATTATTTGTATTAATCAAGACCTAGATGTTTCAACCATGAAAATGATCTACCAGTCAAGGCTTTTTATCAGTTCTTTCCATAGACACAGAATTACAGTGACCTCAAATGTCCAGAAGAACTGTGCTGATGCCCACTTCAGCACTTCCATGAGAAACACCATTTCATGGAGCTACAAGGGACCTTAGAGATCATCCCATCCAACCTTTTCACTTTACAGAAGAGGAAACCAGAAAGGCTATGATTTACTCAAAGTCACATAGGTATTATGAACCAGTGCATATCTAAGCCTTCTTTTGCCTACTTATCTTGTACAATTCTTGAAATTCTTGGCCACATTTTTATATATGTAGGGAAGTTGATCATCTACCACCACCCAGTCCAGAAAGCCCAAAATATAATTACAAAGTGCTAATGAGGTATTAAACTAGTTAAATATGTGGCTTCAAACAATCTGTTATCCTTATATGAAGTACAAACAAATTCCATCTTTAATTAGAAAGGGAGGTATAGCCATTGGCCTTGCAATTGACCCATTAAAATATAATCGGTGAAATCTGGTTAGCCCAGGCTCAGAGAAGCTTAATAGGGTTTTCTCTTAATAGGGATTTCTCTTCTCACTCATGTCTATCATCCATGGCATAGAGCAGCAGAAATCCTCACCAGCAGGAGACATGCCATCCAGCAGTTTGAGAGTTCACCATTTCAGTAGAGTCCGAGGCACAGTTGAGATGCATTCAGCAAGCCCCACAGACATATTTTCTACTCAGACAAAAAACAATAAAGAGCAGACCCTAGGAGCTCATCTGAACAACTTGCCCAACAGAGATCCTGTATTTAGGGAAAACCTGCAGAGAGGATTCTACAAAGAGAAACGGGTAATTAAGACCCTCTATTTCCATAGGCATATGTGACCCTGGCCACATGTGTTCTCCAAATCTGTGCCTCACTACTATTGTACTCTAAGTTTCTGCCATCTCATCCCATTTGTGTTACGTATTTGTGGGAGAATGTATCTCAAACTTATGGAGAAGAATATTTTGGAGCTACTATTTTTCCTATGTCATCTTAATAAATGCCTTTGCTATGAGTCTGTTGTGTCTACTGGCTAATTATTAAAAGGAAGCTCACTGGTGGTAGTTCATGATATACATTCACATATACATACATATATATGGTCTATATCCACATAGTACCCTCAGGACCCTAGCAGTAGGAGACATTCTCTAGGAAAGTAGCTCATAAGATGATCTAAGGCTAAATATCCTCCATAGAAAAGCTACTCAGTATGCCAGAAGAATTCCTCTAGTTCTTTGCATATTTCTTTGGATATCATATACCTGTTGACTTTTGAAATTAAAAACACAATTAAGTAAAAACTACCACACGATCATAGTCTATAGACAACAAAGATATCATCTAAGAGATGTACGACCAGGAAAAAAGAGTCAGTCCTGATGAGAGTGAGAAATAATGGACGGATAGCCCATTTGCTCTTTTGCTGTCCATGAAACATTAAGAGATAGGGGGGAAGACATACTGAGTGGAACTCCTGTGAAGGTTGTATAGAAATACAGGAGTCACACAGGAAGACAGGACACAGTTGGGTGACAATCCAAATTGTAGGAGCAAGCGAACACATCAATGAGATTACCAATCCATCAGAGTAGAATGTAAGCTCACTGAGTTCATGGACTGTTTCATTTTTGTCTTTCTATTTCTAGCACCTAGCACAATGCCTGACACATAAATGCTTGTTGAATGAATGGCATAGCAGTATAATACTTGGGCTGTCTGAGTTCTATTTCTCATTTTTTGCTACATGACTAGCACATCTCCCCTTCTGATTATATATAATCCTCAGTGGCATCTCCTACACAATGTCTAGAGCACAAGTTACTGTTGGTAATACCCTGCAGTCTATTTATACCTGCATCTCTCCATTCACTGCCTTTTCAGAAGATTGTCATTTTGATTCTTCAGAGATCATGGTGTTCCATTTGCAGGCACATAGTATTCCCGGGCAAATACCGGTGTTTAAGAGATAGCCTTCTGTAACAGTGACCTGCTTGGGCCCATTGAAAATGTTTCCCACATTCCCAATGCAATCCAGTCTTATCTTCTCCTCTGATTCAATTCTATTCTATTCTGTTGCTGCACTGTCTTTTCAATATGAGAGTTAGTGGGGTGGAGTATGGAATAGAATACTGGACTTGAAGTCAGGAATATCTATGTTCATATCCCACCACTGTCACTTACCAGCCCCATCAATATAATTGATGATATCACTTAACCTCTTTGGCTCTCAATTTCCTCAGCTATAAAATGGGGCTAGTAATGCCAGTGGTACCAACCATATAATGGGACTCAAATAAGGTAATGTATGTAAATTTTTTGCCAAGTTTAAAGTGATATAAATGTCAGTTATTAACAATATATAGGTACCAGTGGATGGCTGTCCATCCTACTACATGTGATAGTCTAAGCAATTGCCACCCTAGACTGTGATGTACTATAGATTTTCTCTCCATTATTGTGCAAATGATCTTTGCCTTCAGCTTGATTTCAAAAGTCAGCAAGTATCTACTGAGCACCTAATATATGCTCAGTGTCAGTGCTAACTCTTGAAGCAATACAAAAGAATTACAGGAAGGTAGTCTTCACCTCATGGAGCTTCCATTCTTTTTGGAAAGATAGGAGCCTCACGTACGAAACAACTAGCTTATTGTACAGGACATGGAACATGGTAGAAATTACAAAAGTTTCTACTGAACTGAACTGGAAAAAAATACAGGACAATCAGAATACAGTGAAGTGGCATGTAGTATCCTATGTACTCTAAGTGCCATGTGGAATCATGGGGGGTGGTCAGAGAGGGCATCCCAGAGGAGATGGAATATCAGTTGGGCCTCAAAGTATGAATAGATCATATTTCAGGACAACCTTGTCCTCTCTCTTCCCATTGAGGCCTTTATGGACAATATTTGGGCAATTCTTTGTTAGTGTTCACGAAGTTCCATGCCACCTGGACCTAAAGGGTCTATAACTCTAAGATGTGTGGCCAACAGTTTCTCTACTTTTAACCATGATCTTTAAGCACTGGCAAAGGTATTGGAGGTAAATATCTCCCCTGAGTCCTGTGCTCAAAAGTCCCTGATATTCTTTTCCCTTAGACCCATAAGCCCAAGATATGGCAACTAGATCTTAGATGTAGAAGTAATTAATGGTTCAATCAACAGGGCATTGGACCTGGAGTCAGGAAGACATGAGTTCAAATCTGGCCGCAGACACTTGCTAGCTACGTGATCTTGGACCAGGGGTGGGGAACCTGTGGCCTCGGGGCCAGATGTGGCCCTCTAGGTCCTCAAGTGTAGATCTTTGATTGAATCCAAACTCCAAGTCACAGGTTCCCCAACCCTGTGATGGACAGTCACTTGCCCTCGCTCTCCCTCAGTTTCCTCAGCTGTACAATGAATAGAAATAATGCCTACCTCCTAGAGCTGTTATTAAGATTGAATGAGATAGTATTTGTAAAGCCCTTAGCACAGTCCCTGGCACATAGGAAGTTTAATAAATGCTTATTCCATCCATCCTCTAGAATCATAGGACCATAGGGCCAGAAAGGACCATCTTTCATTCTAGAGGTGAGGCAATTAACAAGAGGTTATACGATTTGTCCAGAGTCGTAAGGTTTTTTGTTGTTGTTACTGTTTTTAGTTCAGGGAAATTCCTCTGGAACAGTGACATTTTCATATTTCTGGCCTTTCCTGTTTCCTCTGGATTCCTCAGTATTTGCAAAGGCATCCCTCGGATCTCTTGTCTTTGCCCGTGAGTTTCTTGTACCATCCTCATGTGCTTGTTGAATAACTGTGATTCAGTTTTGCTGTGCTGGCATCCCAGACTTTTTGTTCAACCATATTAGTTCTTCTCTCTTATATCCTTCAGTGACATATTTTAGCTCATTTAGTGGTACTTACAAGTTAAAGGCTATCTCAAAGTATCACAGCTCTTTCTTTTAAAAAAAATCATTATTTTTTATTTTATCTCTTTAGAATATCAGACACTCAGGATTAGAAGACATCAGGAATCCTGTATGCCAGCCACCCTCTCAGACTAGGAACCCCATTCTGCTTTCTGATGTTTTGTTTCTTTGAAATTGTCCTAATTTAAATCTGTTCCCTTCTCTACCCTGTGCTTCCAAACGAGGCATTTGGTAAACTCTGCTTAGTGAAGGATTCTTCCTACAGTTAAAGCCTTTAAAATAGCTTCTTTCCGCTAAATAATGATTAGGAGGTGCTCTCTCAGTATAAATTGGCATCTTTCTTCTTTTCCCATTCAGAATAATTGCAAATACTCCCATTTAATATCCAGTCATTGTTTCTAGTAGTCCCATTCTCAGACTTTTCCTTCCCATGATTCCTCAAGCCAGTAGTTTGCCCCTTCTCTAGCACTCAGGGGTAGGGAGAGAGCATCCTCATCTATCATAGGACAAAGCAAAA
Source organism: Pseudochirops cupreus (assembly GCA_028627135.1). NCBI lineage: Eukaryota > Metazoa > Chordata > Mammalia > Diprotodontia > Pseudocheiridae > Pseudochirops > Pseudochirops cupreus. Next base: position 89,489,969 of record CM053584.1, read on the forward strand.
CTGCTCAGCTTCACCAGTCGTCCAAGCCCAGACACAACTCTATGAAAAGGCAACCTGTAAGGTAGGGACAAGAGGAGAAATTCAGAGACTTGCAGAGAATTCTGTTTGTTGGGGGAGGGGAAAGGATTGTATAGGAATTGTATCATTTCCATTTTCCCAAATTGGGCTCCTTTCCATTTCTTTCTTTTTTTTCTTTTCCTAGAAAAGAAGGGAACTTAATATCTGGTGGAGGTGGTGGAGAGAGGGTGAAAAAGAGAAGACTGCTCTCTTCCTTTCCTTTGACTATTTAGAGTAAGCAGCCCTTGACCTCAGGACTGCCAGCCTAGACAATGGGGTCCCTAGAAGGGCAAAGAGATTTCATTCTTTCCCTGAGAACCGGATCCCCAAAGTGGATTGGTACAGCTGAACCCTGACTGGGAAAAACCTGTGTTATTAACTTTCTATCTAACCCAACCATCCCATTTCACAGATGAAAAAACTGAGGCCTGGAGGAATGAAGCAGCTTGCCCAAGATGGCACCATCAGTAAGTAGCAAAACCAGGATTTAAAACAAGATACTTTTACTCCAAATGTAGTGATCTTTCCATTACACCATGCTTCCTTCCTGAACGTTGGGTCTTGTTTTGGAAAAATTCACTTCTTTGCCCTTAGCCCGGTCATATAAAAAGGCAGAGAAGTAGCAGTGCTACTGCACCAGGTGACATCTCGCCCTTTGGGGAATCTTTAATTCACTAAAGTGTACTGGGTCCTAATCAAGGCTCTGTGCAATACAGCTAAAGGGATGCCATGATGAATAAAACATTGTCCTGGCCCTCAAGGGAGTTTAAAATCTAGTACGGAGAAGGGTGAATCGGGAACACAAATAAATGCCATAAAGACAGGTTAACGGCTATGAAGAAGAGAATGAGGAATGGGGTGTTAGGAGAGTTCATAGGTCTGAGGGATCACTACTGGCTAAGGGGATCAGGAAAAGACCTCATGGGGGAGGTTAGCATTTGACTTCAGCTTAAAAGGATAGATGATTCCACCAAGCAGACTATATCTTTGTACCAGAAACCAATGATATGATTTCCCATCTTGAATTGGAAATCTAAATCCAGTAGCCAGAACTAGAAATGTTAGAATAAAAATCTCCCATATGGAAAGGATAGAGAGATTGGGAGAGAAACATAGAGTCAGAAATATGGATAGTCACTGATACAGAGGAAAACAGAGGAGGGGGGAAGAAAAGGGGGGGGAGAGAGAGAGAGAGAAGGAGGGAGGGAGGAAGAAGGGAGAAAAGGACAGAGAGGGAGAGAGAGAAGAGAGAGAGAGGGAGGGAGGGAGGAGGAAGGGAGAAAAGGACAGAGAGGGAGAGAGGAGAGAGAGAGAGAGACAGAGAGAGAGAGAGAAAGGGAGCAAGGGAGGGAGGAGGGAGGGAGAGAAGGACAGACAGAGAGAGAGATGTGAATGATGCACCCTTAGGTGTTGGTGCCCACGGTGAGAGATAACATAAATGTAAAGACAGATAAGACCTGTCTCTCCAGAACACTAAAATAAATACTCATTGCAATTGAGATCTCATTGCAATTGAGATCATCAGCCAAAACAATTGTGTGACATCGTGCAGGAGGTGAAACAAATCTATGATATGTTGTTGTAGCCTTGGGGAGCCACACAACCGTAGGCACCCTATCTAAGAAACAGCCCCAAGAGACAAAGATCGGGCTTTCTCCCACTTGAAGCCTGTCTCTTGGTTGCTTTCTTGGGCTGGTTCGACTTAGGGGGACTTATTAAAGCTTTTTCTCTTTTCTGTCACAGTCTGGAGGTTTCCCAGTAGAGTAAACAAAAATAAAGACTGGCTAAGGACCAAAGGGAATGACTTCATAAAATATTCTGTTTAAAAAAAAAACCCAACAACATTTGTCTTGTAGTCTCAACAGAATAAAAATAATTCAGTCACCAATCTCTCTTCTAGAGATGGAGTGGGGATGGTGGGAGCAGGGAGTGAGGGGAGGGGAATCATATCTGTTTTAGTGCATATAAAACTCTATGTGTTTGTGTGAAAGAGAAAGACAGAGAAAGAAATAGAGACAGCAAGGGTTACCACGGCCAGATCTAACACAGGCATCTCTGGTGTAATTGGGAAAACACTGAGCTTGAGGCTTACTGTATGACCTTGTGCAAGTCACTTAACACCAAGTTAATGGCAGGCTTGGCTCCTTCATTTGTATGCAATCACTCCTCTATCCCTCATACCTCGATGATTAAATACAAAGATCTCTGGCATTTCAAGCCTTTCACAGTCTGGGCCCTCCCTGTCTGGACTCTCTACATTCTATGACATAGCCATACTGGTCTCTTTGCTGTGTCTTAAACCCCAGGGTCTAGCTTCTGGCTCCATCCCTTTTCAAGGCTGTCCCTGATGCTCTCCCTCCTTGTCTCTGTCTCCTAGCTTCTGTGATTCCTTTAGACTCACCTCCAATTCTGCCTTCTGTAGAATTGACCCCATTTGGGGTTTTCTTGGCAAAGATACTGGAGAGGTTTGTCATTTCCTTCTCTTGTTCATTTTACAAATGAGGAAACTGAGGCAAACAGGGATAAGTGACTTGCCCAGGGTCACACAGCTAGTAAGTATCTGAGGCTGGATTTGAACTCAGGAAGATGAGTCTTCCTTTCTTCGAGCCCAGTACTCTACCCTGTAGTTGCCCTTTACTGCTAGTACCAGCCCTCAAAGATGACATTCCATCTAGACCGCACATAGCTTGTGTGTTTACTTAATTGCATGTGGTCTCTCCGTTAGAATGAGAGTCCCTTGAGGGAAGATAGCACGTTTCTGTCTGTCTTTATATTCCTGGTACGTGACACTGAGCCTGGTACATAGAAAGCACTTTATATATGCTTTTTAACTGACCCTCAGTTGCTGCTGCCTTTACTATTTTAACAACTATCCACTGGGAAAGCATTTTCCATTTCCAAACAGAGACAGCAAAACTCTAATATTTTGTATCTAATCTCTCTGGTCTGGGGTTTAATAGTTCTATTACATTAAGAATTTTCTTAAGTTTCAGGTTTCAAATTGTGTCAGGGCCTTAGTCACATCCTAAATCTTTTTTTGGCAGGGGAGGGCAATTGGGGTTAAGTGACTTGCCCAAGGTCACATGGCTAGTAAGTGTTAAGTGTCTGAGGCCAGATTTGAACTCAGGTCCTCCTGACTTCAGGGCCACTACTCTATCCACTGTACCACCCAGCCGCCCCAACACCCTAAATCTTAATATTTGGATTAAAAAGAAAACACTTAGTTCATGTCCCCCAGGCCCCCTTATTTTACAACAGGCCCCCAGAAATGAAATTACTTGCTCACCGTGGCACAAATAGTAAGTAGCAGAGCAGAGATTCAAACCCATGTCTTCTGACTACACATCTCATACTTTTTTCACCATATCAGCTCTTGGAGGGGTCCAGGCTTAAAACAATACCTTACCTTTGTATAAATAATTCCACAACTGTGATCCCATATGTCCTCATCCTCGTCATAGAAGGCAGGAAAGAAATATTATAATAATAATAGTATTGATGCATCATTTGTCAAAAAATCCTGAAAGATAGATATTGCTATAAAGCCCACTATATAGATGAGGAAACTGAATCTAACAGAATTCGGGGGAGTTGCCAAGCATCCTACACCTGGTAACCATCCAAGGCACAACTCAAACCCAAGTCGTCCTTGCTCCAAATCCAACATTCAATCCACTATGACATCTAGCTTTGATGAAAACCCAGGAATGAGTTCTGCCCTTCCTCTCTACATCCCGCCCAGCACAGTGTGATGGAATAGCAGAAAGATACCAGGCTCTGGAGGCAAAGGAGAGGAGCTGGGATGAAATCTTGCATCTGCCAGTTTTTATCTATGTGACCTCAAAGAAGTCACTTCACTTCTAGAAACCTCATTTCCTCATGTATAAAATAAAATTAGTAGAATGCTGACTTCTGAAGTCACTTCCAGCTCTAAATCTATGCTCCTAGGATCTATGTTCACATGAGTCTCAGAAAGGTTTCAATGAGTTGTCTGAAACCACAGATCTTGGGGCAATGAGAAAGCAGGGCTCCTGAGCCATAAAGGATTGATCCCCCTGGATCAGAGTGCCTCCAAACTGGGGAGCACATCCAGCAGTTAACTATAGGAAGACACAGGATGCCAGATAGCCCTGGGAATAGGTCAGTCTTCTAGGGGTTTATTCCGAGATACTCTAACCATAAGACTTTTAATAGATGACAGTTGCCTATTGGACTGGCTAGTGAGAGTAGAATAATTCATTGATTAAACCTAGTATTGGTGTCTCCTTCCATTAAGAACATCCCCAACATTCCTTCTTAGTTGCATCATTTCAAAGAAAAATGCATCCTGCAGTCTTAGGGCAGGAATCCTTTGGCTGACCCATGCATGAGACAGAGAAGGAAATTAATATGGGCCTCTTAAGGTTCCACTGAATCATCCCAAACGGGGAGGGAGGTACAGGGAAATAGGAATAGTAAAAGAAAATTGTTTTGCTCAGAGCTTCACTGGCAAAGAGGGCAGAACTGTGATGTGAGCTGGGAAGGTGGCGAAGACCTCTGTATCACTTAATAGCAATCGCTAACATTCATGTAGGGCTCGCGATGTGCCAGACACTATGCTGAGTGCCTTGCAATTATTATTTCATTTGATCCTCACAATAACCCTAAGAGGTAGGTACTATTATTATCCTCACTTTATAATGAGGAAACCAAGAAAAACATTAAGCGACTGCCCAGGGTCAAACAGTGAGTAAAGGTCTGAAGCTGGATTGGAACTCAGGTCTTTCCCGACTCCTTTGTCCACTGTGCCACTGAACTGTCTCTTCACTTCCCCTTCTGAGAATCCCTGGTTTTCTTCCAAGTTAGGCTCAGAGGTCACCTCTCATAGGAAGTCTTTCGTGACTCCTCTGAGCTTCTAGGACTATAGTGGCCCACCTTGTATTTATTCTGTATATAATTTGAACATGACTATGTGCATGCAGGATAAGCTTTTTGAGGGCAAGAGACATTTCTTTTCTTTTTTCCTTGTGTACCCCCAGAGTCGGGCATGGTACTTGGCACATAATAGGTGTTTAGTAAATGCTTGTCAGTTGTTTGGTTGATTATATCCTAGAAACAGAAGCAGCATAGAATTTTAGACCTTTAAAGTTGGAGGTTCTAGTCCAACTGCTTTTCTTGTATACTTGAGAAAACCAAGATTGATAAAGGGTTCTTAATCTGGAGTCCATGAATTTGTTTTAATATTTTGGTCACTGTATTTCAAGTCAACAAGTAAGCAAGAATTTAAATATTAAGCTCCTACTATGTGCCAGGTACAAGTGCTAAGAGCTGGGGATTCCACGAAAAGTGGAAAACAGTGCCTGGAATCTTACAGAGGAGACAACAAGCAAACAACTTTGTACAAGCAAAATACATACAGGAGAAGTTGGAGCTAATGTTGGAAGGAAAGTGCTAAGATTAACTAAGACCAGGAAAGGTTTCTTGTAAACAGTGGAGGCTTGAAGGAATCCAGAGAAACTAGAAGGGAGAGAGTTCCAGACATGGGAGACACCAAAGGGTGAGGAGATGGAGAGTTGTGTGCAGTTACTGGATCTCAGACTTCACGGATGGGAATAAGATGTAAGAAGACTGAAAAGGTAGGAGGGTGCCATGTTATGAAGAGCTTTAAAAGTCAAAAAGAGGATTCTATATTTGAACTTGTAGGTGTTAGGGAACCACTGGAGTTTATTAAAGAGAGAGCTGACATGGTTAGGCCTGGACTTAAGGAAGATTCATTTGACAGCTAAGTGGTTATTGTAATAGTCCAGGGGTGAGGTGACGAGGACCTGCATTAGGATGGTGGCAGAGTCATAGGACAGAAGGGGGCATATACAAGAGATGTTATAAAGGCAGAAAAGACAGGATCTGACAACTGATTGGATATGGGGGTGAGAGAGAGAGAGAGAGAGAGCGAGCGAGAGAGAGTGCATGGAGTCCACCAGAACTCCAAAATAGGACTCAAGTTTGTATTCTTCAAGGTACTTCACCTTCTGAAAATAGCATTCCCAGTGAACACAGAAGACTCTCTCCTGGGGTCCTAAAGTGGTGATGACATTCCCTATGTACTATAGACCAGTCAAGTTCTGACCTGGCAATCCTCAGGACCAGAGACAACAAACAAGTGGATTAAGGGATCGATAGTGGGGATAAGCTGGTACATGATCTGTTAATGACTGTTGTCATGGAAAAAGCTCCGGTGCCCTGAGTTCCAATCTCAATCCTGTCATTTACAAGCAATGAGATCTTGGGCAAGCTATACCCAACTGTTCTGGCCCACAATGTCCTCATTAATAAAAGGAAGGGATGAGTGATCTCTCTTCTTGTTGTTATCATCGCATTTTTTAAAACATAAAACCGTTATTCTCTATGATTATAACTTGTTTTTCTTTTCAAATATTTAATGCTTAGTATTTATTACTTAAATATTGACTAATATAATAATATAAAAATAATCAATATAACTAACCAACATCATGTTTAGATAGTGCTCTAAGGCTTCCAAAGTACTTTACAAATATTATATCATTTTGTCCTTACAACAACCTGGAAGGTAAGTGCTATTGCTATCATTTTGCAGGTGAGAAAGCTGAAGCCAGCAGAGGTTATATGACTTGCTTAAGGTCTCACAGCTGGATTTGAATTCAGGACTTCCTGGCTTCAGGTATAGCATTCTACCTACTATGCCACCTAGCTGCCTCCATATGTTACATTCAAAGCTGTCCCACTCATCCATGATTCTGTGACTCCTTCAGGCTGTCCTTCATTCTATTTTTTGCACTTTAAAAAAACGTTTCAATGAGCCTTTTTCTGTCTTTTATTTTTCTGCCTTTTTTTGTAACTCTACCCCTAGTACCACACCTCCCTCCAAACTACCACTGAGGGACAAAAACAAAAACAAAAAAAAACCTTCCTAACAAACGGAGTCAAGCAAAACAAAATCCTGCATTCCCCATGTTTAAAAATGTCTATCTCATTCTGTAATGGGATGGATCAAGTAATCTCCAAGATCCCTTACAGCTCTAAATCCAACAATCCTATAAAAATCCCTTAAAATCTCTGTCTTGCAATCCCTTCATCTTTAAAAATAGATATACCTATAGTAACTGCCTCCCAGGGTTGCTGGAAAGATCGTATGAGATAATGTATGTGTGAGAGAGAGACAAAGATCCTCACTATAATGCTGTCAGCTGCATCTGGCAGCTTGTGCTCCTCTCATTCCAGCACTTACCTTATCAAAGCTTGGTGTATGTATGTATGTGTCTATGTATTATGTATGAATACACATGCATGGCATGCATGTATGCATATACGTGTATGGCCCAGAAACTGCCCATGGCATGATGGGAGCAGAGAGTGCCAATGAAAAAGAGGTATGTAAATTTATCTCATCTTTGTGGTTGTGGGGGAATTTAGTAGGAGCTGTAGTCCCTGTGAGTGGGCACATAGCCTATACCTAAGGTGGAAAAGAAGTAAAAATAATTTACTCATCTTGTCATAGCCAGGAGTGAGGGCTGGGTTCGTTACATTGAGAGAAGCAAGGGAACAAGGTCTTGACAGATGCCTGAGTTGTGTGTGTGTGTGTGTGTGTGTGTGTGTGTGTGTGTGTGTGAGTGACTACCTTCCACTTGTACTATGCATTAGAGAGCAGAATGTATGCCTCATAAATGGTCCATACTCTCACTGAGTATTTTTGAAGCTGCAGACAAATGCATGTGCCTTTATGTAAGGTGTTATATAAACGTAATCTGTTATTATTATCTTCATTGTTCACACTAAGAAGACGAAGCAAGGATAAGGATGATTGAAACCTAGGATGGACAATACAAAATTCATTTCTATTTAGAATGAGGATGTGAGATAGGATTTTTCCCACTTGTGACAGATTTACTCTTCTAATTATTTTTTACTTAGACTAACATGAAAATATTTTTGCACACTGAGCACACACTTGATAGGGGATGTCAAGGGATGCTGGAGAGAATTCTGTATGGCAGGAGGAAATCAATATGGGATTAAAAAATAAATCAGTGAACCAACAAGTATTTATAGAGCATCATGCAAGGCCCTGTTCTAGGCACAATGAGTGAATACAGAGATGAAGAAGATCTGTTCTATGTCCTTATTTGAAGAGACACATGTATCAATGTGGCAGTATACCTTTTAATCAACGATGAATTAGATGAAAGTATAATGGGAATATTTATAAAATTTATGATTGGCATGAATCTGAAAGGGACAGCCAACCTACAAAATAACAGAATCAAAATCCGAAAATAGTTCAATAGGCTGGAACAATGGGACAAATTTATCAAAATGAAATGTAAAGTTCTTTCATTTACATAGCGCTTTATTGTTTACAACGGATTTGCCACAAAACAACACTGTAAAGTAGACAGTACAAATATGGGGAAAGGTATTCATTGGGGTCCCCCCTCATCAACTCAATCCCCTGGTAATGGAAAAAATGAAGTATTACAGTTTTTCCTCTTCCAGACTCTGAATAATTATATTTACAGCTTGTAAAAAGAAGTAAAAGTTTGAGTGACATCTCCTGAGAGATGTAATCACAAATTGTAAAGAGTACAGAACTAGGAATGCCCCATTTGTACCTTATAGAGGATTCACCCCTTTTAGGACTGGTGAAGAAGACTGAGCTCAGCAAAGGGCAGGCCAGGGGAAAGGCCAGTGAAAAAGAGAGGAGCAAGCCCATGGAGCCCAACAGAGTGACATGCCCGTAGGAGACACTGTGCCTAGGTAGAAAAGCATGAGGATACCACAGAAGACAAGAGGTATGAGTTGCTTTAGCCAAATGTTCCCTACATGTATGCAATTTTTATTAATGCACCCTATATGCACTCTTCCTATTATCTACCTGTGTATACTTGTAGAAAAGTAAACCCTAGATCTCTAGAAAAAATATTCTGTTACTATTGTTTATGTTATGCAATTCAAAAAATATCTTTATTTTGAGCTAATTGTTTCAACTGGTCTACAATTGAAGTAAGCATATTAGTGGGGGCTCATAAACTATTCTTTTAATAGTATAAATTCACAGAATACCTTAAACCTGGACTAACTGTTCCCTAGAAGACCAAACCTGTAAGTGTCAGCTTGGGGGAAGGGTAAACCATCAGAAAGTATGTTAAAAGTATATGGATAAGTTTTATATTGTCCAAAAGAGAGTAACTAGAATGGTGAAAAGAACTAAAACATGACACAGGAGGATTATTTGAAGAAACTGAGGATGTTTAGGCTGAAGAAGAGAAAATTTGATGGTGGGGAGAGTGAGGGAGGACATCCCTTTAATAATGCCCAACTCTCTTACGTTGTGATGCAGAAGAAGGAATAGTTTTCTTTTGCTTAACCCAGAGGGCAAAGCAAGGAACAATGGAGGAATGTTGCCCAAGGACAGATTTCAGTTCAATGTAAGGAAACCACAGACATATGTTCCTCATTACCAAAGGGTCTTCACATGGAGACTCAATGATCACATGTCAAGTATGCTATAGAAGGGATCCTTGTACAGGTATGTGGTAAACTAATCATCTCTGAGGCCCCATTTTTAACTCTGAGATTCTTTAACTTCATAATGATTAAAGATGTTCAACAATGGGAGAAGATACCCTGTGAGAGAGCGATTTTAATATTTTGTTTGTTTTAGGTCTATCTCCCTATCTTGCTCAAGGTAGAAGAGCAGAAGATTAGCCTGGAAGCTTTGACTTGCCTCCGTTTCCCCTCCTTGGGCAGCCCAGTGATACCCCATTCCCAGGGGAATCACCTTATAGATATAGTATAGATGCTTGATAAGCTTTACTGGAGGTCAAAACTCCCAGGGTCAAGGGATCTACCAGTCTCAATGTACTCCCGTAGCAAAGATAACAGATGTTTGCCACCTCACCTAGTCCGAGCTTTATATTACTAAATGTATGTAAGTAGAAGCCATCACATAACTTACACAGGAAATTTCTAGACTGGATAGGTATTTGACCTCAAAGATCTCTAACTCTAAAAATCTGTTAAGTAATAATATGTTGTAATTCCTTTAACCAGGAGAGGTCAATAAGACCTTTTGACATTATTCTATGATCTATAGTATGTGTCCCATGTTATTCTCCAGTTACCTTTGATATCTAGAGAGCAGACTAGTTTTTATATCAAGATCTGTTTATCTGGGTATTGATGGGAGCGTCCTTGCTCAGAATCTTCAAATAGGAAAGGAGAAGCAGTCTCAAATGGTACACTAAATGGAGCTCATCATTCTGGTTACACTCTTTCGAACAGTCTTTTGATTGTCAAAGTAGTTCATAGTGTTTTTTCTAGGCTCCCTGCCAACTCATACTTGCTAGATAGGTCTTCTAAGGGAAAGATATCCCAAGTTCAAGGTACACTGTAGGGCCATGCTCCTAAAAGTATGGCTCACAAACCTAATTGCAATGCATTTACCTTTACCAATCAGTCCGTTAACACTCAGCACAAAGCAAGAGAATTTACTGAAATGGCAGAGCATGAATAATAGCAGGTTATCCCCATAAACAATGGGTACAAACTTCTATAAATGCATGCATCTAGTGCAAAAGATATACAAACAGAATATAATAGAGAGGCATGCATATAGGGAACACAATTGGCCAAGAAAACTCTAACTAGATAGCAGGTTTGGCTTTGCTGGTAATGAATGTTACCAACTTCAACCTGGACAATTCATTCTAGGTCATAGTGTCTTGCTGAATGGTAATACACCAAATGGGTCTTCTTTGTGCTATTTATCCTCATGGTGGGCACTCTCATCATTCCAGCAGGAAATTCAAGACAAGCTTGAAGACTACTCCTTGTCTGGGTGGGGGTGGAGGCTAAGGGAGTACAGCTGCCACTAGTTATTAAAAGCACTGTTGATATTCTGGTAGTAAAAAGGCAGGGGGAGAGAGAAGGGAGGCAGGGAAATGGGCTGAGACAGCCAGTTTTTCAGGCTTCATGATTTCATAGGGCAAACATCCACCAGATAAGTTATAAATACATAATATCCCGAAGTCCTTAGGAATAGGAATTTCATTATAATTGCTGTTGTTACCGCTGTTGTCTTTGTTTTCCAGACCTCAATTCTACGAACAATGAGACTGGTGGGAGTTTGTCCAAGTGGACAGAATCTTAATAGCCAAGAAACTTCTATTTCAATCCCCATTCTGCTGCTTACTGATAGATTCTTCAAGTGGAGGTTCAATGACCATTTTCTGGGGATGTTGAAGAGAGGATTCCTCATCACATAGAGGTTGGAGATCCCTTCCAATTCTGAAATTATATGATTCTGTAAGCTACAGGTATAATTGTATACAAGTTTCTCCATCAGAAATCTGGGCAAAATAACTCATGGCCAATTGTTGTGAAAATAAGAGCCATATCAATCCATGCAATGGTTATTTTAATAGGCAAAGCTTATGTTGTATGGTCATAATTCTATCCATTCAAATTGTTCATTAAAATAGACACATACTCAGGGTCTATTTTTTTGTTCATTCAGTTTCATCTACACAAAAGGAAATAGTTCACACAGATGTGCAAGTGGGGAAAAGGTGGATGTGTGGGACTAGGGAGTAGCAATGTCACATCACTTCCTTAGTTTCATGATAATAATAGACCATTTTTATATGAAACATGACTTACAAAGCATTCTCCTTGCAACAACCATATGAGGTCAGTAGTATAAGTATTTTATTCCCTTTTAGAGATGAAAAAACCATAGATCAAGAAGTTCAAACAATCAGGAAGCATTTATTAAGTGCCTGCTGTGTTCTGTATACTGCTTTATGGTTACAAAAGCAAAAATGAAACAGCCGCTGCCATCAAGGAGCTTACATTCTACTGTGGATTGTGACATGTTCACATAGAAGTTAATACACAACACAGACAAAAGAAATAGGCAGTGATTTGGGGTAGAGAGCACAATAGTTACTGGAGTTACTGGTAAATCTCCTTAAAGAAGTGGTACTTGAGCTGAACTGAGGGGGAAAAAAGTAAGGCTTCCAGGAAATGGAGGCAATGAGTGAGAACATTCTAGGCAGGGGGCACATCCTGTGCAAAGGCATAGAAGTAGGAGATGGAATGTCAAAAAGTTACTGAGTGTCAGAGCTGTAATTTTAACCCTTAGTCTTTGGGTTCCAAATACTGTCTTCTTTTTATTGCACTATGCTGGAGTCAAAGAGTAGGTAGAGTTTACTACACAAATTGCTTTGGTATTTTCTTATCAAAGTACAAATGTGGGAAAAAATATGTCAGATGGCAGTCATCTCAGATTCATCCTGTAAACATTTATCACTTTTCCCCAATTAATCCTATCCTTGTGGGGTTTTTTTTAAAGCACATTTTCATTTTCACTTAATACTAGAACCATAATCTCTTTGAGTTGGATGGAATTTAAGAGATTAACTAATCCTAATCCAACCCCTAACTCATTGAGGAAAATCTCTGTCAAATGGTCATTGAGTCTTAGTTTTAATAATTCCAGTAGCAGGAAATTCATTCCATTTTTAGACAACTCTAATACCCAGGAAGTTCTTCATTATATTAAGTGAAAATCTGTCTTCCTATAAATTCCATCCATTGGCTCTAATTCTGCCCTTGGAGGTCAAGCAGGTAAGACTAATGCCTATTCACATGACAAACTTTCATAGATTTGAAGACATTGATCACAACCCCTTTAAGTCTTTTATTTTCTAGGCTATACATCCTCAGGTCCTTCGACTATTTTTATATGATGGGTTTTTTGCCTTCTCAGCATCGTTTTTCCCTCATCTGGACACACTCCAGCATCTCCATGTCTTAAAATGTATTTCTCAGAACTAAATACAGTACTCAAGGTGGAGACTGACCAAAACAGAATTCAGTAGTAGAGCTAGAACAGTATACCTGAAAAAGCACTGAACTTGGGATCAGAAAACCTGGTTGATACTGCATGACCATAGACAAGTGACAACCTCTTTAAACCACAGTCTCCTCATCATTAAAATGGGAATAATAATAATAATAATAATATATGTAGGATCTACCTTAGAAGGCAGCTGTTGGACTCAAATCAGATAATGCATGTAAAACGTTTTACAAACCTCAAATTAACCATATGAGTGGCAACCAAATGATTACTTCCTTTGTCTGGGACATTCTTCTCCTATTAAAACAGCCTAAGAACTCATTAGCAATTTTTAGCAGCTGCTCTAAATTTCATTAGCAGCCATTATTCCAGTTTAACACCTGAATAATGTCCACCAAAGATGGCTTCACCATCCCTGTTCTAGCTTCCTAACTGTTGAACCAAGAAAGCTCCATCATTTCCTTGGCAGTAGTCTCCAGTGTTAGAGTCTTCAGGTTGGCAAATGACTGATGACAGACCAACGAGACCAAAGTCTACCCATGTCACTGATGCTTACACTTTGTGACACTTACATTAAGTGACACTTAACAAGTGCTTTCAGAAGTAGATCTGAAACTCCAGGAGTCAGATAAGAGATGAAACCATGCCAACAGCCTTCAGATACCATTTCTGTGGCTTTCTACAAGTGTCATCTTAGACAAGTCACATCCTAGACTTCGGTTTCTCTGTCTTTAAAATGAGGAAGATTGGGGGAGCTAGGTGGTGCAGTGAACAGAGCACCAGCCCTGGAGTCAGGAAGAGCTGAGTTCAAATCCAGTCTCAGACACATAACACAAAAAACTAGCCGTGTGACCTTGGGCAAGTCACTTAACCCCAATCACCCTACTTTCGCCCTCCAAAAAGAAAAAAAAATGAGGAAGATTGGACTAGTCTGGCCCAGAATAATCTTATTCCTGGATTCTAGTCACTGGGCTTTATCTGAATCAATATTTCATGCATCCCCCATGAGATTCTGAGTTTTTCTTTTTTTTTCCCATAAGTTAGTCAACTCTAGACTGTATCACCACCTGGGGGAATGTGGAAATGTTGCCCATTGTTAAAATCACCTTTTTGTTCTAATAGTAGTGGTATGGTACAGTGGAAATAGTGGTGTCTCTAAAGGCAAAGGACATGGATTCAAATCCTACTTCTGATGCTTTTTTACATGTGTGACCTTAGACAAATCATAACCTCCTTGGATCTCAGTTTCCTCATCTTTAAAATGAGGGAGGTTGGGCTAGAAGTTTTCTGAGGACCTTTCCAATTCTACAACTATGATTCTATATTCACATAGCATTTTATAATTACAGAGTCTTCTTGAACACTCCATCTTATTTGATACTCACAACAAGCCTACAGTAGTGAAAATACCATTATCCCCACTCTGAAAATGGTGAAACTGACATTTAAATAAAGTCGAATTTTTTGCCTAGGTTCACAGTTAGTAAAGGTTCAGTCAGCACAGAAATGAATGGGAAAGCATTTATTAAGCATCGATTATATACCAAAGATTGTTAGGCTCTGAGGGTAAAGATACAAACATAAAGAAGTCCCTACCTTCAAGGAGCTTCCATTATAACAGAGGGAAACAACACATATACTGCAGTGGTGGCCAATAAATGGAGTTCTGGTGTCGGGAATCAGAGGGGTTGGGAGCAGAGCCTTAGGACAATCATTTTTCATGCCTTTTCCAGAAGTAATGGTGATACTGATTTGATTACCATTTCTGAAACAAAATATAGACTCAAACCTAGTGCTCTATCCACTGCACCACCTAGTTTTTGGTTAAGCTAAGGAAAGGAAGAGAAAAAAACATGGCTAGCATTTCTTCTGAAATTCAATGCTATCGATGGAAAAGAACAATTGTCAACCTCCTTTGTACCTTATCCCCCTTCCCCATACACATCCCTGCTAATTGTTCAGTGAGACTGCCGTGCTGCTGTAACTTTTATTTAATTGGTTTATTAATTTCATAATGCAATGTGAAATTCTGGTTAATTGTGCCTCACTAGATGAGGCAAGCCTGTGCTTGGATGGGGATGTCTAATAAGGTTTAAAAACTGTGAACCATCTTTTCATGGTTATTTTGATTCACAAGTTATGGAATGAATTAAAAAGTCCCAAAAATGGCAATAGAATGAGATGGAGGAGAGGAGAGAGTATGAGCATGTCTGGGAAGAGAAAGCTGTCATTCTTATCCGAGGGCTCCTCTCTATATTCCTGCCACTTCACCATCACAGCCCATGTCTTGGCATAAAGGTTGTTATCAATGGAGAAACTTTAATTAAGAGTCTTAACAGGAGGGAAGGAACAGAAGCTTATTCAGTTCTCTAAAGATGACATACATGTATAAGACAACTCCAAAAGATTCATGATGGAGAGAGATGTCTACATTCAGAGAAAGAACTAGAAAGAACAGAGTTGGAATGCAGATTGAAGCAAATTACCTGCTCTCTTTCTTTTTGTTGTTTGGTTTTGTTTCCTCTTTCCCATTGTTCATTCTATCTGTTATAATCCTTCTTTATAACCTGACTAATATCTAATGTGAACGTATTTGCAGATCCTATACTCGATTGCATGCTGCCATGGGGGGGCGGGGCGCAGAGGAGGAGAGAGAGGGGAAGAAAATTTGAAACTCAAGGGATTGTGGAACTGAATCTTGTAAACAAACAAATTAATAAAGACAAAAAAATTTTTTAAAAGATGACATACATGTCCCAGAATCCCCTAAGGGTCTCTGGATCCGTATAGGACAGGTTCAGTCTTGGGGACTTGATCCCAAAAGGTTAATCTCTCCCTTTGGCTCATTGCTCTCACCTGGAGTTGATTGAAGAAAAAAAAATACATAGATTAGATAGACAGATAGATAGATAGATAGATAGATAGATAGATAGATAGATAGATAGATAGATAGATGGATGGATAGATAGATAAAATAAATCTTAGGTAAAGACATATAGCTCAGGCCTAGGTTTTCCCTAATGCAAGTAACAGGGTATCTAACTCCCCATTCAGACCCTTCATTTGTAGTTGCTGTTCAGAGGAAGAGGGAGGAGAAACCCATCCTATCACCTACACTGATGCACTATGACCTGGAAGTGCAGATTATTTTACCAAGGGAAAGAAAAAGCACATACCCATTTAAAGGATGAGCCTTTTCATATCTCAATTTTATAGATAGCAGAGGGAGACTCTTTCAGTAAGAGTTCATCTTCACCCCCCAAATCTCAGATTTCAAACATCTTAGAAGCATCCCTGGGCACTGGGAACCAATCAGAAGAGTTCCTTAATTCCTCTGAGCAAGGAGCTAAAGCATTTGACTCCTTCTATGGAAGATATTCATCAGATAAAGCTTGAGCCTTGCAGTCTCATCAGGTTGAGACTGGGGGTGGGGAGAGAAGACTCACAAAAGTAACCCAAACTTTTTACCCTAATCAAGCCACCTTTCACAGACTTATCTCCTCACTCTTCTCAACCAGGGAGAGAAAAGCATCCAGATGGACTTGGGAAGCCCAGAAAGGTTTAGTTGGTGAGTGGCAGAGCTAGTTTTTAAACCTATGTCCTCTGATTCCAAATCCAACAATCTCTCCATTATACTGTACTAGAATAAATCACTTTCAGCTTGGTAAATAGAGAAGGTTTTGTGGAGGAGGTAGATCCTAATGAAGGTTTTGAAGGAAGAAAATTTCAGCAGATAGAGAAATGGGGATGTACAGATGGGAAAGGATGTTAGAAAATACAGTAAAATATTAGGGTATAGCTATTAGACTCGTTTGGCTGCAATGTGGTATGTATAAAGGGTAGTGTGGTGCAATGAGGCTAAAGAGAAAGCTGGAGACAAATTGTGAAGAAGTAATTTCTAGGTTAATAAATTTTTATTTTATCCTACTAGAAATAGTCACTGCAGGTTTTATCAGGATAGTGACTTGGTTAGATTCATTGACAGAGGCTAGTTAGACTTTTTCCCTCTGTGGGGAGAGAAAACACATAGACAGAAAGAGCTAATGTGACTGGTGAATCCATGAATGGAGCCCCTGGACATCAAATGAATTATTTCAACCACTCTGTTGAGCCTAAATTGATTGGCATCTTCAGTGGTACCTGTGCTCTGCATTTGGTGCATTTGTAAAATATCCCATTTCCCTTTGTCTGCCTTAGTTTAGAACTACGTAGCCCTTAACTGGCTATGGCAAATCAGTCTGTAGTCTAGAGAGAGGACATTGGCTGGGTTGTGATTACAGGGATCACTTCATTTCCCAGAACCAGACCGGCACTCATGGGTACCAGTAGGGTGGAGGAAGCATGTGTCTCCTTGAATCTGTTTTGTTTGAATAAATGTTCCAGTAATGGTTTATATATTATCAATAAAGACTATGGTTAGCTATAAAATGGGTGGGATTGTGTATGTGATCCTAGAGTGGGACTATGTATTGATCAACAATGGAATACTGGGTGATCTAAACCTGAATTAAAGATAATCATTAAGGCGGTCCATATGTGTTTATTAGGGGTGGTGGAGTAGTTAGAGTGTTGGATCACTTGGATCTAAGTTCAAATCCAGCTGTAGACATACCAGTAGAGCCAGTTTTGACTCAGATATCCCTTATTCCAGGCTTAGTACTCTACCCACTGCACTATATAGCTGCCTCTAGATTGAAAAGTACCTCAGAGGCCACCTAATTCAACCCCCTCATTTTACAAATAAGGGAACCCCAAAATGTTAGATTGATTGACTTGTAATCTTGACATAAGCACTTTAACCCTCTGGACCTCAGTTTCCTCACCAGTTGTCATTGTTCGTTCTTGAAGAGGACCATGACATCAGGAAGATGATACCTTGACCTGCAAGTTAATTGGATTAAAGTGAGGGAGGGCTGTGCAAGTGCAGCCTCTCTTTCTCCTCTGGAGCCATCTGAGTCCAGTGGCCAGATATAGATCAGGACAACTGGAGATGGCCCTGGATGCAGTGGGGGGCTTTGGACTTTTTAAGCTAAGATCTTTATCAGGTCTCAGTTTGACTGAGGCAACACCAATCAGTGATTAAGGCTAGGTAAGAAATGAACAAAAAACAGCCTCTTTTACCTAGTTTAAAAAAACAATCAGTCTGGGAGAAAAAAAAATCGCAATTTACATTCACTCTGAGCCAATCGAGGCCCAAACATTGACCAATAAACTGAGGAAGTTAGATTATATGATCTCCAAGGATCCTTCCAGCTCTATACCTATGATCTTATGACTTCTAGCGCATAGCACAGACATACACTCCTTACTAGATCAATTGTGGAAGCCCTTCTAGATTTTACACTGCTCATAGCCTTGAAAAGTCCAGGGTCTTCTTGGCCCCATAAGGGTTTTGTATGTGTCTGTGTTTTGTGTGAGCATTAGAGGAGAAGGCTATGGTTGTACAGTTTGTCCTTTCTGCTCAAAAAGGACCATGACATCAGGGAAATGATGACATGACTTGCGATTGACTTTGATTTGAGTTGAAGGAAGGCTGTGCAAGGTCACTAGCCTCACTTTCTCCTCCAGAGCTGTCTCAGTACAGTATCCAGAAATCCATCAGGACGACTTGAGATGGCCCAGGATGCAGTGAGAGACCTTGACCCTTTTAACATAAGGTCTTTTTCAGTGTTCACTTTGAGGGAGGCAAAGCCCATTTAGTGAATAGATGTCTTTAAGAAGTAAATCTCTCCTCCCTCCCCTCTGCTCCCCTTTCCCCTTACCTGAGGTGTTCTGCCCAAAGGATGGGAAAATTTTTATGGCCAAAAGTTACCTAGTTAATTTGGGGTTTACTGGCTAGATTTCTTTCTCAAAGATCAAGCCTTAAATCCAATTCACTCTGGATCTCTGGCATCCGACAACAATAGGACCCTGCCCAAGCACCACTTAATGGTTATTTTTTGGGCTTTCCTTGCTCTGAGTGACTATAAATAGTAACTGTTTCTCTTTTGACCAATAGCCCTGAGGGACTTTTTTTAATTAAAGGGGCCATCCTGTGAGGGGAGGAGGAGGAGGAGGAGAAGAAGAAGGAGGTTGAGGAAAAGGAGGCGAGGAAACTTTGAAGCTGAGAAAGGTTAAGCTATTTACCCAGTGTCACACAGCTAAGTGTCTCAGTCAAAATTTGTACACAGAGCTTGTACTGTGCTTGAAAAGGGGTGATAAAGGCAGAAAGTAAACTAAGTCCCTCTGCATATATATAGCGTTTCTATCTTGGAGAGTGAATCTTGTGATCATAGCGAGAAGGGACCTCAAAGGCCATATAGTCTAATTCCTTAATTTTACCGATGATGAAACCAAGACCCAGAGTGATGAAGTTATTATATGCTCTTCTTGGGCAGAGCCGGAATTTCAGTCCAGTCTTCTGACGCTGATCCAGCCCGCTTTCTTATACTTTATAGCCTCCTTCTCCCCTCTCCTCAAACATACTCTTTGTTGATCCAGTGCACTGGCCTCTTTCCTGTTCCATCTCTTGACTCCAGGCACTTTCACTGGCTGTCCCCCATGCTTACAGCTCTCCACCTGCTCTTCCCCTCCTCCTGGCCTCCCTGGCTTTCCTCCAGGGACATCCAAAATCCCACCTTTACAGAATGCCTTTGGATCTTCCTTAATCCCAGTGCCTTCTCTCTGTTATCTCCAATTCATGTTGTTTATATCTTGCCTGTACGTAGTTGTTGGCCCTATGTCTCCTCCACTAGACTGTAAACACCTTGGGAGCAAAGACTGTCTTTTACCTTTCTGTGTACCTACTTAGCAATAGGAGGCTCTTCATAAATGTTCAGGGAATGAATGAATGAATGAATGAATAGGTGAGTGAGTGAGTGAATGAATGAATGAATGAATGCTTTCCACTATAACATGCTGCTGGGATGACCTATGGTTTCTTTATCCATAGTACCTCACCATGTGTTTCCTAGGAACTCTTCCTGCTTCTCCAGACCTCATTTCCCAGTTTACTATGATAAACACTTAAAGTAGGAGTTCTTAACCTCAGGTCCACAGATCACCCAAAGCATATGTGGATAGATTTTTTTTCCCTATAGATTTTCTATGGGGAAAAAATACATCTTATTTTCACTAAGCTTTAACTGAAATTTACTATTTCCTCCAATTACTTTAAATAGTCTGAGAAAAAGTCCGGTTTTTATCAGACTGCCACAGAGGACCATGACATACAAAAAAGTCAAGAAGGCTGACTTGAAGTCTTAATCACAGACATCCCCTTGGAATAAATGAGGCTTGGCTCCCAAAGCAACCAACCTCGTACTTGACACCCTCAAGATGAAAGAACTTGCTTTTATTCATTTGACATGTTATGGGTACAAAGTGCTTAGATGCACATAGTCTCATTTGGGCCTCACAACAGCCCTGTGAAGTGGGTGGTGAAAGTAGGGCGAGAGTTAGAGAGGTAAGGTCATCCATCAGAAACTTAGGCCAGGTCTTCAGACTCCAAATCCAGTACTCTGCACTATGCCCTTCTGGCCTCCTCATTATGAGGCCTGAGCTAAGAACTGAGGTTCAAACGAGATGGCTTCTCTGGTACCACATAGGTCCAAAAGCCTATAAAATCAAAGTAATGCCTCTACAAAGTAATGTTCAGGGAACAAGATAGATCAAGAGGCATTTCCCAATCTCAGATGCAGCTTTTTAGAGGCAGAGAGGGTAGAAAAACTCACTCAGAAATCCTTTTTTTTCTCTTCTTTCTTGGTTCTAAGCTGCTGTTTGCCTGGGACTTTCTCAAGGCCCTTCAGGCTCCAGCCCACCCTTGGATGTCCCATCTGGCAACTCCAGGAGAGCAAAGCCAGAACACAGCATGGTGCCTCTCTCTTCTGTCTAATTGCCCATCAGTTAGCAGAAGCTAGAAAATTCCTTCATTATTCAAAAGGGCTCATTAATCTCCTAACACAATAACTCAAAGGTGGCTTATTGTGCCTCTAACTAGGGATGAGGCTCAGCGGCCACTATCCAAGGAAGCATCAGAAAGTGGCTGACTTCCTTCGGATGGTTTTGCTTTTTCATGTCTGAAGGCTGGGCTAGTGACTGGCATGGCACATGGAATGCCTGAGTCTGAAATAACCAGACAGCAAGTCTGGTTGAGTCTGAGAAGCCCAATTTAGATCTAGGACATCCTCCCTTCCTAAGATCCAGTGATGATCTGGATTGCTTGAGGATAAGCCTGTCTGGGGATTTGAGATATATGGTCCTAGTCCTCTAGGGATAAAGATACACCCTCTAGGGCAGCTAGGGGCTGAGTCTGGAATCAGGAAGACTCATCTTCCCAAGTTCAAATCTGGTCTCAGACACTTACTAGCTGTGTGACCCTGGGCAAGTCACTTAACCCATTTGCTTCAGTTTCATCACCTGTAAAATGAGCTGGAGAAATAACTGGCAGTATCTTTGCCAAGAGAACTCCAAACTGGGTCACAGAGAGTCAAGCACAACTGAAATGACTGATAAGCAACAACTCCCCTCCGGCTCCACAAAAATGCCTATAATTAGAGCCCAAGCAGTCCCATCAAGTGACCAGGGAGGCACAAAAGGAAGTCTCTCAACTGTATACAAGTCAGCAAACATTTGCTATAGTCCTGCTCTATGCAAAGCCCTGGTGACAAAAAGGAGTCATCATTTCCATGTTCGAATCAGGAGTCCTGAATGTAACTTATCCCAGAGTATGGGAAAAATCATAGAATGGCACAGTTGGGAAGGGTCTAGTCCAGTCTAACTCCCTTATTTTACAATCGAGGAAAGCCCAGAGAGAGGAAGTGACTTGCTCATGGTCACACAGTAAGTTCTGAGCAGAATCAAGACTTGAACCCAGATCACAGACGCAGAGCTGATAATGACCTCAGGATTGTCTAGTTTAACTTGTCTTTTACAGGACAGAGTCCTTGACACTGTCCACTATATTCCATGCAGTCTGTGTTTCATTTGATGCTTTAATTTGCCTCTCTGCAGGTCTCGTGCATGAATCATGATTATCCTGCTCTTGGACTTTACAATCTGTCTGAATAAGCACGAGTTACCTGACGCCTCTATAGAGGCAGAATTTCATTGTTGTTCAGTTATTTCAGTCATGTCTGACTCTTTGTGACCCCATTTGGGATTTCCTTGGTAAAGACACTGGAGTGGTTTGCCATCTCCCTCTGCAGCTCATTTTACAGATGAGCATACAAGGTTAAGTGACTTGCCCAGGGTCACTCAGCTAGTATCTGAGGCCAGATTTAAACAGAGGTCTTCCTGACTCCAAGTCCAGCGCTCCATCCACTGTACCACCTAACTGCCCAGAGACAGAATCGTACAGTAGAAATAGAATTGATTTTGGAGGATCTGGGTTCAAATCCTGTCTCTGATGTACATTGTCTATGTGGCTATGGACAAATCACTTAGTCTCCCTTGACCGCTAGTCCCTTATCTGTTACTTCTCTAGCTCTGCCAGTAGAACCCGCTACCAACTCAACCCCACGGTGTCCTGTATAAAGCTCTGATTACTAACACTCGCTCCAGCAGCTGACACACTCCCGATCACAGTAAATGAGCTGGTTAATTAAGCCTTTTTGCTGATGTTGATAGTGACAGCCACAGGACTGCAGCTGGTTTGGACACTGAGGAAAGGCTGAGACAGTCAAAAAAGAGGGCTCCATTCTCTGCTATGCTAGAGAGGTGACGGGGCGTAATAAAGAGAGTTTTTCAGTTGGAGTTATAGGAGTAGGGTTTTAAAGTTTGCAAGATGCTTCACCAGAATGATCTCATCTGATCCTCACAACAATCCAGGGAGGTAGGTGCTACTATTAGCCCCATTGTACTTTCAGGGAAACTGAGGCAGACAGAAGTGAAATGACTTACCCAAGGTCACACAGCTAGTGTCCAAGGCTAGATTTGAACTCAGGTCTTCATGACTCCAGACCTAGTACTCTAACCACCGTACTACCTAGCAGCTCATCAGAAGGAACCAGACTGAAATTTTGTCTCTAGCATTTACTAACTATGCCTTAGTTCCTTCAACTGCAAAATAGAAATAATACACGTGCACCTGCTTTGAGGGCTCCTGTGCAGATGGCTATCGTGTATGTAAAGCCCTTTACAACTGTTAAGTGCTTTGTAAATAGCATTTATTATGTTTATATTAGTGGGGAAAAAAGCTTAGAAGTCTGGGTTCAGAGGTTAATTGCTGCAAAACTCAGTTTAAGCACCACTCTCTTCATAAAGCCTTTGCTGATTCCCTTCCCAACTGCTAGTATATGCCCTCCCAAAAAATATTACACATATTTTGTATATATTTATATACGAACGTGTTGTCTCCTCCAATAGAGGGCAGAGCTTGTTTCATTTTTGTTTTCATATTCCTAGCATAATGTTTGGCACATAGTAGACAATCAGTAAATGCTTGCTGACTGATTGTGACCATAAGCAAGTTACTTAACTTTTCTGGATCTCAGTTTACTCATCTATAAAATGGGAGAGATAATATTCGCACTGCTTATGGGATTGTCATGGGGAAAGTACTTCATGAATTGTAAAAAGTGTTAGTTGTCATAAATGCAAATGGGTATGGAACCGTAACTAGGAAGGACCAACCAGTGCTTTGCTCTCAGACTACTAAAATTTAGAGGGCACAGAAATATAGACCAGGGGCCATCCCCCTCCTCTAGCTGCAGCTATTCCAGTAGCAATCTGGGAAGTCCTGGGGTCTCTGTCTTCCCCTAATAGGATGTGTTATGGTCTCTTCCCCACCCCACCCCTCACCACGGTTGATTTTAGGGCTACATTCCCTGGACACTATTTTGTTCTGCTTGGATCAGGTGCCAAAATCACTAGTTACAATTCTGAATACGAATTGAATTCATCTTGTCCCAGCTCTCTCCAGATTTCAATCAAGCACTCCCTTAAGAAATTTTGTTTCTTTCCCTTCTCTTTGTTACACAATACTCCCCTCTACTGGCTGCAGGCGGGCACGCAATTTCACCGTATTGACACCATTGTCTTCTGTGAACCTTGCTGGTTGGTGTTGGCTCTTTGTCTTGTTCCTGCTGGGTCTACTGTTTGTCTCGTGGGGATAGCCAGTGGCACTCAGAGAAAGCCACTTTAAGTCATTTAAGCAATAGTCTTGGGCTGTAAATCATAATTCTGCTTGCCTTTCAATTTAGCAGGAGTTACGTGCATGTATGTCTACTCTGGGCCTCAACTTCCTCATCTGTATAATGAAGATCATTGGATGCTTTACTGGAATAAGTCTATGCTTAGAGAGTGAGAGAGAAAATGGGATGGTGCCAGTAGCAGATAAGGATAAATGAGGAGTAGAAGCACTGAGCACTGAATTTGAAGTTGGAAGACCTGGGTCTGAATGAGTCTTGCAACCCCTGAGCAAGTGACTTGACCTCTCTGAATGTCCTCATCCATAAAATACGATGTATTAGTCACACAGTAGGTCTTTAATACCTGCTTGTTGATTAATTAATTGATTGACATTCCCTTAAAGCTCTAAATTCCATAAAATTACATTTTTTTTTGGAGGGAAGGAGGCAAGGCAATTGAGGTTAAGTGATTTGCCCAAGGTCATACAGCTAGTACGGGTCAAGTGTCTGAAGCCACATTTGAACTCAGGTCCTCCTGACTCTAGGGCCGGTGCTCTATTCACTGTGCCACCTAGCTGCTCCTAAATTCCAAATTTTTGCTGGAGAAAATGCAACTGTGAATTAGAATTTGTTCCGTTGTTAAGCAGCCAAATCTTTTGATTAAATAAGGGCAGAAATGTTGGATTTGGCAGGTTTGATTTTGTTGACATCCAATAGCATTTTAAACACCCAATATAAACCTAAGAGTCCCATTCTCTAAGGTCCCTTCCAGTACTAAATGTTATGGGAAAATAATAGTAGCTAAAGTTTATATATTGCTTTCCATATGTTGTATTGTTTGAATCTCACAACAGCCCTGGGTTGATAGATGCATTGTCCCCTTTCCTACAGGTAAGAGGTTGATAGAAGTGGCTCGTCCAGAGTCAATTAGTAAATGTCTGAAACAGGATTTGAACGCAGTTCTTCCTGACTCCAAATCTGGCATTCTATTGATGGCTCAAAATATATACACAGACACAGACACAGACATATACATGTATATGCTATTCATATGTATGTGTATATATGTATATAGATTCAGCCTATCCTACAAAATGTCCCAGGGGTTAATTTCATCACATTTTTGTCCCTTGTCTTCCAACTAAAACCCTGGAAGGAATAATTAGCCATGCCAGTTTTAGGGTCACATCTTCATTCCAGAGACAACATGGCTTAGTAAAAAGAATACTTGATGTAGAGTCAGGAAGAGATAGTTCAAATATTGCCTCCAAAATTTAGTAACTCTGCAACCCTGGGCAAGTGATGGAACATCTATTTGCCTTAGGAAACTTTGTAGGAGTTATCTACTAAGTCATATAAAGGTTGTGATCTGCTCTTTAGATATCCAGGATTTTTATCATCGGGTTTTTCCATGCCAATAGATCATTGAGAAGCATCAGCAATCCCAACAGATAATCCATGTCTGAAATTAGATGACGAAACTCTCCTTTCCACTTCCCAAAATAGAGCCAATCCATCAAGTTTAGGAGATATTTGAGCCTAGGAGGAAAGATTTAAAAATTGTGCTGCTCTCCACCTGAGGCTTTGAGCCTTCTCTATAACACATGTGATAATAATTCACAAAACAAATAGCAAGCATCTATATGCCATAGGGAACAGAATTTTGTGGCATTACATATACGACTATTCATTTGTAAAGTCCAATAGTTAAGCCTAGAATGGACCTTAGAGATCACGTATTATTAATCACATATTATATCCCCCTAATTAAGACTAAGGAAACTGAAGTCTAGAAGATAAAATGACTTGACCAAGTTTATATTGGTACAAAGCGACAGAGCCCAGGTTTGAGCCCAGATCTTTTGTCACCAAAATCAGGGTTTGGATTTGGGGGGAGGGGTGGAGATATTTGTTTTAAAGTTTTATTGACAACTGATGACATTTGAAATACTCAAGATTAAACCTAAGAGTCCCATTCCAATCCACTAGAATCCCAGTAGGGACATAGAAAGAGCATCAGAGTTCCAGGAATAGTATTAAAATAAAAGACCTGAAACTCTGCAGAGACACAAACTCAGCATTGTTTGAAATAAGTCTGGGCACAAGCCCCAGGGCCCCAGGTTAAGTGAATTCACTCCTCCTTAGATGAAGCTGGTCCCATGGAGCTCCAGGAGGCTGTGTGGGGATGGAAGGCCAAAGTCTAACCCTTTATGGGTAACACCTAAGAGAGGTGAGCAGTGAACGAATCAGAGGTTTTTACCTGACATGATTCTAAACATAGGGTGAAGATCTCTCCATCTAAGCCAATCTTTCATATCATGGAACAAAAACAATTGCCCACACATGCCTACATGCATGCCTACCAGTAAAGAGAAGTTAGAGAGTCTGTAGTAGATGGAGTAGAAGGAGGGACTTTACTGTCATGGATCCTCAGGGATCCTCCGGGGAGGGGGAAATGCTTCCATAAACTTGGAGCTGTCTATAGAGGAAGGATGCTTCAGTGTCTAGACCAAGGGTGGGGAACCTGCAGCCTCAAGGCCACACGTCACCCTCTAGGTCCTCAAGTGCAGCCCTTTGAATCCAAACTCCACAAAACAGATCCCCTAAATCCTTTTATTTCTGTCAAGTTTGGATTCCATCAAAAGGCTGCATTTGAGGACCAAAAGGGCCCCATGTGGCCTTGAGGCTGCAGATTCCCCATTCTTGATCTAGACGCTCCACAAAGAGATGTGCTTCTGGACCTCTTCTAATTGAGGAGAGAGAGCCCTGAAGAGACCCCTCCATCTTCTAACAACAGAAGCAAGACTTGTTCAGGAAAGAGAACTTACTTCTTTCAACCAGACATAGCCCCGAAAGAGACAACGCACTTCAGCTCCCAATCCCATCCTCACCCCAGCAGCATTAGAAATGAGGTATTCATATGTCTTGGAAGGGAAGAAGGAATTCAGCCAAACAATTGCTGTCTGGTCAGTATTAGGACGTGAAGGAAATTGGACTCCTACCCACTGTGGTAGCACGGAAGGGTGCTTATTCCTCCCCAATTATCCTCACTGTCTATAAGACCAGTACTTTGGTTGGTTGTTTTTTTTTTTTGCTTTTCGTAGGGGCAGTTGGGGTTAAGTGACTTGCCCAAGGTCATACAGCTAGTAAGTGTTAAGTGCCTGAGGCCAGACTTGAACTCAAGTCCTCCTGACTCCAGGGCCGGTGCTCTATTCACTGTGCCACCTAGCCACCCCAAGTACTTTGCTTTCTTTAGGGGCCCATCTTCTTCTATGATGCACCTGCTAAACAATTTCCATGGAGGAATGTTCACAAGAAGACCACATGGTCAAAAGCCAAGGCTTTTGGACTGATAATAAAATTGGTGCCTGAGTTAAAGCTCTGACTATCCCTAACCTAGCTATGATTCTTATAAATATGAAAGGTAAATGAGAACCTGCACAGAAAAAGCAATGTGAATAATGTTAGCAGAGAAATGTATGACTGGAACTTGAGATGGGTCAGTCATCAAATAAGGGTAGAGAATAACTGATAGTCAGCCCACCTACTCCAACGGTATCAATCAGCCAGAAAGCATTTATTGAATGCTGGGGTTAGAAAGGAGGGGGGAAAAAATGAAACCAACCCTGCCCTCAAAGAGCTTATACTCTATTATTCCATGTCAAAGGAATGCAAGAAAAGTCTGCCTCCCCAGTTGGGCAATCCCCCATACCTTGCCCCAGGGCATATTTATGGGAGGACAAAGACTAGAGTCACAGGATGAGTTGTGTGATCTGCATCATGCGAGGATGTACCCTCATCAATGAGATCAGACAGCCATTGGAGAATTGGGGCCTATCATCATAATGGCTCATCATTTGGTAAAGTAACAGGAATTCCATGATTTGATAACCTAGTTACAACACAAAAGGGATCATACCCACCCCTACCCCCTACATAAATGGTGCCTTTTTTCTCTATGGCTCATACATTACTCAGAAGCTACCTGAAATTTTTAATAAGAACTCCCGATTTCTCTCCCACAATTTCCAAACACAGCAAATTGTCATCTAACAATCTCTTTAGGTTTGACTTTGTAATTCAGTGACAAGTTCATGCATTTATTAAGGTCTAGTGATGTAAGGTAACTTTCAATGGGTCATCAAATCAGTAAATGACAAAGATAAGACTTAAACCCAGAACTCTCAACTCCCAGGCCAAGACTTTTCCCATTACATCGTACTGCTTCTGCACTAAGTATGGGAAGAGACAGCATGGTTCAGTACAAAGAGTGCTAAATTTAGAGTCAGAAGATCTGGGCTAGAATTCCAGTTTTTTCTATTTACAAACTATCTTTGGGCAAGTCACTTAAGTTCCTAATCTGGGAAATAAGGAGTTCAGACTGGATGACCCTTAAGGTCCCTTCCACCTCTGAATCTTTGATATGTACGCTTCTACTGTGGGTTTATGCTTTGGGGTATACTTCCATACTTTTAATGCAGTGATCCCATAAGCATCCCTGCTCCCATGAGGCATCACAACAAAGGTCCTCCTAAGAAGTAGATGATGCCTTGAAGGAAAACATGCATTGTCCCTGAGACCACATCTGAAGTACGACACTGACATTTGTAAAATTATGCTACCTCCTAGTTGCTGTTATTTGGAAGGGCACTTGACAATTTGGAAAGCCTCCAGAGGAAGATAGCCAAGATGGCATGAGAGGCCTGGAGAACATTCTGCAAGATGATTAGTTAAAAGAGTCAGGGATGTATTCCAGGGAAGAGGAGATTTATTATGGAAGGGGTAAGGGGCAGGGTAGCAGAATAACTATCTTTAAGCATTTGAAGGGACGTAATGTGGAAGAGGACTATACTTTTTGTGCTTGGCCTTAAAAGGCAGAAACAAGAAGCATTGGGTTGGGGCTGGAGAGAAAAGTAAATCAAGGTTATAGGTGAAGAAGTATTTCTTTACAAATTTATATTATCCAAAAATAGAATGGGTTATCTCAGGATATAATGAACTCTCTGTTTCTAGAGGTCTTCAGCTGGAGTTTGGGTAACAACCTGCTAGATATTTTGTAAAGGAAATTATTGTTCAGGTACAAGTGAATCAGATGACCTTTGAGGTCTCTTCCAACCCTGAGCTTCCATGATTTTGTTAGCATTGGCCCAGTTCTGGAGCTGAGAGTCTAGAATTCAAGGTTTTAGTTTTCTTACTAGAGAAATACATTTGAGGTGATCATCCTTTACAAGGTCAAGCTTGCATACAAGTGTTTTAAATGGTCAAATGGATAGCCAGCGCCTTGCCTTAACAGCCCCTATCTCCAAAGCATTTCCCATATCCTAGCAGGCTACAGAGTCTGAGACAGATAGCAGGGCTGTGAAAGAAATCTATACTCACCTATGAGCACTATTTTTTTTTCTTGGAGAGCCATCAACATGACAGAAAGTACATTAGGCATAGTCCAGAAAGACCTGGGTTTGAATCCTACACTTACCACTTAGTAGTTGGGCAACCATGGGTGAATGATTTGACCTCTCCAAGCTTAAATGGCTTCCTCATCTATAAAACTGACATAAAAAAAAAAACCTGTGGTATTTTTGTGAGGATCAAGTAAGATGGCATATCTAAAGTTAGCAAAACTTAAAGAAACACTGAAGAAAGAGAGAGGCAACATGATACAATAAAGAAAGAGTCAGCCTCAGACCCACGAGACCAAGAAGCCTCAGACTCTAGCCTGATAGAAAGAATTCAGTTCAAATATAGCTTCTGGCACATATGGGGGAGAGGGGGAGATGTCTGTAGGCAAATGACTTAATCTTTCAGTACCACCTTTCAGAAAATTCATGAGGGTTCATAACCTATGGTCTGTGAACTTTTTTAAAAATATATTTTTATAACTGTATTTAAATATAATTTTAATCCTATCTATTTCAAAATATTATTCTGAAAAAGAGTCTAGAGGATGGTGGAGCCAAGATGGCAGAGTAAAACAGGAACTTGGCTGAGCTCCTGCTCCAACCACTTCCAATACCTGTAAAATATGACTCTAAACAAATTTTAGAGCTACAAAACCCACAAAGTGACAGAGAGAAACAAATCTCACTGAAGGCAGCCTGGCAGGCTGGCAGGAAGGGTCTATTGCACCAAGCTGGGAACTGAGCAGTCCTGCATGAGCCACCTGGGCCCAGACCCAAGGTGGCCCCAAAATGTGGCCCAGCCCTGCTAGAACAGACTTCAAGAGAGTGACTTGCCAGCAGCTGTGGTGGTTTCCAGACTTCTCAACCAATAAACTCCAAAGAGAAAGCAAAAGGTCAATAGGGAACTCTGTTGGAAGTGGGTGGGAAAGAGCACAGTCCGGCACCTGCCCCTAGGGCAAAAAGTGGTGTAGGTGCCACAGCTACAGCTGCTACCATGTGGCTGTCTCCAGAGCTCGTGGCCTGCAGATTGTAGGGGGACCAAGAGACCATTCAGAGGGCATTCACTCTTGCTTTGACCTGCTTGGATCTGGGTCACAGTTTTGGGTGGTGGTTCTGGGGTGCATGGGGCAGTGTGCCAGAGCTTGTGGTGGCTGTAGAAAGGGAGCCCTCCTCAGACCCCTGACAACTGTGAAAACCCCAGCAGTTTGAGACACAGCTCTCTCCACTCAGGAAGCAGAATCGTACCATGGCAAAGAGCTCAAAAGTCAAGTAATTTGCTGGCAAGATAAACAAGCAGAGGAAGCAAAATCCGACCATAGAATCCTTTTTGGGGGACAAAAAGAATCAAAACATGGAACCAGAAGAAGTCAAAACTCCTGCATCAAAAGCTTCCAAGAAAAAATATGAACTGGTTATAGGCCATAGAGGAGCTCAAGAAGGATTTTGAAAATCAAGTAAGAGAAGCAGAGGAAAAATTGGGAAGAGAAATGATAATGATGCAAGAAAATCATGACAAACAAGTCAACAGTCTGCTACAGGACACCCAAAAAAATACCGAAGAAAATAACACCTTAAAAAATAGACTAACTCAAATGGCAAAAGAGGCCCAAAAAAGCCAATGAGGAGAATGACTTAAAAAGCCAAATTGCCCAGATGAAAAAGGAAATTCAAAAGTTCACTGAAAAAAATAATTCCTTCAAAATTAGATTGGAGCAAATGGAAGCTAATGACTTTATGAGAAATCAAGATACTATAAAACATATCCAAACATAGGAAAAATAGAAGGCAATGTGAAATAGCTCACTGGAAAAACCACTGACCTGGAAAATAGATCCAGGAGAGATAATTTAAGAATTATTGGACTACCTGAAAGCCATGATCAAAA